>JARVGQ010000781.1:6376551-6386747 GCA_031762355.1 Hypsolebias martinsi
GTCTTCAGTAGAAAGAGAGAGACACAAAGAAACGATAAAGCGATAAATGAAAATTAGGTCGATAATTTTAATTTATCGTGCGATTAATTGATTTATTGTTTATTGTGACAGGCCTAGTTGTAACCCCTCATAACTGCAGCTATCTTTGTCTTAAGTGAGAACTGAAGTTCCTGAAGCTAAGAGAACAAGAAATCCAGCAAGAAACAACAATTTAGTTGTTTTTGTGAAGGTATGGGATCAAAACCAGACAGGAAAAAGCTTAAATTGTTCCCTTTAAGGAAGAAGTGCAAACAGTCATGTAAACACTAAAAGTGACCAGCTCTCAACTTCTGCTGCTGCATGCCAAAACCACAGTAGAGCTCATCAATATGAAAAAATTGTAAAATATATGAAAAGGAAAAAAAAACAACAATTGGTGGCATTTCCTCTTCATCTTGTTCCCACCGAAATACCAATAAGAACAGGAACACAGACTTCAAACAAATGGAGAGCTTGCATGCACGTTTGCCAGTTTCCAACTAAAACTAACATGAAATGAGTTTGATCCCCTGAAACATGAATATTTCAACGTCAAGGCACAGAGAGAGAAAAAATTATTTAGATGAGGGGAAAATATGACAATAACTAAAACAGGCAGTGGCTGGTGACTAATTTACTGAATGTGTGAAACTTTCCATTGAGATAAAAAAAATCATGTTTGTTAAAAACTAAAAACAGTTTTTTTATATTACAGATATCTGAACTTGTGATTTGTGGCATAAGGCTTTATTTAATGTTTATAAGCATAAAACTAGAACCTCATTTCTCTTGAGAAAAAAAAAACTACCATGGCTGACACTCTTTGGGAAAACATCTTAGATATCTGAAAGTTACTCCTTGGAGGGCTGAGGGAAGGTTCTTCTGCTCTTACATGTCCTTATCACTTTTTTTCCAAAGTAAATACTATCAGAAAAACAAACAGTAGTCCCTTGCTACTTCTCAGTTTATCGCAGACACGCTCTATCTCGTTTTTTTTAAGTACTGTACATGTACATAATATTTTCAAAATAAAATTTAAATTTAAAAAAATGCTCCGCCATTTTGTAGTTTTCTTTCATTAAGCCGTCACTGTTTTGCCAAACTACGTTACCCAGAAGCCATCACTTCCCAGAAGTAAACACTGCTCTTTCAACAACTGCTTTCTACAAATGGAGGGGAAGTTTTGCAGCAAAGTCAGAAGTTCTGTAAGTTCTGTTGCTCACAGGACTGGCAGGAAAGTCTCAAATAATCCTGAAGTTGAACTCATCCTTCAAGTTGCATCTTCACTGCAGAGTAGCTGGGCTGCAGCTGATCCAGAATCAGCATGACCCGGATTCTGGGAGCTGCAGACGGCTGCAGGGTTCAGTCAGGTTCTGGGCGTGTGGTGCTGGTCCAGACCAGAGGTGGTGGATTAAATCCTGGGCAGCAGCATGTGCACATCAAGCTGGATGGGGCGGTGGGCTTCAGTCATGCTGTACAAGGACTTTTATCATCTATCAGGTCGGACCGGAACCGAGCTGTTGCTGTACTGCAGAGCCTAGTAAGTAAAATTTTGTAGCTCCTGTACAAGTATAGTACTGTATAAGGACTGTACGTTGTTAAAATTGGTAGGTTTAAGAGTTTAGAGGACTGATTTGCAGGCTTCATTCACTGCAGGGTAGGTCTGAAGAAACGAACCGAGTCAAAATAAAACAAAGTTGGACCAGAACCAGAGCGGTTGTCGTTCTGCAGGGCTAGTAAAATTTAGTAACATATGTTGCAAAAATGATGTGAGTTTAACCATTTAGAACATCCCAAGAGTGTGGGAAGAGTTTCTCAAGCATTAATATAAAGGTTAATGTATTTGGACTACTGCATCCCTACTTCGTGGTTTTTCCACTTATCGCGGGGCTTCAGGGTACAGATCCCCCACAATAAACGACAAACTACGGTATAGAAAAAAAAAACACTTTGGGTTGTTCAGGAGCAGACCTCAGAAAATGAAGACATGTCTAAAAATTTATTTTTCCTACCCATAGTAATAGGGATGTCTGTCCAGTTCAGGGCACATTTCTGGGTGCAAGTTCCTTCTTCATTCAGTACCACAGTCAGGTCATCCTGCCCTACAGCCACCTTCCCATCAGCCAGTGGGGCAACCAGAGGTTCCAACTGCTTCCCAGTGGGGAAGAGCTCCTTAATGCTGCCACGGCCATCCATCTAGTAGATAGTGTCAAGAAATTAACGATTAAGAATATCTTCGATGCATACATTTTACATATAGGGCGTAGGGTGAGTCGTTTTCACAAATAAAAGCATCATAAACAGGAATATCAATATCATGTATTATCACACCCAACCAATGCAACAAAAATGAATATGCCTGGAATATCACTAAGTTAAGATAACTTTAAAGAAGGATATGTGTTTTTTCCTGTAACACGTACCCGAATGAGGTAATAGTCTCGTTTGAAACCAACACATATGGAATTTTCACACCAAGCCATGGACTTGGGAATATCAGGCACAGCCAAGTCACTCTGAAGGACAAGTTCAAAACAGTAAAATGACCTTCATATATCAAGCAGTAAGAAAAATAAACTTGAATCACACTGCAGTAACTCACATGTTCAGAATAATTTTATTTTACCTGCAGCTCATGAAACTCTCTGTCCTTCCAGTAATACAGCTGGAGTTTCTTTTTCACTGCCACACACATTCTGAGCCTTTCCTCTCCTGAGCTGGTTTGCTGAAAACCAAAGATAAAAGCACAATTTTATATGTATATTAGCATTATTAATTATACCAAATCACTGCAAAAAATACTGATGGCATTTTTAGATATAAAAATGAAATATAATGTAATTTGATTCAAATTTGTATATTTGATTTTTTTCCCTCCACAGTTTGACTTTTCCCATTTCTCTGACAAGCACTGGTTTTGTTCATTTCAGTAAACAGATTTAACATGATTCATGATACATTTCATTTAGTTCACAAGACACTGAAGTAACATTTTTCCATTTGAAAATAGTTTTATTGATGGGTCAAAGCTGGTTCAAGCTTAATGTTAAGGTTGTTTTCAAGATGATTAAACTCAAGCAGAGCTAATGATACAAATGGAGCATTATAACTCATTTTATGCTGCATGTCATCAATTTTCTACTATAACATTACAAATATTTTGTATTGGATGCTGCCAAAAAGCCCGCAACAAATGTTTTGCCAGCATGTATGTGTCTGCACACACATTTGTCCTCCCTTTCTCATGGATCACTACATAGATTTTAATAAAATTCTCAGACACTAGTGCGCAAGTGCACATATATAACATACATGATTACTTTTGGAGTCAACCTAATCCAGTGTGGCTGCCAGAGCTAATCAATCTTAGTCGACACAAAAATGGCAATAACTTTCACAAACGTATAGATGCTGAGAAAAAGTGATATCGTTCAAGTTATGTTTATCTGTCATATGCAGGTTAAGAGTACAATGAAATGTTCAGGATGAGAAGAACTGATTTGACTCAATAATAACAAAAAACAAACACAAAATACTAAAGCATGCAATAAGGGTACGAAATAAAGTACCAAAGAAGTGAAAAAGTACCAGTAATTATAGAATTTACAAGGTCCTAAAGAGAGATAGTAAACAACAACATGGTAAAAGATAGAAGCAGCGGAGTAATCAACAAGATGTATTTCAAGCTTTAACAAATCACATGACAACTCACACTATGTGCTAAACATTTTCAACATTTGACCAAAGCAGCTACAACTTCTTCATTTCTAAACATAAAATGATGATTAAAACTCAGGCATGAAAGACACACATCTATTTTTAGTCATCAAATCTTTACTGTCTGATCTGATAAGAGTGAAAATGTTGATCTTAGAAAAAAAAATATTTTTAAATGCTTTAGAGATCTTAGCAATAAAGGAATCTATTAAAATTAAAGCCCAAAGTCGTCAAAAAAAAAAAAAAAAGTTGCACATCTAAAAATGTATAGAGTGATCATTTGTGTGTTGAATAATGTTAATTAGCTGTGGCAGCCATCTTGAATGGAATAAGACTCCAAACTTCAAAAGTTATAGATGCACAGCCAGTGAATAAATTGAAGGTTTCATTAAAATTCATCCACTTCTTTATAAGATATTTTGCTAATACTACAGACAGTTGAAACATTATCAGCTGCACCAGCGAGTGGTAACAAAACTGGGATGAGCACGGTAAGCTGCAGCAACAAGAGGACAGTCACGAACCTGCAAGTCACAAGCAAAGAGAGTGGCTCCTTTGGCTTTAGACACCACAGTGATCTGCTGAAAAGTCAGCAGGTCATGGACGTGGATGTTATTCTCTGGAAGAGTGGAAGGACATTTCTGTATGAATGTCTTCACAAGACATGCCACGTGTTAAAACAAAAAAAATATTTTACTTTCAAGACATTCAAGGTATCTACAACCCTCGCCACCCCCCAAATTTAGGAATTAACTTTAAAAATTAAATCAGATTTCAAAGAGATAAAAATACGTAGAGTAAAACTTACCCAGAAGACTGACAAGGATTTTGTACTGTGAGACAACGTAAAGCTAAAGAAAGGGCAAGAAACAAAGTGATAACCGTTTGTCAATCCAGAACAAACTGTGATTCAAGTTAAACTCAACAGAATAACACACCGAGATTAAGATGGTGTCAGAGTTCAGATTAATTCTAACAAACTTTCTGCATGATTCACATTTGTTACAAAGTCTAGTACATCAAAAAAGGTTCAATACAGAAATCTTCACCAGCATAAAGTCTAGTACATGTTTATGTTTCTTAACAGGGGGCTCATTAGAGACAAGTGGAGCAGTTTGACCTACTTGGTGGAAATTACAGGGTGTTTGGGGGGGAGGGGGGTGTCTAGACCCCACCACCATTTTCCAACCCCCAAGTTTGGTAAAACAAAGACGACACCCACAATAAGTAATACAAAAAAAAAAAAAAAACTATAATTTTAAGAAAAATAAAGAAAAGCATATCCACCATTTATATAGGCAACGATGCATTTATGCCTTTCAAAAATACCACCCCTTAATCTAAAGGTTCAGTCCATTGATCCCTGACAGGGGAGTGCACCTGAAGTCGAATAGAGTGCGAAGAATCCACAGGGTTTGTAGCACAACAGATGGCAAAGTCAACTATTGCATGGGGGAATGGGGTTTGAGCCTCAGTGGAAACTCTTAAATGTTCTTGTTATTCTGCTACTACTGTTATTAAATATATATTCAACATGATCCTAACGATCTTTAGATTGAGGAAAACTACACCCATATTTGATGTACCATATTTTTCAGCCTATAAGTCGCAGATTTTTGCATAATTTACATGCCCTGCAACTTGTACACCGAAGCGACTTATTTATGGATTTTTTTCCCCATATTTATGAACCAATTTTTGGCTGAGATATGATCGTTTTCATTCATTCTGACTGAAAACATTGAATACTATCATTTTCAGCTGCTAGATGGCACTCAAGCAGTATGGCATGTGTTGTGTCATGTAATGAGTAAAAGTGGCTATTAATGACACAATTGTCTTGCCATAGCCTGCCACCTTCATCCAGCTTGCCTGGGGCAACCGTCAACTCAGCTTCATTTCGCTGAGCCGTCCCGACGATATGCAGCTGATTGATCATTGAAGTGCATTTATTAAAGAAAAGTTCAACTGAGACACATCTTTACTATAATTTAGAGCAAACAAGCAATTGTTTTTAAGTGTTAATCTTGTTAAATTATTGTTAAAATCCTCCCATGCACGGTCCCACGGCCGCCATTTGGCAGCCAATCTGTTTTTGGCAAAACACCCGACCACATTAACAGGTTGTCAGCGGTGACGCACAACAAACACGACACGTAAGAGGTGATGCAATTTATATGGTGAAGCAACGTATTTATAGATTTTTCCACTATATTAGACATATTTAGACTGATGCAACTTATAGGGAGGTGCAACGTGCACGGCAGAAAATTTGGTACATTGACCGTTTCCCAGCATTATTCACCTGCTGAGCACATTAAAAACACTTAATGTCGGCGGCAGAGTTTTTATTTACGTTTTTACATTTACACATCTGATCACTGCAGGTGTCAATCTGTGTCTGTGATTAATTTTTCCCTTTAGATTTTATTATTGTGTATGAATGCATGCCAGATGTTTAGTGGCTTGTTCTTACAGTTTACATGGTTTTATATTTTTGTACAAAGGAAGAAGGAAGCTGCTGTTGTAAGTCACAACTGCATGATCAGGAAGTGGATCAAGGCTTCAGCGACAAAAAAAAAAAAGTGCACGGGGCGGGTGGAGAAAGACATTCAGTCAGTGCTCCTGTTGGTTTAGTTTCTGCAACTTGTCTACCTGCAAACATAGTAATGAACGTTTAATTTTCATTTTGTTACAGTACATTTGACTGCAGCTTCAGGGACACCTCCAATAATTGCTTATTAAAAAACACTGTTTACCGAACATCAATTTGTAAAAAATGTAATGCAGAGAAATGAGGTGACAAAGGTACAAAGTGACTGGAAGCAGAATTTCTCATTCTGTGTTATTAAAGTGGACTGAGCAGTAGTCCAACAATGTTCAGTCAGGTCATCTGGATGGTTTCTTTTTTATTTAGTTGAGTCGCTTCATCCTCATCAATTCGAGGAGTCACAAACATTTTTTTACCTGGATTATTGAGCATGAAATTGATGAACTGAGTAGTGTTTGATGCTGGATGGCTGCTGTGGTACATCAGATTAATAGCTTTGCTGGATTGTAATCTGTTATTCCCAGATAAATGAAATGAGGCGACGCAGGGAGGTTTTCAACAAACCCCTAAAGTTTGATTTTATTTGTCTATATGCTCCCACAGCAGGTGGATGTATAGCTGTTAATGTATCTGCTTAATTTGACCACTTCCGATGTAGTCACCATTTCAGTGACATGAGGTGACCGCGTTGGGACGGAGGAAGGCTGGACATGTAAAGAGTGCAAATGTCCACTCGTCATAACCCTGTTCTATTTTCAGATACTGACATGCACAAACGTAGTGCATGTTGTGCTAGACAGAGAGGTAATTTAAACAAAGAGTAAAATATTTAGTGCCCCACCATATTTAGAGACAAAAACACAGCATGATAAAACAGGAAGTTTAAAACTCTAAATAGTTTTTGTGTAACTTCTCCTCAGACTTCACACGCTTCTTAACCAAAAACTGTTGGGTTGATGTTTAATATTTGATTTCTTGACCTACCTGCTGTATCTTCTTTGAAAAGTTTTTGTTGGACTTTTCTAAAGTCACTTCAAACCGGTTGGTGGCTAAGGACAAGAGAAAACAACTTCATGAAACAAACTTTTTGTTCAAAGACGACCACAGGAAACTAAATCATCCTCACCTGCATCTTTCTTTATCCTGTACAGGAGGAGATGTCCGGGCTTTGTTCCAACAAGCAGCCAGTCCTCTGCATAAGAATAACCTCCAGGTTAAACACGTCCCAGACACTTTCAGCCAGAAAAGTGTTTAACTTACCCCAAGCCGCAAAACAGTCGATCTGAAGAGGAAGCTTTTCTAAAATGGGCACAGGCTCGTAAGCTTCATGCATCCTGAAGAGGTCTTGATTCAGTTCCGCGACGTTGTGCTGGATCGATCCCTGCTCGGAGTTATCGATCAGCTGAGTTTAAGCTTCACACGTCGCCATACACCAGAGGTTTAGCGTGTCGACGATGAATTAAAAAAAAAAAAGTGGTCTGGTATGTCCTGTATCCGCTCCTGCTGTGATGTTGTGCAGTTACTTGTCCGACAGCTCTCTCTCCGACCAAAACAACAGCTGATCGTTAGCCTGTTAGCTAGCAGCTACCGATCCCAAACACTGTTGTCCCTCTCGCTGCTCGACTGAAAACATGCAGCTACTTTATCTAAAGGCTCTAACGTAACTCTGCACACCTACTGATAAATGCAGTGTTTACCGCAGCACTTTAATTGATGCTTTATTGCGAAGAAGCTCCTCGCTGCTTCCTACTTTGAACGACGGCTGCGCGAGCGAGACGGGCACGTGACTGAGCTCACGAGGAACATGTTAAAGGTGCAGCGGCGTCTTTGATCACAGCTCTACTCCTGACTCCTGCATTCGTTTTAAGAAAACAACTAGAAATGTGCTTAAGACGTTTCACGGTGGGCTACAGCCCCACAAAACGCCAGCTTTATTTTTAATGAATTCTGCGGCTGAGTGGTTAGAGCAGTCGTCCTCCAATGCAAGAGTTGAGGGTTTGAATCCATCAGCAATCACATGCCTAAGTGCCCCATGGCAAGACACTGAACCCATCATTGCCTGCAATGTGTGTCCCATCTGTGTATGAATGTGATAACAGTCAGATAAATCAGAGCAAAGCACTGATTATTCTTTGTACAGATCTAGTAGAGTGCTGTATGAATGGGTAAATGAGGCACAGATTGTGTTGTAAAGAGCTTTGAGTGTCTCGATAAGATGGAAAGGTGCTATATAGTTATATATTTTTATTTATATAACTACTAACTTGTTTTTGTGTGTTTTTGCTTTAACGTTTACATAATGGCATTTTTTTATAGTCGTAAAACAATTGCAGAACGAAAAGGTAGCACATGAGCAAACCAAGACAATTAGAAAAAAAAAAAAAAAAATTCAAGTCTTATATTTGAGTTTGAATTAGTAACCAGAAATGCGTCCATTGGTTTATTAAACAAAACTTTAATATGAAACAAGAACCATCTCCAATCGCCCACCTTTAAAAAAATATTAGAATTCACACACACACAAAAAAAAAAACACATTTTAATCATAGTTTATTATAAAAATTTTGCAGAACATATGCAAAAAGCTTAACAATATAAATTTCACAATACAGAGCAAACCTGAATCATTAAAGAAAGCATAAACATCTCTCTTAAAATTCAATATTGATACTTGAACCTAAATAACTTACAAATTTTAGAGTATCCACAAGATTTTACAGCGTCAGAAAAAGAAAAAAAAACATATTTATACTTACAAATGGTGTAGTGAGCAAATCTAATATATTGTGCATGCCATAAATTGTTATGAATATAGGCCACATCCATGAAGCTTATGGACAGATGGCATAATCCTGTTACTACAATTATAAATGCACCTGAAATATTATTGCAATGGGAATAGCAACTAAATATATTTTAAATAATAAATTAAACAAGCTTGACTTTATATATATTTGCCTATGCAGGTGTTCAGAATAATGTTCATCAGAAAAACTTTGCAAAATAATTTTAAGAAACTAATGCATTGAGTTACAACAGCACATGTTTTGCTTTGAAGTTCTATAACCAGTGTCATTAGGTTCAGTCAATTTAAATTGCCAGTATTTCCCCCCGCACTTGTGATATGCTTCAAGGATCAATACTTACTGGTGAAGTACAACAGATCACTGTTAGCCAGACATTACGGTGGTTGTTCACAGTAAGAAACACATTTAATTTGTTGGCACAGCTGAACAGAAAAATGGTTTGAAAATTGTTAAAGAATAAAAATGAATTTTTACATATATGCATAAATACCATATGTTGTGTACCATTTTTTCCATTTAAATGTACCACATTACCAATTAAATTTACAACATAAGAAATCATGAAACTATATTTTTCACATAAATTAACACATTTGATTGTTCGGCTGAAGACCGAGCAGGAAAATGTGTCAGGAGACAGTGGGAGAAAAAGAAAGTATTAGTGGTGAAGAGTGTCAGATAGGGTTGTGTGTCTAAAGGTAGAAGGTCTGATGCTAAACATAGTCAGTGGTTATGCTCCACAGGTTGGATGTGATGGGGAGGAGAGAGCTAAATTTTGGAAGGATCTGGATGAAGTGATAGAGAGTATTCCCAGGAAGGAGAGCGTGGTGATCGGAGCAGACCTGGACATGTTGGTGAAGGAAACAGAGGGGATGAGGAAGTGGTAGGTTTGGTGTCTCAAGGAAAGAAACCAGTAAGGACAGATGGTGGTGGATTGTGCCAAGAGAATGGAAATGGCAACAAAATCAACACTTATTTCCAAACGAGGGAGGAACATTGAGTGACCTATAAGAGTGGAGGAAGGAGTATGCAGGTCGACTACATTCTGTGTAGAAGAGGAAACCTGAGGGAGATAGGAGACTGTAAGGTTGTGGCAGGGGAGA
>JARVGQ010000781.1:6460468-6471175 GCA_031762355.1 Hypsolebias martinsi
AAAAGTTATTTTGAAAACTCACCAGATTATCTCCACCACATCTGTCAGTGACTCAGTCTTGACGCAGGTCAACACACACAAGCGGTAAGTTTCAGTTTCTGTTAGACGCATGCGCAGACTGGTTCTACACGGCCCGTTCGGGTGGAGCAGACAGGAGGAGGCGTGCGGCCATGTCTGTGCACTTTAACCCGCCTGACATAGAGTGACTGTAAAGCTATGAAGTAAATAAAACTTTAATTTTAAACAAAGCTTCCTAATATCACATCAAAGCACGTTTTGTCTCGAACTTTTCTGAATTCACATCAGAGCTGTTCCTTCACATTTCTGCTTCTGCTCTTTAAAAAAAAAATCTCTGCCCCTAAAATTTTAAAGTCATGGGCAATTTTATTAAAAAACACAAATATAATTAAAGTTGTGCACTATGCATAAGTTCCTGCACTTTTGTGAACTGATGTGTGAATCACTGTGGAGCAAGGAGGATGACGAGGCACAGCTGACCCCGGTGTGGGATATATTAAATGAGAAATGATCCTGCACTTAATACACTTATAAATCACACAAAGTGATTAAAAGTACTTTTGAAATACAGGTGCTGGTCATAAACTTAGAGTATTGTAAAAAGTTGATTTATTTCAGTATTTCTATTCAAAAAGTGAAACTTGTGTATTCATTTGTTACACACAGACTGATATATTTCAAATGTTTGTTTCTGTTAATGTTGATGATTATAACTGACGATCAACAACTGCCCCTCACCTGCAGAGCTGCTTTGCAGTCATTTCAATAATGAGTTTACATCTTTTGTTTCATGTTCATCTACTGTAATAAAACTTTGTAAAATACACCAGAATGCAGGAAATGACATCTATTTTATCCAAAATCCTCTGGGGTAGGACCTTCAGACTCCTCCACCTCCCCTGGTCCATGAAAATATAGTCTGATATTAAACTGATCTGTGGTGCAAAACTGGTTGGGGACCACTGATTTAGTAAATAATATTCAAATTCAAAAATACTTCATTAATCCCAAAGGAACATTAAATGTTGTAACTCATTATCCTCATTTCATTAAGAGATGTTTTAGATACTGTTGGCTGTAGGCAGGTCCACTCCACAGTGAGTCTAAAGGAACTGGCCGCAGAGGCCGTCCGATCCATCCTCCCGATCCTTCATGCTGTCACGAGCCACGTTTCCTGCCAGTTCCAGGATCTCAGTGGTCAGGCACTCAAGAATAGCCGGCAGGGACACAGGAATTTATCATTCATTCAACCTTTATTTATACAAGTTAATCCCATTGAACCTTGGGGGCTCATTTACAAGAGAGACCTGATTTTAACAAAGAGTGATGACAACAGTGGACAACAATAGACAGTCACCAAAGAAGCATACAAATTAAAAATTTAGTTTTTAAACAAGTCAAAACAAAATAGCAACCAAAAGGACAATTAAAGGAAAAGTAGTGAAAAAAAAAAAAAAAAAAAACCCCAACAAAAACAGCTAAAGGTAATCATGTCCTGAGAGCACACGCTGTAGCTGCACCCACGCAGTGACATGTAGGAGGAGATGTATGAAGGCAGCAGACCAAGAAGTGATTTAAAGATGAAAATGTACCAGTGGAAGAGTCTGCGTTAGCACTCTGAGTATGTGCTGGGGATGACTCTCAGCTACTACCACACCAGATTTTAGCTCAATATCTGCAAAACGTCTTGAAATGGGTTGAGTCCAAAAGCAAACTAGAGAAACTGCATTTCCTGCAAAAATGCAGTGTGAATGCTGATTGCTGAAGAACTTGATGAAAAACGGCTGAAATTAGCTAAAAAAAACATGCTGAAATGGAGCTGAAATGGCAAACAAGCCTAAATTATAAGAAAGCAGAAAGAACACACTTTTGTTGAGTTAGGTTTAATAAGCAGAAATGAGCACAAAAATTAGGAAATTAGCTAAAAAGATGAAATTAGCACACACAAAAATAGCTGAAAAGTTGCTGAAAAGGCAAAAAAAGCTTAAACTACCAGGAAGTGGAAGGAGCTGAAATAAGCTAAAAATGTGGACTTCGCTGAAAAAGCTAAATTTAGCACAAAACAGCTAAATAGTAGCTGAAATAGCAGAAAAAGCCAAAACTAGCATGATAAAGCTGAATGGAGCATAACAAACTGAAATTAGCAGAAATAAACATGAAAAAACTAACTGATCTGAAAACAGCTAAAATTAGTTAATTTTTTTCTAAAACGGTAACTGAAAAGGTAGAAAAAGCTTAATTTAGCACAAAAAAGCAGAAAGAACATATTTGCCCAATTAGGCTAAAAGAAGCAGAAATGAGAACAAAAAAGTGACAATTATCTGAAAAAAGCTTAAATTAGTGAAATAGCTGAAAAGTACGTAGCTAAAAAGGCAGAAATAAGTTTAAATTACCAGAAGGAAGTGGACAGCACAGTTTTACTGAATTAGATTGAAAAAGTTGAAATGAGCGCAAAAAAAGTGGAATTACCTAAAAAAAAAAAAAAAAAGCTTTAATTAACATAAAAACAGCTTTATAGTAGATGAAATAGGAAAAAACTGAAACGTGCAAAAATAAGCTGAAATTAGCAGAAAAAGTTAAAATTTGCACAAGGAAGCTGAAAGAAGCTGAAGCAGAACAAAATGTGAAAGGAGCAGCCAAAGGTTGTAAACAGATCTAAAGATCTGAAGGATGCAAAATGAGCTCAGTTCATTTTCTATGGGGAAAAATAGGCAGAAAAGGCTAAATGTTTCAAAAAGCTAAGGTTGCACCAAAACCAAAAGTTGTAGCAGGATTGTCCTGAAAGAGCTGAATGTTTTGATTTATGATTTGTTGAAATAGAACAAAAACTGTGGGGAACAATGCTGAAAAACGTACAGAAGAAAAGTGGATCCCAATTAGTGTGAATGCTTCATAAACATCTACCACAACTGTTTTACATGAAAGTTTCACTGCATCTTTCCAGTGGTTTATGAGATTTTTTCTGCTAACAGACACAAATAAACACACACAGACAGAAATACTTTGAGCAAGTAAAAATGACTTAGTGCAAAGAACAAACCATCAGAACCATTTGAACGAACTTTTCCCACCTCTTTAGAGAGTCGTGTGAAGAGGTCGCCTCCTCGGAGGAAATCCAAGATCAAGTACAGTTTCCCCTCAGTCTGGAATGCTACAAATGAACACGTTTCATTCAGTTTCATTCATTTTCAATTCAATGTTTTCACATGTGGATGTGAAAACATCTGGATGCAGGGCCGCTCACCGTAGTGCAGTTTGACAACAAACGGGTGGTTGACGTCTGCGAGGATGTCTCTCTCCATCTTGGTTCTCACCCGGTCTCTGACTGAAAGATGGAGGATGAGGAGAAGAAGAAGAGTTCATGCATGAGATGGAAATAAAACCAGCAGCAACCTGACAAGAAGTTCTGCAGCAGCTTTATCTTATGCAGATGAACAGAGCAGCTTTTGTGTTACCTGGATCACTGTGGCTAAAACATAATGGCTGTTTCTGTAACAAAGGTTCTGACACATTCAGCTCAAAGAGTTTTTCTTCTTCTTCTCTGGAAGTTAAAAACTAAAGAAGTTGTCTGTTTCACACAGAAACTTCTAGACTTGAAGACACGTGGTTTTGGAAGCAAACCTTGGCGTGCAGATTTATTCTGACAAAGAATAAAAATAGACAAACAGCTAGTCCAAGACAAGACCCTCCGCTAAAGTTTTAGACCGACTTTCATCAAGTTTTAGCTTCAACAAGCAGAAAGAAAACAGAAATTAAACATTGCTGAGTGATTTAGAATATGAATATAAGCTGGGAAAGTTAAAACACCAGCTAAAAGGCAAAAGTATCAAAACAATGGCTAAAAGTGGGTAAAGGCTAGCTAATAGCCAAGTCTATCAAAAGCCTAGCTAAAAACTAAAAGTAACTAAAAGCAAAATTTATCAAAAGGCTAGCTAAAAACTAAATGTGGCAAAAGGCTATAAAAGCTAAATATATCAAAAGCCTAGCTTAAAAACTAAATGTAACTAAAAGCTAAATATGTCAAAATGCTAGCTAAGAAGTAAATGTAGCAAAAGGCTATAAAAGCTAAATATATCAAAAGCCTAGCTAAAAACTAAATGTAGCTAAAAGCAAAATTTATCAAAAGGCTAGCTAAAAAGTAAATGTAGCAAAAAGCTATAAAAGCTAAACATATCAAAAGGCTTTCTAAAAGTGGCAAAACAGTAGCTAAAATGTTAAGGTGTTAAAAGTATAGATGCAAGAAGCAAAATGTCTAAAAGTAAAAAAAAATAAAAGGCTAGCTAAAGGTAGCAGAAGACAAGTTAAATTCTAAAATGAGCAAAAGGTTATCTGAAAGGAGTAAAAAAGCTAAAAGCAAAAGTAACAAATCTACCTTAAAGCTAAAAGTAAAGCTTTTCTTTTTAAATTAAAAGTGATAGCTGGAAACTAAAAGCAGCAAAAATTAGCTAAAAGTTAAAACAGCAAAAGACTAAGCGTAGCAGGGCAGCAGCTAAAAGCTAACAGTAGCATGAGAAGACAAAAATAGAGCCTGTACGCTAAAGCAGAGTTCATAGAGAGTTTTTAAAGGAATTAAAACGCTATCAATGCATCTCCATAAAATACTTGTAAATAAAAAGGTAAATAGTTTGAAAAGTCTAAAAGTTACAAAGTCCCAGCACCCATGAGCTGAATGGTTTGTTATACAAATGACTAAACTGGCACAAAGAAGACTGCTAAAAGCTTACAAAAAAATTAGAAAAAGTGTGAATGCTGAGTCAGCATTTTGTACACCAGGCATGCAAAAAATGATTTATGAATGCGAGTTTCTTTTAATTTGTTCATTTAAAGTTAATCACAAAAGTTTTAGATTGTGTGAACAGTCTGCATGCTCCTGTTGTTTACCAAGAAGACCAGACCACACCACCTGCGCTCAGGATGAAAAACCCACCGAAAGCTAGGTCTTTGCTTTCATACTAATATATGCAGCTTCATTTGACTAACAGGAAACCACATGATAATAATTACCAAGCATTTATTTTTAAGTACAAACCCTTTGCAGCGTCAGAACTTACTTATGATTTGAGAAACCACACATTATTTAAAATTCACACTGAAATACAAAATCAAGCATGGACATGTATAGTTCTTATAGATGATAAAGCAAATAAAAACTGAACAAATCCTAAATTTTGATGACGCATGATCTGATCAGTTGTCTGTTAATGAGCACAAAACTGTCAAAAACACACCGGAGGAAACATTTAGTTTGAACTTCTGCGTCTAACAGGATGTGTTGACGAGCTGCAGGAAGTCTCGTTAACCCGAGGGCCTCAGTAAAAGTGCTGCAGGTTTCTGTACCTTTGAGCGTGGCCTTCTTCAGGACCTTCATGGCGTAGAGCTGGTTATCATCGGGCGGGGTCACCTTCCGCACAAGGAACACCTGCAAAACAAACAGTGTTAGAGAATATTTAATGTTAAAGCGATGAGAGTACAGTGCGTGTGTTACCTTGCCAAACGATCCCTGTCCCAAAACTTTGAGCAGCTCAAACTGAGAGGCGTCCGCTTTCTCCGAGCCCTCTTTGACCACATGGGTGATGTTGATCTCCTTGATGTCTCCATCTTCCTAAAGAGCGAGCAGAAGCAATCCGTCATAATGATCATACGACCTTATATTAGGCAGATCGGCAAATAGACATTTGTGTGTGTGTAAACAGCACTATATCAAAATAAAGCTCCCGAGAAAGAGGAAGCGAGGTGAAAAGAGAAGCATACAAGAAGAGAAGTGACACCCGGTGGGTTCTCATAAACGAGCTGCAGGGAAGTGATGGCGGCTGCAGCGTTAGATGGAACAGATAACAGTAAACTACCATCCAAGTCTTCAAACAGGGAAGGGTTGTTGTTTGCTGTTTGCATTTGGACACAAGCTGTTAAACCCACAAGTTAGACTTCTTGATCAAGGACCTCAAAGAGAAGTTTGCAGGTTTAGGTGGAGCACTAGTGCTACGGAGAAGCTACGGAGAACACAATGCAACAACAAAGTCAAAAGATTCAACAGAAGTTTAAAAGTCAGACACACCAGGCCATTTCTTTTCTAATCACACGAGCTCAAGCATTCCTTGAAGGAATGTGTAGCGACTGCCACCTGCTTTAAACTAGAGGGATTGGAGGGGTCTTTGGAGATGCATTAAAGCTCAGAGCTGTGGTCCCGAATCCCCGGGCCGCGGACCGGTACTGGTCCATGGGTCAATTGGCATCGGACCGCACAAAAAGAATACATAACTTACATTAATTCTGTTGTATTTAGTAAAATCAAAAAAAGTTCAATACAGAAACAACTGGACTTGTTGTTTCTGTATTGTCCAGTTGTTTCTGTATTGAACTTTTTATTTTATTTTATCATGTCCTGGATGACTGAGAATCTTCACCAGCACGTTGTATTTAGTATCCGATTCTGAACAATGTTTTATTTTGAAAAAAAACAAAAAAAAAACAGATTCTCTCCACCACATCTGTCCATGACTCACTCTTGACGCAGTTCAAGATGCTTGCCTCAGTCACATGGCTACCTTGTTAAAGGGGTACCGCTTAATTGAAAATGAACAAAAAAAATAAAAAATAAAAAATAAATAAATAAACATCTTTGGAAAGTTTCTTTCCACGACCCAGTCCCCAACAAACCAGGGACTCCAGCATGTCTATGCAGAAGAACTGCTGCAGGACATCATAAATGACGGTGGCCTTTAATTAGGTCTGTCACGATAACAAATTTTGCTGGGCGATTAATTCTCTCAGAAATTATTGCGATAAACAATAATATTGTTTGAAATTGGACAATAATTAGTCATTTTGTCAAATTTAAGAAGAAATGTTGGTTAATTTTTGAGTGTAGTACCTGTTTTGACCACCGGATGTCAGTATAAGACTGTTTGAACTGAAGGATGGATAGTGAGGGAGGAGCAGTGTGTCTAAGAAAAATGGGAGGGAGGCCCCTTGTCGTGACATGGGATGTCTTTCCTTCCTTTTTGAGAAAAGACAGGAGTTTTTTTTCCCTCGAGGTTAGCCTGTTAGCTTAACTCGTAGCTTAGCTGTTTTAACGATCCGAAAATGCGATTTTGAACAAGTTAAAACAGATTTTAAAAAGAAAAGAGAAAGGGAGGGGGTCAGTGATGGGCACCGGAGTTGAGCCTTTTGTCATCCAGTTTCTTCAGTAGAAAGAGAGAGACACAAAGAAACGATAAAGCCGATAAATGAAAATGAGGTTGATAATTTTAATTTGTCATGCGATTAATTGATTTATTGTTTATCATGACCTACTTGTGTGATTAGCTATCACATGTAATATGTTGCAAAAAAAAAAACAAACTCTCAGCTGTTACACCAAATATGAGGTGAACATTTATAAAAACAGCAGAGTTTAAGCTCTTGTTGTGAATGGTGAGGTCCTCTAAGCTTTGGTGGCCATCTTGAATGAGGTTAGAATCACTGGTTCATGAGATTACTAACACAGAGAGAGGCGAAAACATGATCACCTTGTTAGGTGTGTACTCTGAAGGCAGTATTTGATGTTCAACAGAGTGGATGGGATTAAAAAAAAACTTTTCTGATCTGTCTGTGGGGTTGACAGACAAAAATAAGGATTAAAATTGTAGCTAAAGCAGAACTGATTAATCATTACTGAAAAAGGAAATGCCTACTTCTAAAGGCAACTCATAAATCTGAAATTACAACCGTTCACAAAAAAGTCAACAAGGATCCCTTCTATTGAGGACGGAATGTGTCAATATGAAATAAACATATACACAAACATAACTATTAAATGTATAATTTAATTATTATATACAACAGTAAATAATTAAATGTACATTTTAAATTATTTATTTCATGATTTATTAATTTAATTTTGTCACCTTCCATCCTCCAGTAACATTAAGAAATTATGTTAACTGTCGGTCTCACTCGTCAAACTCAGTGGGCGGGACTAGGGCGGCTCGTGAAAAGATCCTGACGCCTGATTGGCTGCTCCTCACAGCAAGCGAAAACAAAATCGAGCACAGATAATGGATTGATCCACAGGCAAGAAAACATATTCTGAAACTTTAGGAAGCGGTAATTGTGTCAACGTGTATTTGGATGAGCTTGGCTTAAAATATCCAACTAGTTCACGAGAGAGAAAATTAAGGTCCTGCATGGAGGGAGCTGCCATGTATGAACTAACTTCAGACAGAAGCAATGGATTTCACATGATCGGTGCTAGTCCCGCCCACTGAGTTTGACAAGTGAGACTGACAGTTAACATAATTTCATGGTGGCAAATAAGGGTGGAATGTGACAAAATTAAATGAATAAATAAATCATTATATAAATAATTAATTGTATATTTAATTATGTATTTAATAATTTAATTGTATGTTTAATTGTATATTTAATAATTTAATTGTATATTTAATTGTATATTTAAAAATTTAAGCATATATTTAATTATGTATTTAATAATTTAATTGTACAGTATATATAATTGTGTATTTAATCATTTAGTTGTGTCTTTAATAATTTAATTGCGTATTTAATAATTTAATTGCATATTTAATTGTGTATTTAATAATTTAATTGTGTATTTAATGATTTAATTGTGTATTTAATGATTTAATTGTGTATTTAATGATTTAATTGTGTATTTAATAATTTAATTGTATATTTAATTATGTATTTAATAATTTAAGTATATATTTAATTATGTATTTAATAATTTAATTGTATATATAATTGTGTATTTAATCATTTAGTTGTGTATTTAATAATTTAATTGTATATTTAATTGTGTATTTCATAATTTAATTGTGTAGTAAATGATTTAATACATACATAAGGATATTTAATATTTAAACGATACATTTCATTATTATTTGTTTATTTCATTTGGTCACATTCCGTCCTTCATATCTTTCAGGCCCTGATGAGGAATTTGTGACATCTTTTACTGTCCTTGCTTTATAACTCAAATGTAGTTCTGTACGCCCAAAACACAGTTTCAAAGTGCATTAGTTTGATGAAAAAACAAGAAAAAAGGAATTCAAACGTGTTTGATTTAACCGTTCGCAGCCACAGCCTGAAGTGTGTCTGACAACAGGAAGCTCGAACATTCGAAGTTGTTTGTGATCAACAGCGACACAAAGCACGGCCTGCCGTGTTAACAGATCTACTTTCTCTGCACGTCAGCTGGAAGAAGTGTGTGTGTGTCGAGCAGCTCAGAACGTCAACAGGAGGCATGTTGAGGCACGTTACCGTCCAGTGGTTCCTGGGTTCAGCTGAGGCGTCTGCAGCTGTGCAGCTGTCACACTGAGCAGGACTCCCTGTCAGGGCTTTGCTCCTTCTGAACAGATAAAGGGACAGCAGGCGCCTCAGCTTGAACTTTGTCTTCTCCTTTTCCATCTCAGCATCTTCCAGGCTGCTTTATGATCCTACCCTCATCCGTAACAAGGCGAGGACTTGACAAAGAGTCACCTCAAACGTCCCCTCCTCTCAGCGCGAGCACACCTCAGACTGATCCGTGCACTCATGTCAGGGTTTGTTCTGCAGGTGAACCTGAAATATTATCTCAGCCTCGGGGTTTTATCTTTGCTCCTCCAGCAGGCTTCTTCTGGCATCACTTTAAAACTTCTTCATGTCCTCTCCCAGTCCCATCCTCCTCTTGTTGGTCTGATCAGACCTGCGTCCTTCACTGACTGACTGCAGCTGAAATGAGCTGCAGCTGAAGTGAGCAGGAAGGAAGAGCCTGCCCTCGTTCTCACCGTCATGAAACCCAACCAGCATGTGGCTGAGACTAAGAGCAGAAGAGGAAGATCTCACCAGAAACAAAAAGGAGAGGAGAGGAACTCTGGGAAACGTCTAGCTTGGTGCACATCCCCGCTGCTTTTTGTGTGCACTTCTGTACAATATTGTGAGACCTCACGCATTCAGAGTATGTTTTATGCTTTGTGCACGACTCTCATCTACTACCACGCCAAAGTATCTGTAAAACTGACAAAGTTAAAGCCAGTTTTGTGATTTTTTATTTTATTTTATTTTATAAAACCAAAAAGAAAAAAAAAAGATTCACTTTGGGAATAAAGTTTATTCAAGATGGTCGTCAAAGCCAGCTGGCCTTAGCAAACACAAAAATGACTTAACTGTAGTTGGATGTAGCAGTAGCTGAGCACCACCCTCAAAATGTGCTCGGATTTGAGATTAAACTGTGGAATGAATGGTTCTTTTATTTTCTTGACTGGGAGAATAAAAGTCCAGAGGACAGAGCGGCAGAGCGACACCAGGATGTCTGCAGAAGTTTAAAAGCAGCAGAAAGCTGTGTTGCACTGAGGGAGGAGCTGCATGCAGGGGGGGCGGGGCTTACCTGCTCTCTACAACGAGCAAAATCCTTCTCTATCCAGGTGATGTGAGACTTGGTCTATAGGAGGCAATTCAACGCAACATCAGTCATCAACAGTGACGGGTGAGTTTATTCATTTATGGATGCACTGACCAGAAATGCTTCATGCACAACACACACACACGGAAATGTGAGTAAAAGTGTCACGAGGACGTCGGCAACAGGAAACTTCTCTTCCCTCTCAGTTCTTCACTTCCTCTTTTCTTTCAGCCGATCTCACTTCCTTCCTGCTCGGTAACGCCGCCACGCTGCCGCCGAGTTTCCCGGTGAAACGGCTACGATTAATT
>JARVGQ010000781.1:6631531-6642560 GCA_031762355.1 Hypsolebias martinsi
AAAGCATGAACAGCCTTCTCCAAGTCACAACGGTTTAAAAAGGGTTTGACCTTTTTTAAAAGGCGTAAATAAAAAAAATCCAGACCGGACAACAGAGGCGATGTGTTTGTCAAAGTGTAAAGCCTTATCAAAGGTCACTCCAAGGTTTTTTTACACTGTCACTGAAGTTAATATTCAAATTTCCCAGATCGGTTGCATCTTTGTCACCAAATAAAATCCATTCTGTTTTATTGTCATTTAAAAACAGGAAGTTGTTGTTTAGCAAATGTTTGATTGCAGAGATGCAGTCAAAGAGAGAAAGCACTGGGTTACTGGATCCAGGTGGTAAATAGATCGGCAAATCATCTGCATAAAAATGAACGCTGAAAGTTATTCATGTAGAAATAATGATCTTTTCCTCCCAACATATACACATCAGAACAAACATGACCTAATAATATAAACATCGTCAAAATTAAAAAGACACAAGGTTCGACTTTTGACTCTTTAATAGAAAAATACAGAATGATATTCATAAATAAGTAAATGAATGATTGGCTCAAGTCAGACACCTGACAGGTCTTGGCTGCAAGAGTTGGACTGGTTCCAGTTCCATGTCGTCTTTTGTGGTTTCCACGTCAAAATCAAAAACTATTGACAAATTCAAACTTCATTTTCTCAGCTTCAAAGTTGGACAGTTGCCAGAAGTCTTGACTAAATCAGCTCAGTTTATGAAGCAAAGAACGATAGTCTGTGTTTGAAATATGACGTTGCACTCTGCATATCTTTAATCATATCCAGGGCTGCGTCTGGCCCATGGGCCTTCACTTTGGCTCGTAGGATTTAGAAGAGGAACAGAAATACAATCACATGTAATCCCTTGATTATAAACCACTGTAAGATATGCAACATGTACAACGTGCCGGGGTCAGCAGGTCAAAGTGTTCTCTCACCCCCTCATCACTGCAGGCGGGAACAGGAAAAGACAACAAGGTGTTCAGTGTGTGTAATGTGGGCCTTCACAACATCGCTTATCTTTTTATTTTGGTCACCAAAGTTTGGAGCACGCCAGCTCCTAAATAACACTTCTTATTGCACTGAAAATGTAAATCATATATAACACAGTGTCTGTCCTCCCCCAGGTGTTTGTCATTGTCTGTCATTAACATCCCTACATAAGTCTGCATCTCTGTGCTCTTCATTGTTCTGCCTCACTCTGCGTTTCCCCTGAGTTCTTGTAAGTTCACTGCACATCAGCTTTTGCTTCTTCTGTCAGTGGATGCAAACTGTTCAAAGAACCTTATGAAAAATGCAACTTGTTGTTTTTATGCACTCGTTTTGGGAGGAGCTAATATAGAAAGTCCACTGCGAGTTGTTCGCCCAACACTGTGCTGCTTGGTGATTTACAGGTTCACATGTGCGGTTCTGGTCTGAACTGACCTCTCCTGACTCCTGATGGACACACCTCTGCATTTTGCTCAGACTGTTTGCCTCCTGTTCCTCCATCCATCAGTTTAGGTTCAGCTCCCCTGAACTATACTGGGAATAAAACCAGTTTATCGCCAGGTCTACAGTTTGTGACCAAAATGGTTGAAGTCTGTCTTGTAACGATTTATTTATTTATTTATTTTTATTCTGGAGGCAGGACCAGAAGTATCACAAACATCAACCGTGTTTTTAATAAATCACCTCTGGACTCCCCAACGTCTGTTTGATGTTCGGAGACCCCAAATATGGAAACCCTCTCTGTGATGCACATTTATGAGATGGTTAAAATAATTCCTAATAAATGTCTGAAGTATACAGTTCAATTCAAGCAGCAGTGCAATTTACGTCTCTTTCTGCTAAACCCTTCACTGCAACAATTAGTAGCTTGATTCAGAGTTTCTTTACTGTCGTTCCACCACATGTGGTGCACACAATTATGTGCACAGGGTCCCAGTGACATCCAACAATAAAATGTGAAAGAAAAACAGTAATAACATCTAAGATATGAACTAAGAAAAACATTAAATATACAATAAGCACTAATAGCATTAAAACAATACGCCGAACAGCAGCACGAACATGATTGTATGTGAGCAGATGCGCACGCATGAACACAGCAACATGAGTTTTCACTCTTAATGGTTTTAGAATAAATAAAAAAACATGTTACCAAAATATGAGACAAACAGCTTTATTGAGACTTTGCATGCAATTTTTGGAAACATAACCACCAGCATCACCTTAAGCATCTCCATGTGCTATTATTGTCCCTTACTCTCTGGCATTTTTCCATTATTTATTATTTTATTTAGCTTTAATTTAAAGCAACTTACAACAAAGGAAATGAATTCACTGTGAAGCAGCAGGGCGGTAAAGGACATTAGAACAGAGCATTAAATGTCAAACCTTCCAGCTAAAAGACTGTTGCTGATCCACACAGAGCAGGTGTTATGATTAGATTGTCTGAAGGAGGTAATAACTTCAAGTTTAAAGAATACTTCTCATATAACAGAGACAAGGCTGAACCACTTAAATTGATCCATTGATCGGTCCTAGAATTAAAGAACTCTCTCTGGTGTAATAATCATATTTCTTCTTTACAGGCGCTGCTGTCTGGTGAATCTCCAGAATCTCCATCCCTCAGTTCTTATTGGAGGAAGTGCAGGACAGAACTGAACGTCTATTTCCTCCTTGATCTACGTCAAGATCTGTGTGTCCTAATATAACTGTGTCCCCTGTTTCTTAGTCATCAAAACCATCCCAAGTTGACACGGGGAGCATCACGCCCGCCATCACTGTCTTTGCCTCATTAAAGTCAGCTATTAGATGCAGCATTCTCTGGAATGTTGTCATTGTCACAGTGGACCACAGGTGTTCACGACAAGCCTGGGCCTGCAGAGGATTTAGGAAAATCCTGCTCTTCCACCACCGCTGTACACCGTGTGTTCCTCGGCTGCTTGGAGTATCACCTCGAGGAGGGGGGTGACTTCCTGTTGCAGGGTGCCGTGCTGAAATGACTGCATCGATTCCCCCTTCTTTAACGTACACGCATTCTTCTGCCATTACAAATGAATGCTGGCTTGTTTGGTTTTTAAAACAGGCCTGGCAGTTCTTAAATGAACGCTGTCCCTAACGTTTGTGCATTCCTCTGATGGAGGACAGCGCCCACGAACCGCCTGGAAAAAAAGAAAGCAAAGACACATTGTTGATTCAAGGAACAAAGATGTTCTTAGTTACTGTACGTCGACGGTGGCATCATGAGAACAGGCCTGTATGCAAAAATAAAAAAGAAAAAAAGAAAAAGGGATGGACTCTGTCAAATAATGGATTAAATTAAACATTCAGTTAAACAATGGATTCTTTCAACAAAAATATTAAGTAACAGTTTGTAAGTAAGAAATAAATTCTGATTTCTTAACTAAAACAAAAAGAGGAAGTGACAAAAAAAAGATTCAGAAAAGAGCAAACTCTGATTTAACTGTTTTTCTGGCAATAAAACGGAAACAAACTAAAATCACAAGTTGCAGCTATGATTTTTGTGAGTTTTCAGTAAAAGGAAACAATTTGTTTTAAGAAAGAGAGAAAGTAAGAAAGAAACAAAAGATTTAGGAAAATATCAGCTAAGTACAGAAAATTATAATTTTGTAGCCTACTTTTAAATAATTGAATACTGTTTTTTGTTTGTTTTTATTTTTTTGCATAGAAAATGTGTTTGCATAACGCTGCTTTGTTCTCAAATGCTAGCTGCATTGATGTAATTTTAAATGTATTTTAAAGCATTTTTGTTTATTAAAGTTCATTAAAGTGAATATTAAAATTCACAACTTATCACAAAATACTAAACTGCCATGCATATAAGTTTTTTTGTAGCTTTGTGGATGCTTTAGAAATTTTTTCCCAACTGGATGCAAATTCACTAATTTGTCTGTTTATTCTTCAACAATTTTTTCATGTAAAAATTCAAGAATCTAAGATTTAAAAAAAAGAACTTTTCCAATAGATTGTTTTATTTCTCAACTTCTGGGAGAACTTCATTTGGGAATTTACATTTTTATACTTTTTTTTTCCTTCTTGTAATGTACTGTATATTAAAATAATAGAATATAAATAATTATTTAAAAAAGACATTACAAAATGTTCATACAAGGTTCAGGTATTTGTTGTTGTAAGGGTTAAATGTGCTGGAAGAGAAAATACACAAGCGGCAGGTTTTTCCACTGCATGCAGGAGAATTATATCCAGCAAAAACCTTTCTGACCTACAGAACTTATTTTTAAATTTCTTTAACAAACTTCAGAAAAGAAAAACACATTGGTTTCAATTTCTGTCTATATTAATGCCATTTAATGTTTTCCATGTTTTTGTTAACATTCTAAAGCTTTTAATTAAAATAAATGTAATTTATGCCAACAATAAAAGACAAATAAAAAAAAAAAAGAAAAGAATAACTCAAATATAATTTGAAATCGTGTGCTAGTTTTTCTGAGCTAATGGTGGACTCAAAACAAATTCAACTGTCATGTTTGTATGTGGGGAAAAAACAAACAAAAAACTTCAATATAAAAATAATAAAATGAGAAATTTGTAATACATAGCATGTCACAGGTGTGACAGATAGGTCTGTAAGAATTGTGACCCAGCCCAAACAGAGCAGGGGGTTGTATAACGTGACGTAAAGGAAAGTAACATAGCATAATGTAAAGTAAAGTAACGTAATGTAAAGTAATGTAAATTAAAGTAACGTAACATAATGTTATGTAAAGCAACATAACATAATTAAAGTAACCTAACAATGGAATTTAATATAACGTAACATAAACTAAAGTAACATAACAATGTAAAGTAATATAAAGTATTGTAAAATAACATAACGTAACGTAAAGGGAAAAAAATGTAATATAATGTAAAATATTGTAAAGTAACGTAATGTAAAATTAAGTAACATAACATAATGTAATGTAAAATATAATGTAAAGTAAAGTAACATAACATAATGTAAAATAATGCAATGTAACGTAACATAATGTAAAGTAATGTAAAGTAGCATAATGTAACATAAAGGAAAGTATGCTGGTGTAGATTCTCGGTCATCCAGGACATGATAAAATAAAAAAAGCGTTCAATACAAAAACAACTGGACTTTATTTGTAACAGAAGACGTTTCGCTCTTCATCTGAGGAGCTTTCTCAATTCAAAGAACTCCACTCTCTACTCTTTGAATTGACAAAGCTCCTCGGATGAAGAGCGAATCGTTTTCTGTTACAAATAAAGTCCAGTTGTTTTTGTATTGAACGTTTTTTTTAATTATAAAGGAAAGTAACGTAACATAATGTAAAGTAATGTAAAGTAACATAACATAACATGAAGGAAAGTCACAAAACATAATGTAGAATAATGTAAAGTAATGTAAAATTAAGTAACGTAACATAATGTAATGTAAAGTAACATCATGTAATGTAAAGTAAAGTAACATAACATAATGTAAAATAACATAATGTAAAATAACGTAATGTAACGTAATGTAACATAATGTAAAGTAATGTAAAGTAATGTAAAGCAACAATGTAACATAAAGTAAAGTAATGTAACATAATTTAAAGTAATGTAATTTAAAGTAACGTAATGTAAAGTAACATAACATAATGTAAAGTAATGTAAAGCAATGTAAAGTCACGTAACATAATGTAAAGTAAAGTTGTGTAACAAAATGTAAAGCAATGTAAAGTCACGTAACATAATGTAAAGTTGTGTAACAAAATGTAAAGTAATGTAAAGTGATGTAAAGTAATGTAAAGTAAATGTCTTATTTGCAAGTAGTCATGACACCTTTGGATTCACATGTCTGAAATGTTCTTTGTAATTTGCACAAATAAGCCAAATGCTCTTTGACAACAATGACATCATAGAATTTTTCTTTACCTGTTTTATGACACAATAAATTGTTAACATTGTAGATATTAATTAATTTATGTGACATTAAATTAATTCCTTTAATTAGGAAAACTTTTTGCACATCAACAAAGACTGACAACTGGACTTAAACCCTCAAGGCATCATTAACTGTTTCATTTAACCTGACTGAAGTTTTAAAGTTTCTTCTTTAAATAATGATTTTGTTCTGTTTCCAAAGCATTTAGATTATGTTGCTTTGTACTGATTTTCTTTTCTGTAGTCTAGGTTAAATAATTCAAGAATGTCTTGCTTTTCTTAGACGTCACGTGAGCGTTTCTACCAAGTTTGTTTTAAAACTAAATTAATTTTAAAGCTCAACTGTTTATTAAAAGAATCACAAAAGAATGAAACATTCTTTATCTAAAGACTCTGTGAGAATTTAGCAATTACAGTTTTTTTTATTTTATTTTGCAGGATTATGCGATGTTCGTATTCTTTGTGTCTGTTTGCGATGGAATTACTGCAATTTGTGCTTCACAAGAAGCAATGCAGTGGAAGAATTTAGCTTGCATGCAGGTGCATACACCTGTTAACACCCCGAGGAACAAACACTTACCCTCTCATACTCCCCGTCAGACAGCTGCAATCAGTGTCTTCATGATAAATACACACGCTCCACCACGCCAAGTCTCCTTCCAGAAGCTCGTTTCAAGCATTAAGGTGCAACAAGCATGAAAGAGAAGAAGGGGCTGGAGGAAATTATGTTTTATCTGTTAAAGTTATAAAGCTAAACTTTCGGCCTTACAGAGGGGAAATCACATTAAAAAACACAAGATGAAAAACAGCTGGGAACTCTGCAAGTCATGGTGATGCTACACAGTTTAGGAAGAAGATTTCAAGATGGATAAAGTTGTTTTAAAAGCAGTAGTTTAGGGAAAGACACGTTCGTACATCACGCCAGTCAGAACAAACATGGGTTGGCTTTAAGAACATATAAGCTCTCAGTTTCAGTGAGGCTTTCACAGAGTCTGGTTCGTGCAAAGGTGAATTGTCAAACGTTGCTGTGGAGAGTTTGTACAAGAATGTTTTGGTTTTGAGGAGACATCTTTTCTCCAGTATTCTTCCAGCTGCAGCTTCTCACTCCATCTTCTGGTTAGCTCTGACACAACAAGACAAGCTGTTGCTTCAGTGGGTAAAGGTTTAACTCCTCATCAAGTTGTGACTGGAAGCTAAACCTAACCAACATCCAGCTCATCTCTTCTTTTAATCAAATGAAGAGTTTCTTATTAAAAGAAAGAATTGTCCTTGGATCTGTTTTAAAGGTGCAAAAATAAAACAGGTGACCTTCAGTGTTGTCATCTTTTCAGCTATTGGAAACAATGACTCATCGATTCCTCGCATGATTTCCATCTGCTTCTGAAAGATGATTTATTTTTTTAAATGTCCGCTGACTTCAAGCAGTAGCTCACGCCCTTCTGTGACCTACCTTTGTTTTTTCCACTGCTTCTATTATACGAACACGACTGCTGACGTGGTGTACTGTCCCCTACTGCCTTGTTGCAAAGGCACAACGAGAACAGGACACATACCAAACTGATTAGTCAGGACTGCACAGCGAAAATAGATCATGGGATGGGTTGAACAAAAGTCATTGCTAATTTGATTGAGATGAAAAGGGAATACCAATATTAAGAGTTAGATGGGATTATGTACTGTAGGTTTGAAAAAAAAAATGTCTGTGTGACTAATTCCATAAGCAGTCTGATTGTAGTTTACTACACAAAATGGTCAAAAACACACTAAATAATTAACTTTTAAAAAAAATTTAATTATTATTTACTTCCTGGTAATATCCAGGACACGCCTGGATTTAAGAACAGAGGAGATGAGTATGATGTAAGAAGAACGTTTTTACAAAAGGCCTCACTCATCCCTGTGATAGACCCGTCCAGGGTGTACCCCTCCCCTCACACAGTGATTGCTGGACATGGGCACCGGCGACCTAAAATGAAATTAAAAGAAGCAGATCTGTTGATCAGTTAAAGCAAATGTTTGAAAACAATATATTCTCAGGCTATCAGATGAGATAGAACTTTATTGATCCTGCAGGAAATTGTTGTGCCAGAGTTTCAGTACAAAGGAACATACGTAAAAAAATACCAACAATAAAGGTCTAAACAGGCCAGGTGCAGACAGAAACATTAAAAAGTTTATTGTGGTGCAGGATTAATTTTATTGTCCTGTGTGCAGAAGAGGGGGAGGAGTTGAAAAGTTTGATAGCCACAGGGATGTGTTGTTCTGTGGAGCACCTTGGTGGTCTCAGTCTACGACTGAAGGTGCTGCGATGAGTCCAGGGTGTCATGCAGTGGGTGTGACGTGCTCTTCAGGATCTGGAGCAGGTTCCTCAGCATCTTCTGCTCAGACACCTCTGTCAGAGACAGCAGGTCCACTCCCAGACCTGAACCAGCTCTCTTGATGACTTTATCGAATCTGTTGGTGTCAGCTTTCTTCACCCTGCTGTCCCAGCACACCACAGTGTAGAAGAAGACGCTGGAGACCATCGAGTGGTAAAACATCTGCAGCATGGTCCTGCAGACGTTAAATGATCTGAGTATCCTCAGAAGAAACGGGTAACTCTGTCATTTCTTGTAGAGGGCGTTGGTGTGAGCTGTCCAGTCCAGTTTATTGTCTAGGTGGACCCCCACGTAGTTGATGTCAATATGGGGGGGCTGATCTTCCTGTCGTCCACATGCAGCTCTTTATTCCAACGTTGAGTTGCAGGTGGTTCTGTCCACCACTCCTCTGTATTCTGCTTGCTGGTCACCAGTGATGCAGCCCACAATGGCAGTCATCTGAGAACTTCTGCAGATGCAGGATTGTGAGTTGTACCTGAAGTCTGAGGTGTAGAGGGCTGAGGTTTCAAATTCAGTCTGTTTTTCAGATGTTGATGTGGTTGTAGATGCGTCATTCACAACACATACTCTTGGCTTGACATCGTCCTGATTCTGCATGAGATTATTTCAAGATTTGACCAAAACAGCTTCATCATTTTTCAAGATAAAAGAGCTTGATCTAAAGTTCTGGTGTGAAAGATGATGGGAGAGCTGCATTCCTTCAAGCAGTTCACATTAGTCCTAAAGGTTTTATAATGGCTACCTGTTAATTTTCGGATTTCAAAATAATTTTAGTGTATTTTTTTTTTTTAATGCACCAGTCTATGTCAGACAGATGGTTCTGGTTTATGAACCAAGACGACCTCTTTGCCTTTGTGGAACTGTGGAGCATCCTGCCACAGGATCTGAGCAGAGTCCACAGCTTCATCCTATAAGAAAGATATTTTTGACTGAATGCTAGATTATTTGACTTTTTTTATATTTTTACCACCTTAACTTTGAGTTTGATGCCCATAAATGTTACATGAGAACAGTAAAAGCTACTTAAAATGAAAAATAATGCTGAAAAGTGTGTTGTAGGCGACTTTTTAATTCTGTCTTAATGTCTTTTAGGAGATACTTTGTCGACATGAGATCTTTGAAAGAGCACTTCAGAACTAAAATGCACAAAAAAAGGTACAACGCTATTCACTCAACACAGGGGGGGGGGGGGATGTTTTGACTTGGAGGCTTTTATATTGTTTCTGGAGAGAATTTGAACTGTTGCCTCCCTCTTTGCACCAAGGTTGAAGCAGCTCAGAGAGGAGCCCTACACTCAGGCAGAGGCAGAGAGAGCTGCAGGCATGGGCTCCTACATCCCTCCGAAAGCTGTTCACGTGACGACGCAGCCTGTGGAAGAGGACATGAACTGATGGAAAGCCGCCCACTTTAAAGCATGAACTGACTACATCCAAAACAAGAGCATAAAGAAAACGATTCACGCTTCAGTTATTTGTTCTTGTCACAATTCCAGACACATAGGCAAAGACTGGTTGTGACAAAAATGGTTGTATTCCAGCTAGTTTGATGGAGGTATTTAAATCTGATTGTTCTGGATCACAAAGTCCCAACCACATAGTCTGATTCTGCATGTATTTGTGTAATTACACAACATGCTCATTGTGTGCAGTAGTAATAAATTAGTTGTTAAAAGTTACATGCACAAGTTTTAACAATCAACATCAGAAAAGTTGGAGGGTTTGAGCTTCAGATGGACCTTTTTGCTTGGTGAATGCCAAGTTTCGTGGGACTTGACAGCTCCTGAGTTCACGCAACAAGAAAGCATAAAAGTTTTTTAATGCAAATGTCAAAATAAACTTGACATTTAAATATTCTATGCCAAACCTGTATGGTTTTATTTAGCTTTTTTTTTTTTTTTTTCCCTTTATCTTCCTGTTTGATGAAAGGTAAGCAGTTGAAAATGGATTTGAATAAAGTGGCTATCTATGAGATACCGTAACATTTTTCTCTGTCTCTCTCTGTGTGTGTGGGTGTGGGTGTGGGTGTACTGGATATGATGGGCACATAGAAGGAAAACCACCAGAAAGACCTTGCTTGCTTTTTTATTACAAAAGAAATGCTGCGCCAAACATTCCAGGGACAAAACCGTTCCAGGCAGCAGAATGTGTCTAACCTAGGATTGTAAGAAATTGCCTTTTAAACAAAACTTATCCAAAGGGCGGACAAGAAAACCAACAATTCTGTATTGGCATTTTCTCTTAGAGCGCAACATGACCGACTTTTAAATCACTAGAGACAGGAATATTTCTAAAGATTGATGTCACAGCACATCCACAAATATGCAGTACAATTCTAATAAATGTCTTCTAATAACATCTTTATATGTACTTCATCTTTCCCTAATAAAAACTGCTTCATGCTTTTATCATGTCTATGCTGGACTATTACATTGATTTATTATCTGGGTGTCCAAAGTCTTCACTTAATCCAAAATGCTCTGTCAGAGTTAACTGGAGTTGCAGAATAGGAGAGATATCTCTCCAGTTTTAGCTTCTCCAATGGCTCCCTGGCAAATCCAGGATTGAATTTAAAATCTTACTTCTAACCTACAAAGCTCTCAGCAATCTTATATTGAGATCTTATTTTGTATTTTCCTAACAGAGCACTTCACTCTCAAACTATAGGTTTTGTGGTATAGATTTTCCAAAAGCAGAATGGGAGGAAGATCTTCCAGTTATCAAGCTCCTCTCTTGTGGAACCAACTTCCAGTTTCTGTC
>JARVGQ010000781.1:6642660-6653129 GCA_031762355.1 Hypsolebias martinsi
TCAAGCAGAATGGTGTGATCAATAGTGTCAAACGCCTTTTTTAAATCCACGAATATACTTATACAATGTTGTTTTTTATCAATCGCTGTAGTAATTTGTTCAATCAACTCCATAAGAGCTAAGGATGTTGAACAATTTGATCTAAAACCACATTGACTATTACTTAAAAAAAATTTTTTCAAAAAATGTATCTAATCTGGACATAAACAATTTTTCGAGAATTTTAGAGAATTGTGGCAATAAAGATATAGGCCTGTAATTACTAAATACAGAATAGAATTGATTTTAAAAATCTCCTGCTGACATTCAAGTGTGTTAATGGCCTCGCACCCTCATAGCTCTCTGACCTTCTTCATCTTAATGCTCCTTCTCGGGCTTTGAGATCTTTGGACCTGCTGCTTTTGGTGCTACCAAAAACCAGGCTGAAGCTCAGAGGAGACTGAGCCTTCTCAGTCATGGGCCCTAAACTCTGGAATAATCTGCCCATCAACATTCAACAGGCCACTTCAGTCTCTGCTTTTAAAACTCTCCTCAGAACACACCTGTATTCAATGGCATTTAACACAGGGCGATATGATTTGGTATTTCATTGTTTCTAATTATGTTTCATGTTTTTATGCTTTTATTCCTGATGCTGTGATTATGTCCTTTTATTCTTATTTGATGCTGAGACCTTTTTGTTAAGCACTTTGATAACAGTTCCTGTTTTAGTAGGTGCTATACAAATAAACTGACTTGACTTGGCACCTCTGTATTCTGCTTGCTGGTCACCAGTGATGCAGCCCACGATGGCAGATTCATCTGAGAACTTCTGCAGATGTGAGTTGTACCTGAAGTCCGAGGTGTGAAATCTATCATCTATCATCAAATCTATGTGGAAGGGCTTGGGGCAGAGTGTAAAGGGTAATATGGTTAAGTAAGGTTAATAATGCATTGTTGTAAAGACATCATACTGAGATGAATAGATTTTGAGATGAAAGAGGTCTATGAGCTTCAGCCCATTCCTTTTCAAACATTTTGATTGATTATCACATTGTTGCAATGCATCTTTTGTCTGATTTGTTATTGTGAAATGCATGAAATATTTTTAAATAAAATTAAAAAAAATCTGAGCTGTTTTATGTTATTAGTTTAATTTTATAGGAAAGATAGATTTTTTTTCTTAGCAGGCGCAGCCATGCTTCTCAAATCAACTCTAGTTCAATAGCACAACTTAGTGGTCATATTTGGTACTGCATAAAAAGCATGAATATCGGGAAACATGAACAAATAAATTAAAAACGTACTTCATCCAGGAACATATTTTAAATAGTTTAATCCTTTTTGTTAAACGTAAGGAAAAAGCAGGTAAAGATAATGGCGAGATGGATGGACATTGCTAAGGCCGTCTAGTTGTGCGTCTGTATATGACGTCATGCCGTAGCCCGCCCCGAAGCAGGTGTTTCAACCCGGAAGTGAGAGGCTACTCTTCAAGAAGATGGTGTCTTTGTGAAAGTAGAGTTCGAATTAAAAAAAAAAAAAAAAGCGATAAATACTTTAAATCAAAGCGAAAGCATCATGATAAATAAAGTAAATGATAGTTAAATTGCGTAATTTCTGCGAAAAACAAGTAAATTGCCCTTGAAGGGAAAAGATATGGACTACAACGGAGGGTCCTACACGGTGAGACAAGTTTACTGTTGTTATTTGGTGCTTTGGTTTTAATAGCCGGTTTGAAATAGTTGTATATTTGATTATTTCCAGTTTGCTGTAATGTGTAAATTCAGGTTTAGAACCTTTTACCTGCCTTCTTTAAAAAAAAAAAGCTACATGTTTATGTTGTCACTTGTGTGAGCTACTAACTTGTCTTTCCAGGACAATCTTATTGGGACCTTGCTTGCAATTTTTGGGAACGCCATCATCAGCATCGCCTTAAGCATCCAGGTACTGTTTTTGTCCCCTAAAAGCCCCAATATAAAACACAGTTCTCATGAAATGCTTTCTCTTCAGTTATTGCTTTGTGTCAACATTGCTCCTTGATGAATAACTCGTCAGGGATGGGCTGGCTTCACAAGTTATGTCATCATGCCTTCTGTAGTTCTTCTTCTATACAGCCTTACAATATGATTAAAGCCTCCTTTACAAGTTTGCTCTTTGAGCACTCATTTCTGTCCTTGTTGGGTTTTACCTGCAGAAGTACAGCCATGTGAAGTTAGCAGGAACAAAGGATCGTGTCTTTTACCAGACAAAAACCTGGTGGTTTGCTTTTGTCTTCATCTGTCTTGGGGAGGGAGCCAATTTTGTGTCTTACGCCTTTGCCCCTCTTGCCATTGTAGCGCCTCTTAACACTGTGTCCATCCTAAGTGAGTATATGTCCTACGTTTGATAAATACGTAGCACAATGACGCAAAGAAAACTCTTGAGAAAATTGACTTTGTGTAATTTTTTTTATGGTTTTCAGCAAGCTCAATCCTGGGCTTCATATTCCTGCGTGAGAAATATAAAGCAAAGGAGTTTGTGAGTAAGTATGGCTGAAGATGTGCAGTTGCACAAACATTTATACACATGATATCGAACTTTTGCCTTTTTTATGTAAATTGTTCTACTCTTAAAGACAAACTAAACAAAGAGACTGTCTGATGACGTCTTTCTTTTTGTTCTTTCAGAGCAGTATGGTCTTACCTTCCTGGGTTACATCTTCACCATAGGAGGAACTTATCTCTTTGTATCGTTTGGACCAAACTCTCATGAAAAACTCGAAGCAACAAACATCGTGAAACATATTGTAGGCTGGCCTGTTCTCTTGTATTCGGTAAGATATTTTGTTTCAACACACAAAAAACGGGATATTTAATATCTGAGTAGTTTGTTGGATCTTATGGCACTTAAAATAATCCCAAACCATGCTTACTCTCTAGCCTTTATTCTCACCAACTGCTGTCTGTTAAGAAAATATCTCTTGAACCACTGGGCACATTTACATAAAACAGTCTTTGAATGTACAGCCAAAACTAAATAACTTTTAAAAGCAACTTGGTTCAAGATAAGCCTTTTCTTTAAGGGCTGTTGTGTCTTAAAATTTTATGATGTTTATTGTTGTCCTGACAGCTCCTGGGGATCATCACATTCGCTCTGCTGTTGTACTTCTACAAGCAGCGCAATGCTAACTACCTTGTTGTAATCCTTCTGCTGGTCGCGTTGTTGGGTGAGTTAAAATTTTATAACAAGAGAAACTGCATTTCCTACAAAAATGCAGTGTGAATACTTATCACAGAATAACTTGCTGAAAAGCATCTGAAATAATCTAAAAACAGCTGAAATGTAGCTGATGGAAAAACAAGTCTAATTTAACAAAAGAAAGCAGAAAGAACACATATTTGCTGAATTAGGTTTGAATAAGCAGAAATGAGCACAAAGTAAAAATTAGCTTAAAAAACAGAAATTAGCAAATAAATCGCCGAAATAGCTGAAAATTATGAAACTAGCAGAAATAAGTTGAAAGGAGCATAGCAAGCTGAACTTAGCAGAAAGAAGTTAGTTAGGCTAAAAGTAGCAGAAATTACCACAAAAAAAACTTGGAATTTATCTGAAAACAGCTGACATTAGCTAAAAAAAATCCTAAAAAATATAAAAGGTAGCTGAAAATGCAGAAAAAGCTTAAATAGGCAGAATAGTAAGCAGAAAAAAAAAACTTATGTTTGCCCAAGAAGGCTGAAAGACGCAGAAATGAGAAAAAACAAAAGTGGAAATTATCTGGAAAAAGCTTAAATTAGAAAAAAAATACAGCTGAAAAGTAGCTTGAAAACCAGAAAGAAGTTTAAATTACCAGAACTTTTTTGCTGAACCACCATATTTTTCGGTGTATAAGTCGCAGGTTTTTTTGCCTAATTTGCATGTCCTGCGACTTAGACGGCGAAGCGACATATTTATGGAATTTTTTTTCCCCATATTTTTGAAAAAGCTGAACGTTTTGATTCATGGTTTGTTGAAACAGATTGAAAACTGCGGGACGAGAATTATGCCATAAATGGATCACAATAGAGTGAATGCTTCATAAACATGGACACTATTATATTTTATTGCAATATATTGAAACCGTTCAAATACCAAAGTTAATAAAACATGTCCTGTCATATTTGTTGTTGCTGGGGTCCAGGCTCCGTGACGGTCATCACGGTGAAGGCCGTTTCAGGCATGTTGGTTCTCACCATCGAGGGCTCCATGCAGCTCGACTACCCCATCTTCAGCGTCATGTTCGTCTGCATGGTGGCGTCAGTCATCTTCCAGGCCAGGTGAGTGAAAATGCACACCAACAGGAACGTTTCTCACTCACTTCTGTGCAGGTGATCAATGTTTAGTGTGTTTGTGTCTCCTTAGATTTCTTTCCCAAGCTTCCAAACTGCACGACTCCTCTCAGGTTGCCTGTCTCAACTACATCCTGTCCACCATATTTGCTGTGGGAGCTGGTGAGTTCAGCTTTCTTTGTCACTAAATGTCTGTGTTGGCTTGTTTTGTTTCAGCAAAGGGTGAAGAAAAAAAAGAAGAAAATCTCTGTGATTAATTACAAGAAGCAGAAAGAAGCTTAATTAAAATGCCCCTTTCTTTTCTGTTCGGTTTGCAGGAGCTGTGTTCTATTTGGAGTTTAAGAATGATGACGTCCTTCACATCTGCATGTTTCTGCTGGGGTGAGGACTCGGCTGTCACGGGGACGTTCCCCGCAAGACGTTTTGACGCGTCGCTGCAGGAAAACGTTGAGCTGTAGTAGCGATGAGGCCAGATTTCATTTGAAGCCTAAGTTTTCTGGGTTGTGCCGTTTCTCCCGCTGCCTTGAAAAACACCAAAGCACGGTTAATGCGCACGTCGTGTTCAAGATGCGTTTAAAACAGAGTGATGTTTTTCTTTGTGCAGATGTGCATTGTGTTTCCTCGGAGTGTTTCTCATAACCAAAACCAGAAGAAGGAACAAGCTGTTTGAGCCGTACGTCACCATGGACATGGCTAATGGTTCGTATAAACTGAAATTAATTAATTAATTAATTTATTTATTTATTTATTGAAGCTCTGAGAGTTTTAAATGATCAAAACGTCGTCGTCGTTTTCACCCTCTGTGTTCCACGTTCAGGCGTCCCGACGATTCACGACAAGGGTCTGGTTGTTCAGCCGGACTTCAATGGTTCTTTCTCCTACGGGGCTCTCGTCAACAACGATGGAGTGGCGCCTGCTGCTCTCCCAGCAAACCTGGGGCAACCAGCGGTCACCCAGAGGACCTCCGATCCATCTCAGACTGAGCTAAAGAAAGACTGAAACTCAGAACCTGCTCCCATCCCACGATCCAACTACACCACTGACTCACATTTTATTTTTCTTGTTGTTCTTGTAACACTTTAATGAAAACCACTGAACCAAAACATGAACTGAAGAAGCTTTCTTGTTTTAAAGACACACATGAGCAGCGTAAACAGAACTTTAGTGCTGGTTTAGATTCAAGGATGATGTTGCTTATGATGAATTGTGCTTCCGCTCTTGAAACGGTTTCTCCTCCATCCTCTGGGGGTGTTCAGCCCTAGCAGGAAACAAAACAAAACTGCTTCAGGACGGACTCAGAGTGAATGGACTGGTGCATATTTTACTGCTAAGTTTGCCTACTGTGCTTCCATATGTGGCGTACACGTTGAAGTTGCTTTAGACCAGTTCAAATGTACCAACAACTGACTGGAAGTCCAAAAACCAGAATGAAGAATCTCATTGTTGCACTTTGAATTTTTTTTTTTTTTTTTTGGTACATTTGTCTTTGATGCAGTCACTTTCTAAAAAAAAAAAAAACATGTATTACTGAGTATAACTAGTTATCTGTTCTCCCATCAAGATTTTTTACTTTTAAAACCTTTAAAAGTAAAAGTAGCTGCAGAGTTTTTGAGATTTGCCAATAACACTGCCTCCACCTTTGTTACACATGATCTGCCTCTTGTTCTTTGGGTTTTACTGTACGGTTCCCTTCTGTGACCAAATATTTGTTTGCACTTAATGTAACACATTTGAACTGATCTGCTTTTAACGTGCCTCAAACTGGAGCTTGACTTTGCAGATGATGGTATGACTGCATGACGCAAGTAGACGCTTGATAAACAGGCAGCAAACTAATCTGTTGGTGTGGGTTTCACTGCATAAACTATTCAGTGTTAACAAAATGGAGCTGTATAAGGGCTAAATGATCATTAAACACATTTGGTATTAATTTATATGGCCTGTTTGCAACTTTTGCATCAATCTGTAAACTAGCTGAGGTCAACCATGTTAATAAATCTACCTTTTTGTGACACCTGTTTACTTTTCTGTTGTAAATAATCAGCAGTTCCTTGTTATGAAGTTCCCAGAGGCCAGTTATGTTTGTGCAGCCGGTCACGATTTAATGGTTCTGCTTCTTAAATGGTTTTCAGCTCCTGTACAGAACATCAAAATGTTTGAGGGCCTAAAACGTCCCATAATCCAAAAATGCAGGCAGTTGTGTGCAAAGTCCTCAGTAACTGCAAATATTCTGTTAGAATTGAGCTTCGTACAAAGACAACAGCCAATTTAACTTCAGAAGTAAACTAAATTATGTTATGTCATTTGCATGGAAAGGGATTCAGACACCTAAAGGACTTATTGCATAAACTATCTTGCATGTAAAAAGTTAGTTGCGCTGGATGCACATCATATTAAAGTACATGTAAATGGGATGTTTGTGGAAAAGTTACAGATGTGGAACTTCTGGAAGTGCTTTATATTAGTATGCACACAAATACAACAAGATGCTGATAATTTAAGGAGAAAATGTAGTTAATTGTCCACATATTTTTTTTTTTTAGCCTGTCCAGAATTTACGAAGTTTTTTGTATTTCAATCACACTTTCTGTTAAATATTGTACGCCATATTTTACATTCTGATTTTTGCATGTTCTCTCTGTGTATGTGTTTTCTTAAGATACTCTGATGTATAGGATGAAGAAGGCCTCTCCTTGCCATGACCTCTGACCCTCTGTTCAACCCTGAACTGGTTTTCTTTGAAGTTACTTATGACCTGAATGATTCTTGTTTCTGCATATTTACGGTCCTAAAACACTTAATTACTTACATCTAACAAAGTTAAGTCAGGTCTTTGAACTAACCTTGGGCTATTTTTAACTCCTAGCTACCCTGAGATGTGAACCTGTTTGCAGGAAAGCATTGAGCGTTTACGTCACTTCGCGGCTTCATCGTCACCAATCTTGAGCCGGAGTGCCCGCCCTTTCTGCCTTCTGATTGGTCGCCAGGAGGCTTTGCCCTCTTTTGATTGGCTCCAGATGTGGCTGCTAGCGCTGCGATAGGCTGCATCAGGTTAGCGATAATCCAGTGGAAAAAACAAACAAACCGCATCTGACAGCAAACTATCACATATATTATTAATAATAACAACAACAGTAACATAACCGCTTTGTTTTTCATTCAGACAGAGCCAAAAGTATAATCAGACCTGTTCGCAGTGGAGGGTTTGGGACGCTTCCTGTGACAGCAGTGTGGTGAGTATTAATGATCACAGAGACATTATTTGGGTCTGAACCCGAGAGAGAAATTAAAGCAGTAACTTCATCAGTGCGATGAGAAAGCTCCGTGAACTTTGGTTAGAAAAATCATCTGTAAAATGATATTTACCTCGGGAAACAAAGTGTTTCCAGAACAGCCCCTCTAACTCTGAGCGTCTGCATCAAAATGTGTCATGATAGGGATTAATTTAACTGCATGACACGCTTTTGTCTGCAAGTATCCTTTGAAACAGACATGTTCTTTAATTATGTTGCTATAATTGCTTAATTTTACCAGGATAACCTAGTTAAATAGATAGACAATAATGGCTCACTTTTTGTTGTTCCTAAACTCGCTTTATTTTCACATTTGTGACCGTAAAATATTAAAAGCATCATTAAACAGATTCACCACTAGATGGCGCTCTGCTCTTTTTGATGTTCACATGAGCCAAACCTCACCAGCCCTTTTCTTTCATATCCTTTTTTTAAACAGTCAGCAACTATTACTTTATTTAACATTTATCACTTTGCAAAATAGCATACTTTGTCTACTGCTTAATTTATTTATATACATTCTTTAACTCTTCTGTAATGGTTATATTGAAATTCTAAGACAAAGGTCTTGATACATTTTAGTATCTGCCTGTACATTATTACACTTTGTAATAAAATGAAAGAAGCCACATTAAAACAAATCCTTATTTAAAAGATTTACTGAGATTTAGGGGGGGGGGAACATATAAGAAAATAAAATGTTAAAAACGATTAATTCTGATTCTCCAACAACAAACTCATAGAAACAAAAGGCGCATTATTATTTTTTAAAACCTCTGAAACCGTTCAGAACTAGAAACCACACTAGATCACTAATCCTTTCACTCTTGTTTTTGGTGTGTGTTTTAATTGACTGAATACTGAGTCAGCACCACTGTGTTCCTGTGTGTACTTTCTTCTGTTTTTTTAATTATTTTTATGTTTTTTAATCATACTTCCAAATATTTTTTTAATCTATTGTAACTGATCAGGAATCACCACATTCATTTCGGCTGGGAAGAGTCTGGGATCTTTTGGTTTTAGTAACTTTCAGAATGTTTAACTTTATTTAAGATAAAATTCTCCATTAAAAAAACAACTTTCAGATCTCTTCAATTCCTTCCATAACATTTTCTCATTGAAATCTGCTTCAAGCATATTTGCTACATATTTTAAAAATCTTTTTAATCCTACCTTTAGCTTTCAGTTATCATTCTGCTACTTATATTTATTTATTTATTTATTTATTGCTACATATTTGCTGTTTTTTAGCCTTTAGCTACCATTTTGCTTTTGTAGATTTTAGCTACAGTTTGGACCTTTGTAACTACTGTTTAGCTGTTTTGAGCTTTACCGAATGTGTTGCTAATTTTAGCTTTAGTGTCCGTTTTGCTACTTTCAGCTACAGTTTTGTTACTTTCAGCGTTACCCTCCGTTTTGCTCATTTTGATTAATGTTTTGCTACTGTTATTTACATGGTTGCTCATTTCAGCTTGTGCTTGCTACAACCTTGAGCTACTGTTTAGTAGTTTTAACTCATTTTATCTTCATTCGTTTGGCTAATTTTGACTATTCTTCTGTTACTTGTAGCTACTGTTCTGTTGTTTCTAGATACTGATCCTGTACCTTGTGTTTTCTTAATTTTAGCTCATTTTGGCATTTTTTAAAATTTTATTTTAAATTTTTTTTTTATTCAACCTTTATTTGAATGGAAAAACAAGCTAAAATGAGCAAAACAAACCAAAATGAGCAAAACACAAGCTAAAATGAGCACAACAAAAGCTAAAATTTTAGCTTGTTTTGCTCATTTTACTGTGTGTTTAGTACATTTTACCTTGTGATTTGCTTTTTTTTTGTAGCTTGTTTTGTTCATTTTAGCTTGTGTTTTGTTCATTTTAGCTTGTGTTCTGCTTGTTTTAAGTTTTCCATGATCCCAGTTTTAGCTTCATCAGAAAATTATAACAGTCATACATGCTGAAATTTTGCCCACAACAAAGGTAATTTCTCTAATTAGATCACTATAATGGTCTTTATTGACTTTCTTTTACATCCTGTGCATCATCCTTACCAACACATGGTGAAACTCTGTAATCTTCTCAGTCCAGTGTTTCACCACTTCATATTTTTGTTCTTTTCCACCTCGTGCTTATCTTCTAACTGTCCATCTTTAATTCCTCTCTCCCTTTAGTTCTCAGCCTCTGCCGTCATTCCTGCCTCGGCAGCATCCTGAACCCTGAGATGCTGCGGGACACCTCGAAGGCATGGAGCAACAGCTCTGAGGCGTACAGCAGCGACCCCGAGGATGATGATGAAGAAGAGGACATGGTGTTTGGAGAGAGCGATCAGGATGGCGTGGCGGAGGAGATGATGGACCTGAGTGACCTTCCCACAGCCCTGTTTGCCTGCAGCGTGCACGAAGCTGTGTTTGAGCAGGACACACACAGGGTGAGACGCTGCGACTTCACTCTGCTTCATATTTTGTCTGAGTCTTTACACATCACCCACCACTAAGGGTGAACGGGCGATAATGTATTTGCCCAGGTTGGCGCAAGTGTGCCTTCATTTTTCTGTGGTGTTAGCAAAATATCTCACGAATCACTGGACAGGTGTTTTTGAGACATTTCTGAAAGTAATTGTTGAATTTTGGAGTCAACCAGTCAAGATGGCCACCACAGTTAAGAAAGTAGCTAAAGTCAGCCAGCAAAGGTGTGTCTCAGTCTATCATTTGCTTAATAAATGCACTTTAATGGTCAAATCAGCTGCATTTCGCCGGGGCGGTGCAGCTGTTTTGACGGTTCCAAGCAGAGCAGAATGAAGGTGGTGAGGGTATGGCAGGCCGATTGAGTCATTAAAAACTGGTGAAGATTCTCAGTCATCCAGGACATGGTAAATTCTAAAAAGTGCAAGAAAAAAA
>JARVGQ010000781.1:6697546-6710539 GCA_031762355.1 Hypsolebias martinsi
AGACCCTTTCAAAAAATTAGAATGTCATGGAAAAGTTGTTTAACTTCCATAATTCCATCCAAAAAGTTAATCTTTAATAGATGATAGATTAAGGGCCCGCAATTTAAATGATTTCAAGTATTTATTTGTTTATTTTTACATAATTCGGGTTTCCAGCTCATGAAACCCACGAAAACAGGAATTCAAAAAATTAGAATACTGTACTGTGAAGTCATCAGCCCACACTACTCAGTTTTTGCAGAAAAAAAAAAAGAAAAAGAAATTAGGATCACAACAAATCAATCAAAATATGGTACTTTCAAAATGATATGTCAGTCTTCTATACTTGGTGGTGAATCCCTTTGACTTAATCACTGCCTCGATGTGACGTGGCCTTGAGACAATCAGCTTGTAGCATTAACTGGGAGTTATGGAAGCCCAGATTTCCTTGATGCTTGTTGTCAGTTCTTTGTTGTTGGGTCTGGTGCCCCATATTTTCCTCTTAATACTCCATATATTCTCAATAGGGTTCAGGTCCGGTGAGTTGGCTGGCCAGTCAAGCACTGTGTCATGGGCATCAAACCAGGTTTTGGAGCTTCTGGCGGCATGGGCAGGGGCCAGGTCCTGCTGGAAGATGAAATCTACATCTCCATACAGATCCTCAGCTGAAGGAATCATGAAGTTCTCAAAAACATTCTGGTAGACTGTTGTGGTGACCTTAGATTTAAGAAAGCAGAGTTTACCAACACCTGCACCTGACACTGAACCCCAAATCATGACTGACTGTGGATATTTCACACTGGACCTTAGGGCTGGGCGATATGAACCAAAATCAATATCTCAATATTTTAAGAAACATGGTGATATACGATATATATCTCAATATTTTTTCTTTCCATAAAATAACAACAAAAATATATTTCTGAGTCAAAGCTTTGTCCCAGTTGTCACACAGGCACATTTATTAACAGCTACAACTGTACAAAATAAATGTCTAAAAAATAAACTATTTACATATATTAAAGTTTGTTTTTAGACCTTTTATTTTTTACATATATTAAATAATAATCCTCCGCAGCGGCACCGCCTTCACTATGTTAGTAATCGTGTGTGAACTGCAGCAGTGAGAGCTGCTTGTGAGGAAGGAGGAGGGGAAGGCTACTGTCCACAGACTTTCAAGTCTTACAGTCAGAGGAGGTAGTGCCCCGTTAATAAAACAGCGTCTTATCATATCACTAATGATACAGTCCTTATTGGCGAACAGCCGTTCTTGTTAGCCGCTAAGGACCGCGTCTTTAGCCATATAATAAGACGCTGTTTTATTCACATCACCTCTCATAAGGCACAGCACAAGAGGGTTTCGGACCGTAATTTGTCTCAGGGAAGGAAACTTCACAGCCAGAGCTCCAGCACTAAGTTTAACACACGCTTCATGCTCCACATGCACTGCTTTAAGGTTCGTTGTGCTCAAACATTTTTGTCGGGACTTATTTTCGGCATTTTTCTGTTGCACATCTGACAAAATAAATCTGAACCATTTCCAAATAACAGAGCCCATTTTTGTTTTCGTGCTCACCACTTCTGCAACTTGCTCTCTATCCATTTTATTTATTTATTTATTTATTTGGCTGCTACATGCCGCAGGCAGCCGCTCCACGTGGAGAGAAGCAGGAAGCAGGGGGAGAGCTGAGGGGCTGAGTTTGGAGTGACTGAGAGGAGTGGGGCCATGTGGGAGAAGAAAGAACAGCAGAGCCGGTGGATTTTCTAGTAGAACTATATCGTTTATATCGAAATAATGTCAATTTATATTACGGGGAAAAAAAATTATATTTTAAAAATATCGAGATATTGCCCAGCCCTACTAGACCTCAAGCAGTATGGGCTCTGTTCCTCACCCTTCTTCCTAAAAACCCTTGGGCCTTGATTTCCAAATGAAAGGCACACTTTACTTTTATCAGAAAGAGATGCTTCCTACGCTGGCTCAGGTTCAGAAGTGGCTTGACCCAAGGAACCCAACAGTTGTAGTCCATCTCCCGGATGTGTCTAAATGTGGTGGTTTTTGAAGCTGTGACTCCGCCTCATTCATCTCTTTCTGGATCTCTGCCAGATTCTGGAATCTTCTCTGTTTGATAATCTGCTGAAGTCCACGGTCATCTCTTTTGCTGGTGCATCTTCTCCTGCCACATTTTGCCCTTACACCAGACTTTCCATTGATGTGCTTGGACACAGCACTCTGTGAACAGCCAGCCTCCTTAGCTGTGAACTTCTGTGTCTTACCCATCCTATGGAGGGATCAATGATGGTCTTCTGACCAGTTATGTCTGCAGTCTTCCCCATATTGAACCGAACTGAGACAGTTGAACCAAACAAAAGCAATTTAATGACACCTGGGGAAACATGTGCAGGTGCTTTGAGTTTAGTAGATGATTAGTGTGTCACACTCACTTTAAAACATTCATGCCCTGCAAAATGTGGGCTGATTTCTCCACAGTATTCTAATATTTTTTATCCTGTTTTTGTGGGTTTCATGAACTGGAAGTCCAAATTATGTAAAAATAAACAAATAAATACTTGAAATTGTTTAAACTGTGGGCCCTGAATCTATCGTCTATTAAATATTAACTTTTTGAATGGAATTATGGAAGTTAAACAACTTTTCCATGATATTCTAATTTTTGGAAAGGGTCTGTATCATTATCCAGTGGATGTATTTTAAGGAAACTTAGAAAGTTCATTCATTCATTCAACATTTATTTAGGCAGGTTAATCCCATCGAGCCTCGGGGACTCATTTACAAGAGAGACCTGATTTAAAAGTAATAAAGTAAAAAGTTGTAAGTGACAGTAAAGTTTTCATTCAACCTTTATTTAGACAGGTTAATCCCTAAGTACAGTAATAAGTTAAATTAATTAAGTAATTGTTGGGTGTAACTGTGGGGATAATCCCATTCAAGATGGCCGCCACAGTAACCTTATTAAATATGAAAATGACTATCAGGCACTTTTACAAATGTTCAGCAAAAATTTGGTGTGGTGGTAGCTGAGAGTCCTCCCCATCACATACTCTGACTGCTAACTGATTGCGCAATACTGTATCTGTTTTTTTCTTACTTCGCCTTTCATTAGAATCAAGTGTGTCTCTGTCTGTTAGCAAAATATCTCATGTTGCCGCTAACTGAGTTTTAATGAAACTTTTAGTAGATAACCATTAGATGTACCTCTATGAAGGATTACATTTTGGAGTCACCCCAATTCAAGATGGCCACCACCACAGTTGGCTCAGATTTGGTAACAGTAATGGCTGTAGTTCACTCAATTTAACAGATAATGAACTAAACTTTAGTGTTGTAGTAGCTGAGCTTAGTCTCCAACTTGAACTACTGACTGTATGTCTAGAGCTCATTAACATTTGGAGACAACATCAGTCAAGATGGCTGCCACAGCTAATCAACTTGAGTCAATTCAAAAACAGCTAAAACTCATTCAGTTTTACAAACACTCAGCTAAAATGGGATGTGGGTGTAGCGGAGCTTTATCCATGACACATTATCTCTCATATCTCAAGATCAAACATCGTACAAGGTTGTGCAAAAAATGATTTACAAATTTGAACCAAAACAATAAGTCCACCCCTTGTCATGATAAAATGATTTAATTTTAAAACTCTGGCATGAGAGGCAGTGGGTGATATCCATCATTTTAATGAACACTTTGACTTTATTGTGCCAACGCTTAATAAACATTCACACTATTGTGATCCATTTTTCTTACGTATGTTTTTCAGCATTTTTCTTGCTCCACAATTTTTGTTCTATTTCAACAAATCCATCCATCCATCCATCCATCCAACCATCCATCCATTATTTTTTACCCGCTTCTTCCTTTTTGGGTCACAGGGGTCACTGGTGCCCACATCCAGCAGTCACTGTGCGAGAGGTGGGGGACACCCTGGACAGGTCTCCAGTCCATCACAGAGACACATAGAGACAAACAACTCTCTCACTCGCACCTAGAGACAATTTAGAGTCACCAATCAGTCTAACATGCATGTTTTTGGTCTGTGGGAGGAAACTGTAATACCCGGAGAACCACACATGCACGGAGAGAACATGCAAACTCCACCCAGAAAGGCTCCCGGACCAGGATTTGAACGAGGCTCGCTGAGAGGCAGCAACACCAGTTGCTCCATCGTGCGGCCTATTTCAACAAACCATGAATCAAAACGTTCAGCTCTTTCAGGACAATCCTGCTAGGACTTTTGGTTTTGGTGCAGCTTTAGCTTTTTTAAACATTTAGCCTTTTCTGATGCTTTTTTTCTCATAGAAAATTAACTGAGCTCATTTTACCTCCTTCAAGTCTTTAGTTCTGTTTACAACATTTTACTGCTCCTTTCACATTTGGTCTGCTTCAACTTCTTTCAGCTTCCTTCTGCAAATTTTTCAGCTACTTTCATCTAATTTCAACTGTTTTTTTTTTTTGCCAGCTGTTTTCTTTCAGATTCTTTCAGCTACTTACAACATATTTGTGCTTCTTCAAACTTCTTTCTGATAATTTCTGCTTCTTCTATTCCTTTCAGCTTATTTGTGCAAGTTTCAGCTTTTTCTGCTATTTGAGCTACTATATAGCTGTTTTGTGCTAACTTTAGCCTTTCCAGCTAATACCACATTGTTTGCACTCATTTAAACTTTTTTCTGCCTAATTCAGCAAAAATATGTTCTCTCCACTTCCTTCTGGTAATTTATGCTTCTTTCTGCTTTTTTTCTACTTTTCAGCTGTTTTGTTTGTTTGTTGTTGCTAATTTCAGCTTTTTCCAGATAATTTGCACTTTTTGCACTCATTTCTGCTTCTTTCAGCCTAATTTAATTGGACAAACTTGTTCTTTCTGCTTCCTTCTGGTAATTTAAGCTTGTTCTACATTTTCAGCTAACTTTTTAGCATTTTTAGCTAATTTCAGCTGTTTTCAGATCAATTCAAGTTTTTTGTGGTAATTTCTGCTACTTTCAGCCTTGTTCTGCTCCTTTTGGCTAGTTTAAGCCTTTTCTACACTTTCAGCTAATATTTAGCTCTTTTTATGTAAATTTTAGCTTTTCCAGCTAATTTCACATTTCTTTAACTCATTTCAGTTCTTTCTGCTTCCTTTTGGTAGCTTAAGCTTCTTTCTGCCTTTTCAGCTACTTTCAGCTATGTTTTGCACATTTCAGCCCTTTTTTTTAGCTAATGTCCTAATTTTTATTATGCTCATTTCCGCTTTTTTGATACCAAATTCATCAAATGTATGTCTGCTTTCTTCTGCTAACTTATGCTTATTCATCCATTTCAGCTACATTTCATCACACTTTTTTTTAGCTAATTTCAGCTGTTTTTCTGCAATAAGCATTCCCACTGCATTTTAGCAGGAAATGCAGTCTCTCTGGTTTGTTTTGCATTAAGATGAGCTAAAAAAAAAAACAAGGCCCACAGAGCTGACGGAGCTCAGGGGCTGGATCCAGCACTCCTCTCAGTGTGACGAGTTCACAGATTCCTGCCGTCTCCTGTCAGAGCGCAGTCACTGATGGACACAGGCAGATGTGGTCTCCTTCAGGTAACAGCGGCTCCTTCCATCCTGGTGAGAGCTGCTGTCTCAGCTGATCGGGGAAAATGTTGTGCGACTATTTTACTCTCAGTCCCCTGCCGACAAACAAGAAGCTCCGCTCGGATGAAAGCTGCCGCACTGTAATAGATTCAGGGTCTGAGTGCGGAGCAGTGGGTACCAGCTGACGTTGACATCAGGTCACGGAGCTCATGGTACAGTCAAACTCTGTTGATGTTCCCTCATTTCAGAGTGGCACATGCAGTCCTCGTCCTCCTCGATTCTCAGAACGAAGGCTTGTTTCTTCTTGTGAAGCTGCGAGGAGATGGTCGACAGGGAAACAAAGAATAGCACCACTGATTACTTAGAAATCAGCTCTCCTGGTGGCGCCTTTTTCCCGCTGAGCTGCGTGATTGAGTTCACAGCTGAGGAGGCCAATTTAGTACCCAAGGAGATGACTGACTTAAAAAGAAAATGAGAAAGACAGCTAAGGCACAAAAAAAAAAAAAAAAAAAAAGAGACGAGCAGAGAAAGATGGCTTTAATAAGGTCAGAGCTAAGGAGCTGGGACACAAACAGTTCCAAAGGACATTTTAAGAACATGATCACAAAATCTGATTTCATCATCATGTAATGAGATGGTGAAGAGCAGGTTTGAGGTGACTCCCGCTGAAGATCACTCAAATGAGTCACATTTGTAATGTCAAGGTGGCACACACTAAACACAAAGCAGATGCTGTACTTGACATTTTACCTGCTGCTGATCCTTTGCACAGCTAGTCCTGAAACAGTTGTCAAACGATTCCTTTTTCCTGTTTTCTTCTTCTGCAGGAGAGGTTTGAAGCCTTGTTTAGGATCTACGACGAGCAGGTGACCTTCCAGATGTTTAAAAGCTTCAGGAGAGTCCGAATCAACTTCAGCACCCCGGAGGCGGCCGCTCGAGCTCGCATCGAGCTGCACGAGTCTGAGTTCAACGGCAAGAAGCTAAAACTCTACTTTGCTCAAGTGAGTGTCTGAAAACTGACAGAGAGAGCAGAAATCAGATGGAGTCCACGGCTAAATAGAAGAACTTGGTTATGTTGATGTTCTTGAAGCAGTCGCTCTGGTGTGATCCATGTTTCTTCTGCATGTTTTTCAGCATCTTTCTCGTTCCACAATTTTTGTGCTATTTCAACAAATCATGAATCAAAACGTTCAGCTCTTTCAGGACAATCCTGCTACGACTTTTGGTTTTGGTGCAACTTTAGCTTTTTGAAAGATTTAGCCTTTTCTGACATTTTATTTCTTCATAGAAAATGAACTGAGCTCATTTTACATCCGTCAGATCTTTAGCTGTGTTTACAACCTTTTACTGCTCCTTTCACATTTTGTTCTGCTTAGCTTCTTTGTGCAACTTTTTTCATCTACGGTACTTTCAGCTGTTTTTTCTGCTGTTTTGCACTCCGTTCAGATTATTTTCTGCTAACTGCAACATATTTGTGCTTCTTCAAACTTCTAAATTCAGTTTGTTCTGCTCCTTTCAGCTTATTTATGCAAGTTTCAACTTTTTCTACTATTTCAACTGGTATTTAGATTTCTATGCTAATTTAAGCTTTTTCAGATAAATCCACTTTTTTTTTCACTCATTTAAACTTTTTTCAGTCTACAAAATGTGCTCTCTCTACTTCCTGCGTGTAATTTCAGCTTTCTTCTGCTTTTTTTAGCTACTTTTCAGCTGTATTTTTTCTAATTTCAGCTTTTTTCAGATAATTTCCTAAGTTTTGTGCTAATTTCTGCTTCTTTCAGCTTCTTTGTGCAAAAATTTTCAGCTACTTTCAGCTGTTTTTTCAGCTGTTTTGCACTCCGTTCAGATTTTTTCTGCTAACTGCAACATTTTTGTGCTTCTTCAAACTTCTAAATTCAGCTTGTTCTTCTCTTTTCAGCTTATTTATGCAAGTTTCAACTTTCAACTGGTATTTAGCTTTTTATGCTAATTTAAGCTTTTTCAGATAAATCCACATTTTTTCACTCATTTAAACTTTTTTCAGTCTACAAAATGTGCTCTCTCCACTTCCTGCTTGTAATTTCAGCTTTCGTCTGCCTTTTTAGCTACTTTTCAGCTGTATTTTTTCCTAATTTCAGCTTTTTTCAGATAATTTCCTAATTTTTGTGCTAATTTCTGCTTCTTTCAGCCTAATTGGGCAAGCATGTGTTCTTTCTGCCTTTTTATGCTAATTTAAGCTTGTTCTACCTTTTCAATAAGATGTTTAGCTTATTTTAGCTGCTTTCAGATCAATTCAAGTTTTTCATGGTAATTTCTGCTACTTTCAGACTAATTAAAATGTTTATGCTAATTTCAGCTTGCTATGCTCCTTTCAGCCTTTTTCTCCTAGTTTCAACATTTTTTTTATTGCAGCTACTATTTAGAGGTTTATTGCAAATTTGAGCTTTTTCAGCTAATTCCATGAATTTTGAGTTCATTTCAGCTCTTTCTGCTTTCTTCTGGTAGCTTGTTCTTCTCAGAACAAAAAAAAAACACTTTTCAGCTACTTTTGAGCTACATTTCAGCTATTTTTGATCATTTCAGTATTTTTAGCTAATTTCCTCATTTTTTATTTGATTTCTGCTTATTTAAACCCAATTCAGTAAATATCTGTTTTTTTCTGCATTCTTCTGCTAATTTATGCTTGTTCTTTCATTTCAGCTACATTTCACCATGTTTTAGCTAATTTAATCTGTTTTTCAGCAAGTTCTTCTGCAATAAGCATTTACACTGCATTTTCACAGGAAATGCAATTTCTCTGATTAATTTTTGTTTCCTGATAATTTTTTATTGAATTCCATTCAATTCAATTCAAAAATACTTTATTAACCCCAAAGGGAACTGAAGTGTTGTCGTAACTCCTCAGCCTGGTTTCATTCAAGAGCTGTTACAGATGTTGATAGCTGTTATCTAAGCGGAGTCAACCTGATGGCCCTTTTTCTACAAATGCGTCCTCAGTTGTGACCCCTCCAGCACCTTCTGTAGTTTGACGTAAGAGGATTAAGGATTTTAGAGCGCTGACAAAAGCCACATGCAGACATTGTAACAAGGCCAATCAGAAGCTCTCAAAGCCTAGATCTCTCTTGAAATGAACGAGCTGAAATCAAACGTTTGAGGACTCGAGATTTGTCTTGCTTGCTCGTGACACGATGGCATCCACAAAGAGAACAGGAACTTGGCCAGCTGTCTCACACGTGGCACTAATCAGCTGTCATATTCTCTCCCACAGATCCAAAACGGCGATGAGGACATCGACAAGTCGTATCTGGCGCCTCCGCAGCCCGTCAAACAGTTTCTGATCTCGCCACCTGCCTCGCCGCCTGTGGGCTGGAGCCAGAGCGAAGACGCTACGCCTGTCATCAACTATGACCTGCTGTGCGCTGTGGCTAAGCTCGGACCGGGTCAGTGCTGCACCCTGACGAACGTGTTCAGTGTGAAAACAAATAGAACGTGAAAGGGCTCACGTTCCTTGATGGAATGCATGTCGCCCGCCATCTTTAGTGCAGGCGATTTAAACTGAGCTCATCAGCAGCTGAGAAGGGCTGGAGTTATAGTTTTATTTATTTTTTGGTAAAGCCTTGTAAATTATCCGTTAAGTGTTATTTAGCACACAGAGAATGTGTTTAAAATACTTGCAGACCAAAATTTACCTTAACATCCATAAAACTGGCTGATTTTAGTGTTAATTAGTGACGTTGGGCAACTTTAGCTTAGTTTACTCTAAATATGAATCAATTGTAGATGTGCATCCAAAATTAACTTTCTGCAAGTTTCATTATAACCCATCCATTGGTTCATGAGATATTTTACTAACAGACTTACAAAGCTGACACTAACACGTAACGACAAGTTTTAGGCAATAACATTATGCAATAATTTGGGCTCTGAGTATGTTGGGAATAACTTTCAGTTACTACCACACCAAATCTGAGCTCAATATCCGTAAAACTAACATTACTGTAGTTATATTTATATTTTTCATTCATTCATTCAACCTTTATTTAGGCAGGTTAATCTCATTGAGCCTCGAGGACTCATTTACAAGAGAGACCTGGCTACAAACTAAGAAATTACTAAGGAGAGGTGGCTGTGGCGGCCATCTTGAATTTGGTTGGCTCCAAAAGTTAATCAGTTTTAGATGCACATACAGTGATTAGTTTCTGAGAATTTCATTCAAATATGTCTTCTGGTTGATGAGGTATTTTGCTAAAATTACCAGCGAATGAACACGCACACATAAAGAGAGGCAAATACATTATTACCACTTCACCTTTGCTGGCGGATGATAACAAATACAGTAAAAAGGTGGTTTAGCTGTCATTTCCAAGTGGAAATACAAACAGGAAATCATTTCCTCTACTTCAAGTAGTAGTAAGGATAGGATGTGTATTTGGAGCAATTAAGACAAAGTAAATGCAGTAAAAATATTTGAGTCATGAATGTTTTTTATTCTGGACTTTCATTTGCATGTAAAGCACACAGACATATTTTATCTGATGTTTTGGGGCTAATATTTGTCAAAAAGCTTCATTCTTTAAACCCATTTTGTCATCATTTGCCCACTACAGACATTGTATCCATAATTGTTCTCCAGGTTGTTAGCTGACAAAATATTTCAGATTTTTGTTGTTGTTTTAAGGTGAGTAAGTTTACGTAATAGTCGATATGGGTTTAGAGCAAATAATTCAACATCAGTGGCTCTCGTGGAACTAATAGAAGAGATAACAAATGCTGTTGATCAAAAACAGTATTGTGTTAGTGTTTTTGTTGATTTAAAAAAGGCCTTCAACACTACTGACCACACCATTCTCCTTGAAGAACTGAATAAATATGGCATTAGAGGATTAGCGCTACAGCGGGTATCCAGTTATTTAAATACAGTAATAGGAGACAGTTTGTACAGGTAAATGATGTAATATCTGAATTTTGTGTTAATGGATGTGGAGTCCCTCAAGGCTCTGTGTTGGGACCAAAGTTGTTTATTTTGTATGTGAATGATCTGGTTGATATGTCAGGGCTTATCAAGTGTGCTTTATTTGCAGATGATACCACATTTTTTTGTTCAGGAGAAGCTACTGAACAGATGTTAGAGATGATACAAGCTGAATTCATAAAAATACAGACTTGGTTCCAACTTAATAAGTTATCATTACATTAAAAAAAAACTACTGTACATGATATTTAGTAATAGAAAGAGAATTATACAAGTCCCATTTTCAATTGACAGTTTTGAAATTCATAGAGTTAATGAAATAAAGCTTTTGGTTGTCGTTATTGATGAGGAGCTGACGTGGAAATATCATGTAAATTACTTAAGAATAAAAATAACAAAATCAATTACATTACTGTATAAAGTAAAAGAGTTTGTGAATGACAAAGCTTTGTATATTGTGTAATGTAATGATTGTTCCATATTTCATCTATTGAGAATTATTATTAGGAAGTGCTATGGTCACCCAACAAGTATTATTTCATCATTTGAAATTGTTAAAATTTTATGATTTGTTTGAATATAATATTTTACAAGTCATGTACTGTATAAAGCTCATAAAAATATTACTCCCAAATATTTAATTAAAATTTGTAAAAAAAATAAATAAAAAAAGAGTCATTATAACCTTAAGAGAATGTAAATGTTTGTATGTTTAAAAAAGATGATTAAGTTAAAATTGTTGGGAAAGTGTGATATCATTTAAAGAATGTCTGATGTTTTTTGTTTTCACGTTGGAGATTGTTCAAGCCGGAGTTGTTTGTTTGTAGTTATTTATTTTTGATTAAGGGACAGATATAAGAATTTTCTTTTTCTTTCTGCACCCTCTTCATTCAGTTTTTCATTTTAATGAATTTGTTTTGTTCCTTTTGTTTCTTTTAAATGGATGAATACATTATTAAATAGTACTGTAATTGTTTAAAAAGGTGAGGAACCTGACAAACTAAAGATGAGGTGCACACAGTTATCTGGTTTAATCTAAAATTCATAAAACTGTCACTGAGATTTGAAGAACGCTGATGTAGACATGTTGAGTTCACCCATGTGCATTTGGACATGTTTTCCTTATTTCCTACAAGTCTATTTATTAATCATTTGTATGAGCTTAATGTAGCTGACCTGATCATAAAGTATTTATGTTGCTTGTGTGGTTAAACAATTAGTAGGTTGCAGAACTTACACCTGCAGGTCAAAATGGGTCTGGATTTGTCTTGCTGCTGAAGAATCGGCCCTTGTCTTGTGTACAACCTTCAACCTTGTGGCGACCTTTAGGAAAAAGCTCGTATCATGTCACTCATATGTTTCCATGATCCTGGATGTGGGTGCAGTCATGCTGATGAAGTGGAAAAGTGTTCTCAGTGAAATGCCGCTTTTATTATCAGCACTAACACGACGACACTTTCCATGTTCTCACAAACACGCAGAGTCCAGCTCGGAGGACCACTTTCTGCTGTTGCCATGGAAACACAGAGGCATCAGGAAATGGGATTTGTTCCTCGCCTCACATCCTGCCACCTGAAATCAGATTAGGCCCGGGCCTCAGCGCGGCGCGCTGACTCCCCCTGTCATCTCCCGGCAGTAACAGCAGGCCTCCATTCACCGTCCGTCTCTGTTTGGCACCACACTGAACAGCTAACAGTCCAATTTCCTTCAGCCTGCCACCTGTCTGATCCCATCGCCATGACAACTGACATACAATCCAGCAAAGTGTATGTCTTCGTTCAGAGTTCGTTGAGTTTGGACAAATAGTAGGACTATTTGTGGAAAAGCTGCTTTGTTTTCTCTTGAATTGATGTTCTGAGTGGTTTACCTGTGCTTGAACCAACTATTATTGGACTGTCAGTACTTCATGTCACACGTAAACTGAGCACAACAAGCAATTTGCTTCCCATATATTATATATATATATATATATATATAGTAGTAACAATGCTTTTTGGCAGTAAACAGTATACTGTATTACTGGAAAGCCTGTTTATTTCCCTTTAAGTTGTGCCACATTTGTTAGGAAAATGCATTTGTGGGTTAAGCAGCAGAGTTAAAAATATAATTGTTATACATCCATGAAATATCTTGCCAGACTTTTTTTTTTTTTTACCAATGCCACATAGACTATTCTGCTATTGACACTGTTGTCTCTTGTTTGGTGCTGTTCGTTGCATTGGATAATTGAAGTCTGATTAAAAACAAGACATATGGGTATTTTAACTATTTATTCATTTAGCAAACAAGGTGGGAGTGGTGGTACAGAGGTTAAGAAGGTGAGCTTGTGATCGGAAGATCGTTGGTTCAAGCCCCAGTACGACAACATCAAAAATGTGGGTGAGATAAGTGAAGCAGTCACACTTGTCTCCACCCTCATTTGCCCCACTCTGGGCCCTTGAGCAAGGCCCTTAACCCACACCATCTGCTCCCCCGGCACCCTAGATATCAGC
>JARVGQ010000781.1:6714418-6725679 GCA_031762355.1 Hypsolebias martinsi
ATCTGCTCCCTAACAGGTCTCTCTTGAAAAGGAGTTCTCGTGGCTCAATGAGACTACCTGGATAAATAAAGGGTAAAAAAATAAAAAGAAAAAAGAAGAAAATTAACAATTTTTTCTCATGATTTTTCATGAAATCTCTGTGACCACAAAGTGTTCATAACACAAAATCCCAACCATGTTGTTAGTGGAAAAGGGGGTGGAGCTCCTGCAGGTAAGGGGCTTTTACCTTCAGGACAAATTGAGGTCGCTGATTGGTCAGTTGCTGACAAGCTTGCTGGATTGACTGACAGGTGGCATTGAGGATCCGACTCATGCAAAAAATAAAATAAAATAAATAAATAATACATAGATTTTACTGGTCCGTTTAAAAGTGTCATAATTTATTCCATATTTTTCCAAATTTATTCAATACTTTGGTGAATCTAAAGTTTGAGAACTGAGTTTCTTTACCAAACTGTAATGGTGGTTTCTAAAAATTTCATTGGTGCTGAGTTAAAATTCAGGGAGGCTAAAACCAAGATATACTCTGAGCCCTAACAGACATCTTGAAAACTGTATATTTGAGATGTTACCAAAACAGCCACAAATCATGATCTCAGTTTAAAAATGGTGAAAATTTTGATATTGTTGGGCAGGATTTAGGAAGAAATTAAAATAATAGGAATACTGTAGACTGTGACAGAGCAGCGTCATGTAAAAAAAGGACAAAGATGTCTTTTTTATTCGTGTTTATGTCTGGGTGTCAGACAGTGTTAGTAGAAGGTTTGAGGAGGAAACGGTTGTTAAACGTTAAAAACTGTCCTGTAAAAGTGACAGCTCCCGTCTTTCCTCAAATGCATGTATAAATGTGATGGATATGATATCACCCGGGGCCGTCCCTGTCCGGAGTGGAATGTGCTCCTGTTCTCGCCTCAAAGCCGTGAGCTTGATCAGACTCATGTATTCTGTTACTGTTTTTGTTTCTACCATGAGGATTTCTCTCCCTGGTTTAAAAAGAGAAAGAACATTACCACCCAAAGCTCTTGTATCCACAATACAACACCTGGAAAAAGAAACTCTTCATTAATCTCGGTAACCCCCGAGAATCTGCGGTTTGAAGCCGTCCTCGTTCCAAACCACATGTGAGGCGGCACCGTGGCTGCTCGGCAGAGCCTTTGTTTTACAAGAACCCGGGGTTATTCTCGGGTCACTGCGGCTGAGTGCTCTCTTAATTGAATTTCTAAGCGTTTTGTTTAATATGCCACCGTTAAATAGCTCTAAAAATATCCGAGTGGATGCGATGACCTAATGTTTTCCGGAGTTTCGTAGAGAGATAATCCTGCACGGTCTTTGTAACAGCTGATAAATGAAATATTACAGATTAGATCACTGCTCATGAAGCTTCAGAGTGTTAAATTATGTGGTAGTGACTTTATTACTGAGATCTCGAAGGATCTAATAAAGCATTTGGACATTTTCTCTGCTCTCCTTTTGTATTGTGTTAACAGATCCGTATTAATGCCGCTGGAACTAATGATTCTCTTCGTGATCCGGTACGTGTGCTCAGTGATGATGAAGATTTGCCTTCAGGAACACTTAAATGAAAACTGTGAGCAGTGAGCTCTTTAATTCCTTCTATATTACATTTGTCCTCGCCCACGTGCACAGTGCAGATTAGCCACAATTGTGGAAAGTTTAAAGAACGTCCAGCTGAGTTCTTGATTCCAGTGGACAGTAACTTTAAATCTGAAAATCCTTCTCACAATAACAAGAGCCGTGAAACCATAACGTTTATTACCATTCTGCAAAACTGTCCAAATGTGAGATTATACAACGTCAGTTCTTCTGCTTCTTAATGAGAATCCAGAAATGGAATAAACAGTCCCATCAAACACTTGTGTGGATCCATCAATGTGCCTGAAATGGTAGGTGACCACAAAACATTTAATCTTTAAAACATATTTTCTTCAGTCAGAAAAGGGTGGATTGTTCTCTTCGGGTCGAGGGTGAGGTTCTGCACAAGTGGAGGAGTTCAAGTATCTCAGGGTTTTGTTCACGAGTGAGAGAAGAATGGAGCGTGAGATTGACAGACAGATTGGTGCAGCGTCTGCAGTATTGTGGACTCTGTACCGGTCCATTGTGGTGAAAATGGAGCTGAGCTATAAGGCAAAGCTCTAGTTTATTGACCGGTCTACGTTCCTACCCTCACCTCTGGTCATGAACTCTGTGTAGTGACTGAAAAATGAGATCGTAGATACAGGCTGTTGAAATGAGTTTCCACTGCAGGGTAGCTGGACTCTCCCTTAAAGATAGGGTGAAAGATTCAGTTATCTGGGAGAGACTCAGAGCAGAACTGCTGCTCCTCCACATCAAGAGGAGCCAGTTGATGTGGTTTGGGCATCTGGTATGGATGCTCCCTGAGCGCCTTCATGCTTCAGGCATGTCCGACTGGGAGGAGAGCCTGGGGAAGACACAGGACACGCTGGAGAGACATCCAGCATGTCCTGGGAACACCTTGGGGTCCTCTCAGAAGAGCTGGAAGAAGCGGTTGCGGAAAAAGCTGAATGGACCTCCCTGCTCAAGGTGCTGCCCCAAGACCTGACTTGGGAACAAGCGGAAGATGATGTATGTACCATAATTTCTGCTGTATATGTCGCACTGACCTACAAGTCGCATCAGTCCAAATATGTCTAATAAAGTAGAAAAACCCATAAATACGTCACTTGGTCATACATTGCATCTATTATGTGTCACCGCTGACAACCCGGAAATGTGGGCTGATAGTATGCCAAAAATTGATTGTGGACTCTGTACCGGTCCATTGTGGCAGCCGCAGGAGCGTGCACGGGAGGAATTTAACAAGAAGTTAACAAGATTAACACCTAAAAACAATTATTTGTTTGCTCGACATTATAGCAAAGGTGTGTCTCAGGTGAACTTTTATTTAATAAATGCACTTCAGTGGTCAAATCAGCTGCATTTCGTCGAGGCAGCGCAACAATATGAAGCTGATTTGATGATTGCTCCAAGCGAGCTGGACAACGGTGTCAGTATATGGAAGCCGATTGTGTTATTAATAGTCACGTTTACCTATTACATGACACAACTGCATGCCATACTACTCAAGTGAGAGCCAGTGGCTGAAAATGGTAGTGTTCAATAATTTCAGTCAGAATGAATGGAAACGGTCATATCTCAACCAAAACTTGGTTTATAAATACTGTATGGGAAAAAAAATCCATAAATATGTAGCATCGATCTACATGACGCAGGGTATGTAAATTATGCAAAAAAAATGACTTATAGAGTGAAAAATATGGTATGTATGGATGGATATTACTATTTATTTTCCTTCTATGAGCTTGGCCTTGAAATGAGAAGGACTACATGTTTTGAATAAAAAAAAACACATCAGGATCTGTGTGTTTTGTTTCAGTCTCCGTGTGGCTCTTGTATTTAGTTATTTCTGTCTTACCTGTGTCAGCTTCCCCAGTGTTTTTCCCTTTGTTTCTGCCCCTCCTACTTTCACCTGTTCTCTGTCTTTCCCCAGGTACTGTCACCCCCCACCCCCTCCCCATTAAGCGCCCGACATGCTCCATCCGTTACCATTCAGTTGATTCGCACGAGGTTGCACAAGGTTGCATGACATGCATCTTCACACATCTTCCAGAGTCTATTCGACACAGAGCTCCTGGGAAACCCCTCCTGCTGCAGTATATGTCACCCCACAGGTTTCTTCCCACCAGAGTCTCCATTCTGTCCTTGCATCCACCATTTGGCCATAAATCTATCATGAAGAAAGCGCCACACTTTTCAGCAGACTCCTCCATACACGATGTTTGCACGACCTCCATCCAGGAGTTTTCGTCCATTTGGCTCATTTGGTGTGTTTGAAGAGTCGCACAGCTGAATGTCCAAATGAATTTCCGTATAAACTGACCAGTCATACAATCCTCAGTCTATACGCCTGTGAGAAAAAGTTTGGTCCGGGCCTTGTGTTGAGATGGGGCGAAGCTGCTCTATGAACAAAATGATGCAGTTTTCTTCACACAACTACAGTGAGAGCTGATTTCGGCACTTTGAATTGAGTATGCAAGGCCCTTCAGTTTCCCTTTAAAGACAAACTGACATGGAAACATCACATAAATTCTGTAAAATAAAAATAGCTAAATCTATTGCAGTACTTTACAAAGTCAGGGACTTATTAACTTTTAAAGCTTTTTTATTTGTTGTATAACACAATCATTGTTCCACACTAAATATATTGTATTGATGTTTGGGGGAAAGCGTGTAAAACAATTACAAAGCCTATTTTTATTTTACAGAAAAGAGCTGTAAGAATTATCACTAGAAAGCATTACTGTCACCCATCAAGCACATTATTTTATTTGTTTTTAGCAAGGCTTTTGTGACATTTAGCTAATTTGTTCATACTTTTACATGGCATTTAGCATTTTTTAAATTCTAGCTAGTGTTCAACTACTTCTTTTGTTGCTATAATAACTCAGTTTCAGCTTCTTCATCACATTTCAGCATCTGTTCAACACTTAGCGCTCATACTGCATTATAACAAATTATGCTCACGTGGTCTCATGTGTACAACAGTACACATGAGACCACTTTTATCAGATTCGAGAACTTTTTTAAACATCTGGACTAAATTGTCAGATGAATAAAATATTTTTTTAAATCCCGGAGGTGTACCAATGTGACATTTCTCCCATCCATATTTGTTTTCACACTTATCGATTCTAATTTTCTAATACTTTTATTTTCTTGTACAGTTTTTCTGGATGATAACACAATGCTTGGATTCTCTTTTGTACAATGTTTTCTTCTCCATGAAATCTGACCTCCATTTTATATGCTGTTTAATGGTGTTTGGCTCAGCTGAGCATGGCGCCGCCGGCTCTGTGCACACATCAACAGTGCTCTCAGCGTGTTAGGTGACACAGAACAATGTGTGAATGCTTTGCTCCAATGAAGTTTAGTTACACTTCATCACAAAAGCACAACACTGACTTGCTTTATTGTTGTGGCCACCACCTAACCCCTGGAGGAAACATGCAGAGCGAGCCCAGTGAGTCCATGGCACAGATTTAGAGAGAAAGTCTGACATGAAGACACGTTGCCTCCATTAAACATGCACATTTTGTTCAACAGAACACATTATTTTGCAGTAGAATTAAAAAAAAAAAAAAAAAAGATGTTTTCTTTCCAAAACACACCCAGTAAACTTTGAACAAACAGCCCACGTGTAGTTAAATTTTAACTACATGCATAACTCATGCTGATGCAATAATTAATAGATTTGTTCCAACAGAAAGTGCAGAAATGTCTCGTTTTTACGGTGAAGTGACTACAAATTAGTTTCCAGAACTTCTTGGGTGTTGTCACCACTCGGCTCAAAAGCAAACGCCTGACTTGAGTTCGTGTGGGAGTTGTGCAGCTTCATGTGAGACACAGAGTGATCTGTAGGGATGAGCCAGCTGAGGAGAGGAGTCGACTTTTTGATCAGCAGCCGCGACACGCCTAAAGGCCAGCTGGAAAGACCTGAAAAACCAGCTGCCTCACATGGATCCTCTCTGGGCAGAGCGAGCTCTGGAGTCTCCTCCTCTTCCTCTGTCAGGTCGCTCTCCTCCTCCTCTGGTTCTCACAGAAACCAAACTCTCACGCAGAGTTTGACCCAGCTCCTTATTCTCAAACTCCCGCTTTGTTCGGCTGCCACCCTGACAGCAGCTGGAGAGTACTCTTTTACTTTATTATTATTTGGATGATTTTGGGAGCATCTTCCATTCTCCTCTTCTCCCACCTGTCTCAGACCTGCTGTGATTGTCAGGCCTCCACAGGTGGACCATGCCCCCCCTCAGCTAGCTGAGGGAGGGGGCTCTACACTGCTCAGGCTCCCATCTGGAGGAGGCTGGAGCTGAAACACAAGAGGAACCTTTCATTTGGTAGGTCGCCAGCATTACTGCTGCGTCTGAATGTGTATTTTCTAACTCTTTTATCCCTTTAACTCAGGCTTTGCATGTGTGTGTGTGTATGTGTGTGTGTGCTGTACCTTTGTCTGTGTGAGAACAGACAACACCGTGAGACAGCAGGTGAAGAGCAATAACTCACATTCCAGAGATTATTAATATTTAGCCAGGACTGTAAAAATAAAAAAAACATCTGAAACCAAAGATATTAGAATAAGTGACTGTTTAATGGAGCAGCAGCACTCATCGTTCCATCGAACCAACGCTGCAGGGAAATCTGACTGCTGGTTGATGCACACATCTCACCGCTTTAGGACTGCATGCCATGAGCAGAGGGCAGCTCTAAAGAGTGCATTTTAGTCACTCTTGCTTCATAAACTGAACCTCGGTCAGCAAAGTGTTGCTCAAAGTGGCAGTTTTCATTTCTTGCTGGCTTCAAAGGTCACCTTTAATCATGAGCAGTGCACTTTCTTCTCAGATAAGAAGAAAATCTGCTGATGGCCAACCTTAGAACACATGGAGAACATGGTGGAACAGAATAAAAGAACGCTTGGTCTCTTATAGCACGAGCAAGAAACAAGAAACACTGAGGAAACAGAGAAGTGTCAATTATTTCTAAACACGTGAGAGCTTTATTTGATGATTACCGTATATTTAACCGTATAAGTTGCATCTTTTTGCATAAATTTGCAGGTCCTAAGACTTATACGCCGAAGTGACTAATTTAAGATTTCGCCCATATTTATAACCTAATTTTTGGCTGCGATCTGACGATTTCATTCATTCTTTGATGGAGAACTTTACTAATTGTCTTTTCTGTGTATGTGAATGTTCCTGTTCAGCGCCCTGAGACAACTTTGTTGTGATTTGGCGCTAAACTGAATTGAACTGAATTGAATTCTGACATGGAAAATATTGAACGCTACCATTTTCAGCCACTAGAGGGCCCTCGACCAGTACGGCAAGCCTAGTGTCTCATTAATAGTTAAAAGTGTCTATTAATGAGACACTAGGCTTGCCGTACAGAGCCACCTTCACCGCGCAGTCCAGGCGAAATGCAGCTGATTTGACATTTAAAGTGCATTTATTAAAGAAAAGTTCAACTGAGGCACACCTTGACTATAATGTCAAGCAAACAAATAATTACTTTTAAGTGTTAATGTGTTCAATTCTTGTTAAAGTCCTCCAGTGCACACTCCCGCCGCCGCCATTTGGCAGCCAATTGATTTTTGGCACAACACCGGCCCACATTTCCAGGTGGTTAGTGGTGACGCGTAATAGATGTGACTTATACGGCGAAGTGACTTATTTATGGTTTTTTTTCCACTTTATTAGACATTTTTTGGACTGATGAGACTTATTCAGCTGTGCGACATGTATGGCGGCAAGTACAGTAATTTGTAATTTAGTCATAGTTACCTGAACACGAGCAACACTTTTTTTTCTTACTTTTCACTGTTTTTTTTTTTTTTTTCATATCTTAAATCATGCAAGTTGTGAACAAAACTGATTATTTTATGTTTTTTCACTAACTCCCTCGTTCATCTGACTGATTCTGATTTTCTGGACACCTCTCCCATCAGGCTGTTTGGTTTCAGCAGGTTTCGATGACGAGTGCATCGACTAAATCCTGACGAGAATAAAGCCTTGTTTACTCGGCTGGACAAAGGCACCTCTCGTCTTTACTTCTCCATTTGTCACGCTTTTCAGTAACGGTACAAAGCCTGGAAGCTGCAGAGCAGACTTGAGATTGTCTCCCTCCAACTCAAACCTGTTTTATTTCAGTCTTTTATAAAGATAGAAGCAGGCTGTGCATTTGTAGATTTTATAGGATTGCTTTGAAACCCTAAGTCGCACAATAAAACAAGAAAATTCAATATATTGGAAAAAATATATTTTGTAAAGTATATATTTCCTAATATATTGTCATATTTTTAGATTTACTGATGTATTTTGTTTAGAGTTATCGTGTTTTTCAGCATACTTAATGCTCACTTTTACATTTTAAATTCTTTACCAAACCTTGCGTTTCCAAACAGCACGTTTATAATTTTTCCATTCCATCATAATTTTTGTGAAACAGAAGGAGTTGTGTTTTAATGTGATGACGTGCTGATCCTTCAGTAAATGAGATCAATAAATGTCAGTAAATCTCTCTTCATGTGGAACATGAGACGTAAATGTCTGCTGCGACACAAACTCCACATCAAACGTTCTCCTAAAGTCTTATTAACCTTCTCAAATATTGATCCCAAGCATTAACTAGATGTCATGCTTTGTGTTTATGAACATGGTTTGATTTAATGTGCCAGCAAGTAAAAGTCAAACCCATTCAGCTTCAGCTGTAGCTGAAAAAGAAGGAAACTGTAAAGTTCCTGTTCGGAGTTCAGCTCCAACTGTCTGAAATATGATTTGTTTACTCAGCGGAGAAACAAGGACGTTGAATTTGTAGCATTTGAGAATAAGTGCGGTTTGTAAAGCAACAAATTAACAACTGTTACAAGGAAAAGACTTAAATATGAAGAAATTAATTTACCATAGTTTTTGGACTATAAGGTGCACTTAAAATCCTTCGTAACACTTTACAATAAGGTACACAAAATTTGATTAACTACTAGGGAACGCCTCAGGAACAAATCAGGAACAAATCAGGAGCTAATAGTTAACCAGTACATTTTGGTGAACACACAGGCAAGCCTCATTAGGGGACTACTGGTTAGTTACCTTGTAAATGAAGAGGAACTAATCAAGAACTAATGGGTAGTGACCAATAACCAAAGAGGAACAAATCAGGAGCTAATGGGTAATAAAACCAGTAATCACTAGGAAACAGGTTTTTTTGACAGTTACGAGCTGTGACCTCAATGGTGCAGAGTTTATTCAGAACACACAGGGAAAATTTCTCCTCTGTTTCTGTGGTAACAAACCAGTAGCCCCCTAATAAGGCTTGGCTCTGTGTTCCCCAGTAAGTACTGGTTAACTACCCAGTTAGCTCCTGATTTATTCCTCTTTGGTTTACTTGGTAACTACTTCTTGATTAGTTCTTCTTCATTACAAGCTAACAAACCAGTTGCGCCTTATAGTCCAAAAAATATGGTACTGTCTGAATAAAGCGTTTGAATAAGACCTCTTTGTCTTTAAAGTGTTGATATAAAACAAAAAAACTTTTTTTTTAGGTTTCTTATCGGTTCAAGCATATTTCTATCTAATTGCAACCAATTCTAAATTTGCTGCTGTTTTTTATTACTTGGTTTAAATTTATGTGACAAATTTCTCTCCAGTTATCAGGACAGTAAAAGCTGCATTCATGAGCTGATAGTTCTGATCCATTGTGAACCTGAGCAGCTCATTGCTTTGTTGGCTGGGTGGCTCACGCTGCAGGTTTAAAATGACCGTAAGGTTCATTAACCTTGTGTGTTTCAGGGTGCACTGCTGTGATCAATTGGGTGCATGTTCTGCATGAGTCAGTATTCGGTGTGCATAATTTGTGTTCCAAGTCATAAAGGGGAGTGTCACATGGTTTAACTGCATGTCACTGAGTTGAAGGTGTGAAAATGTATGTGCTTTATTTTTTTTATCCATCTGCACACCCAATTCTTTCAGAGCTGACTCAATGTCATGTTGGTAATTAAACCCCAACATGACATATAATGAGCTTTTATATGCAGTTAGAGAGGAAATATCTGGATGATTCAAAAGAAAAAGACAATACAACTGGACTTTTATTCTGTAGTTAAAGAGGTTTTACTGCCTGACTGGGGCACTTTCTCAAATCAGAACTGGAGAATTGCGTCATTCCATGCTTAAAGCTGCTTGAGACATGAGCATGTGCAACAACAAACACCTTAACAACAGGACTACCAGTAATTTCCCCCTGGACCAGATTGGTGCCCTGCTGGAGAGCTTTCTTCCTCCTATTCAGTTTAAATATAATGAGCTTTTACAGACAGAAGCATGGTTTTCTAACTACCAGTATCTCAAAGCAACATGTTCAACTCAATGGTACTCTGTCAATAATGGTGTACCACAAGGCTCAATCTTTGGACACATTCTCTTTACAATCTATATACCGGTAAGTAGTGTAGATCAGAATGTTCCTGATGCATCCTTACATTTCTATGTCGACAATACAGTTGTTTATTGTCGAGTTGGAATAGTTGCTAATGTTTTCCAGCTTTTACAATCTGTGTTCATCTTCATCATCCAGTCAGACTTGTTCCATCTCAAACTGGTGCTAAGTGTTGATAAAACCAAGGAGATGATGTTAGAAAGTTGGTACCAGCAGTCCCTCCTATCTTATCCATGCATGGTGTTCCTATTGAGTTTGTGGATTATTTTAAACACGTGGGGGTTTTGGTCGATACACATCTGTCTTAAGCCGCATGTCAAGAACTTGATAAAGAAATGAAATTAAAATTGGGTTTCTTTTTCGGAAATAGATCTTAACTCTGAACACCAGGAAATGCCTTGTTTTTCCTACCAGCCATCGATTACGATGACATTATTAACATGAATGGTCCAGCCAGCTCCTTGCATATGTACTACCGTGCCCACCACTGCACCCTGTATTCACTGGTTAGCTGGTCATCATTAACTTCATGCAGACTCTCTCACTGGTACATTTTCATTTATAAATCCTTCCTTGGTCTGCTACCTTCATATATATTTTATCTTCTTTTTTCCCCTCATTGGCTCTGTAACGAGGCACACACATTTCTTCCTTCTCCCTGTTCTCCTCCTGCTTTTTTGCTCTCTGTCTGTGTATTAGAGCAGCTCCTATTTTTACACATCTTCCGAAATGAAAACTACTGTTTTGGATCTGACCAATTGGACTTTCGACGCAAATGACAAAATGTTTTCAACAAAGTGACAGGGTCCTTGAGAACCCTCATCTGCTCAGACGATATGAAGCTGGATATATCTCTGGGGAAGTGGAATGTGATGTGTCTAACCTTTGCTGTTGATTGAGGACGCCAAAATTGTATATAACTGGATTTATGATAACAGGTTTCCTGTTTTTGGAAAAGTCTGGATCCTGGTTTATCAACATACAAATGGCCACAGCTAATTTGGACCTCGTCAGGCTGCTGCCTACGTGAAGGTTTGGTCCGTGTTTTGAGGAATCAAAATTAGTTGTTTTACGAGCTAAACCGTAAGATGGTAGTAATTTGAATGGCACTCCACCTGTGGCTTTGGGACTCATCAACATGAAAACAACCTTGAAGAGGCTCGCAAGCACAAACCAGTAGAATGCACCCTAATCTGGCTATTTTGAATCTTGGAAGTATCAGTAAGAGTCAAGGT
>JARVGQ010000781.1:6935580-6946309 GCA_031762355.1 Hypsolebias martinsi
GTCCTACCGGGAGCAACTCAGGGTTAAGTGTCTTGCCCAGGGACACAACGAGGTATGCAGTGACCGGGGATCGAACCGAGGACCTTCCGGTCCTGAGCCGGCTGCCCTGCCTCTACACCATCTCGTCCCTAATAGAAGTGCACTCCGTCCATCTGTCCATGTTGTGATCATGATGATATGAACAATAAGTGAGGCACCGACGTCCATTTTGGTGTGGCCTCATCTAAACATTAGAAAAGTTACTACTGAAGATTGGCCTCAATGATCCAGGTAGATGACTCAAGTCCTCTGGACGGGTTCTTCTTTGTTGAAAACCAGTTGGTCCACTATGAGAAGGTGAGGCTAATAAGACTGAGTTTATTGCAGCTCCTCAGACTGAAGAAGTTTTCTGGATAAAAGACAAAACGTTTAAACAAGAAGAATCCGTCCAGAGGACCTGACTCAAGCTTGTTGGATCGAAAATTGAGTTGCCACGTCAAAATCCAAGATGGCCACCATACATAAATATACGATATATAATGTGGGGGGGGGGGGGTGGAGTAGTGGTGTAGAGGTTAGTAAAGGTAAGCTTGTGGTTTGAAGGTTGCCGGTTCGACTCCCTGGACCGACAACATCAAAATGTGGGTGGGAAAGGTGAAACACCTACACCTGCCTCCACTCTCATTTACCCCACTCTGGGCCCTTGAGCAAGGCCCTTAACCCCCACCATCTGCTCCCCTGGGCACCCTAGATGGCAGCTCTGTGCTCCACACAGAGGGCTGTGGTAGATCGGTGATCTGTGGATGTGTCAGGAAGGACATCCAGCATTAATACAAATTGCCAAGTCTTCATGTGAGTTAGTTCGCTGTGACCCCTGAACAAGGGAGCAGCTGAAAAAAAAAAAAAAAAAACGTAATTCTCGGGCTACAGAACACAACTGTCTCTAAGCCGCACACACTCAAAAATAAATCATAATTTTGTACATAAATAGGACACTCTGGTTATTTAGCCATTTAGGTATCCACCGTTCATCATCAGGAACTGTGCCCAGCCTGCTCCCACATGATGTGCAGCGTTCTTGTAGTACAATAATCAGCCACCAGATGGCGTTTCACAGAATATACAGTAGTTTGCTTTCAACACATGTTCAGAGACTGCAAGATTGTCAGAAGTCGTCATGAAGCTTCATGACTCATAGTTACAACCATTATACCTACAAAATAAACACAATAAGCATAATCACTGAACAGAACAGTGCCAAACACCTACGTAACCAAAATTATTTAAAAATTATACACCGTAAATATTATGCAGAAGTCTTACAGAGGTCATGTGACCAGAAATCAAATAGTACTGGTCAAATATGGTAAATATTAATTGAATTAGTACCATTGATTTTTTTTTTTTTATTGCTAAGCACTTTTGGTAACAGCTGCAGTTTTTAAATGTACTTTCTAAATAAATTTGACATGATTTCTGCTCAGCAGAGCTCATATGATGAGGAGGAAGGAAGGGGGAGCAGCCCCTCCCCGTGCTGTTGTCTTTGTCCTGTGCGGAGCTTAAATGAGATACAGTACTGGTATTTAAACACATATTTACCATACACAAATATTTTTAAAACTTTCAGTTAAATATGTATCAGTCTTGACTGACTGCTTTAAAAATAAATCTGGCGACTTCTCTGCTGAGCTCTCATGACAGAAGGGGAGGGAGGATGAACCCCTGCTGTTGTTCTTTGTTGTTGTTCTCTGCTCCGTGTTCAGATGTGAGTTTAAAATGAGATCCGGGTATTTAAACGCATATTTACCGTACACAGAAAATGTCACACAAAAATAATTTTAAACTTTTATTAAAACATGTACCAGACTTGACTGCTTTGCATCTCCAGCGCCCGACCATCGACAAGGTGATGCAAAGCTTACGGGCTGCAGCTCGATTTCCTCCTTTGACAGCCAGATCGATTGATTTTAACATGAAAGCTGCATCATAAGAAATTCTCTCTGAGTTTTCTATTATCATTGAACAAATGAAAAGGTCTGTGCATGAGGTGTGTGAGGTTCAAAATACAATAAACAACACGGGTACGATCTGAAGAAATTAATGCATGTCTACCTTGGGGGATGGTCCTGGAGAGTACCTCATTGGTCATTCAGGTTAGACTTCTGGTCACATGATGACAGAGTGGGTGGAGTTATGGTAGGGAATTTGAAACCCTAAGCAAGAGTATTTGTACATCTGATTACCTGAGGGCAATATCTCTGTGTCACGAACACCTGCTCCCATGAGGGGCGGGGTGCTGGGTGCCACAAGCGCCCAGCTCTGTCAAAGGAAAATGTTAGTCAGTGGCAGGAAGTTACTAAGAGACGGCAGGAAGTCTGTCAAAATAAACTGTTGTAAGGGGGAAAAAAGTAGCAGCTTGTACACCGGCAATTACGGTATGTGTGTATGTGTGTCTGTGTCTGTAAACCAGCCTCCCTGATCATTTCAGGAAACTTTGCCCTTTTTATATTGATTAAAACTATAGTTTTTTTCTCAAATGATAGAGGTGGCCAAAAATTTAATCTGAACACCAGTGAGAGTCTTTGGGATGTGCTGGAGAAGATTTGCACAGTGGTCCAAATCTTCCGTCATCAATACAAGATCTTTGCTAAATTTAATGCAACTGTGGACAGAAATGAATGTTGTGACGTTGCTGAAGTTTGAGGAAACAATGCCACAGAGATCTACAAAAGTGAAGTCTGGTCCTCTGGACATTCAAAAAAAAAAATGCAGAAACATTTTTGCCTTTCATCTGAAAGATGAAAACGTTTTTGCGTTTTTTTAATTTTTTTTTTTTTTTTTTTTATGTCGAGAGGACCAGACTTAACTTTATTTTAGAATTTTCTCTGGATTATTGAGCATGCTTCAGGAGATGCTACAGAGAATGTCTGCTGAAATCAAAGCTAAAGGCAGTCCAACAAAAAAATTGAGTGCGACCTTTATAGGCCAGGCTGTAGATTAGATTAGATTAGATTAGATCAAATTGTTAGTTTCTGTTTGTAATGCTGTCCTGAATGTGTTGCGGTGCAGACTGACCCACAGTCACGTGTCTCCACAGAAAGCTGACAGGAACCCTGAAGAGCTGAGGAGGGAGATGGAGCTCCAGCTGGAGACCTGGAACAAACTGGCCCCAGGAACCCAGGAGGAGGTGAGTCACGCTCCACATCTGTTTCAAACACCAGCTGCAGAACCAGCGCTGCGTAAAAACATTCAGACACCTTCAGTTATACTTGTATTTGGCTGTCTGTTAGCAAAATATCTTGTGAACCAGTGGGTCTTAATGACACCACTGGACGTTCATCTGCATCTGATGATCTTGGTTTATGATAAACACCACAGCTAATTAAACGAACAAACATAAAAATAGCTGTCAGTTAATTTAGCAGATAAAGCCTGGCTGGTAGTAGCTGAGAGTCATCCTCTGCACACATCATGAGCACCAACAGAGCTCGCAGGATTCTTGTTTAAAACCTGGACATGCAGGGCAGCAGGTAACGTGCATTCATTCAACAAATCTGCTTCCACCTCTTTGAGTTCTCTATTTTTGTTTTTATTATTGTGACCTTCATTAAGGTCCCCAAAAGATGGACCACAGTCCAAATCCAGACCTAGATAAACCTGAGCCCAGATCAGTTGTTATACAAGTCATTTTACCTGAGAGCACAGAAGTTCTGGACAGGTCCACTCGCTCACTGACCCCTTCAGAGCATGAACCTGATCATGTGACATGAAAACTGCATTTAACTGCAGTGATTTACATGTGACACGTGAGGACCAAAGGATGAACAGAACATTTGAGTGTTGCTGGTTCTGAGGGTTCTGCTTGTGTTCCAGGAGACGGCAGCGTCCTCCATGTGGCATCAGTACCAGGCTCTGACGTCAGCTCTGTCCCAGCAGCTCTGTGAGCAGCTCCGCCTCATCCTGGAGCCCACTCAGGCCACCAAACTGAAGTCAGTGTCAGCATGACCTCCTGTCTGCGTTCATTACCTGCAGGGTGACGCTCTGCTCAGACGTAAATGTTTACTGTGGCTGTTTGCTCTTTAGAGGGGATTACCGCACAGGGAAGCGTCTGAACATGAGGAAGGTCATTCCTTACATCGCCAGTCAGTTCCGCAAAGACAAGATCTGGTTAAGGAGGACCAAGCCCAGCAAGAGGGAGTACCAGATCTGTCTGGCTGTGGACGACTCCTCCAGCATGGTGGACAACCACTCCAAACAGGTGAGACAGCTGTTGTCCTCAGGGATGCCATGAAGCTGGGTGGGCAAAGAAGCCCACCTAGGTACTCTTCTGAGTTACCAAGTTTAGACATTTGTACAAGTTACACTCTTTATTAACTAGCAAAACAAGAAATAGACACTGTTGTGGTTGACTTGAGCATCTGTCACTGGTATAGAGAAAGGAGTGAGCAGCCAGCGGTGTCAAGGGTATCCTTCATCACCTAATAGATGTCCTGGTGGTACAAGTGCTCTTTAAAAGAGATGCTTCAGGCTGCGTTCATTTAAAGTCCCTGTGTCATGGGTTGACCCAGATGTTTGGGTACATCATCTAAAATGTTGTACTCTGCATCAAACACAACTTCAGTGTTGATGCTGACTGTGGTACCTCTTCCTGTTCACACAAACATCCTTATTAATGCTGGGAGCAATGATCTTGACGTGAACACCATCAACTGCACCAACTACTCCTGGAAAGCTGACTCTTTCATTTCAGTTTATTTATAAAGCGCATCCAGGTTTTTATTTCTTTAAAACGTGCTTGTTGTCCAAGTAACTGATTGGATTCATTGGGTTTCATGGACAAATATAATTGTGTATCATCAGCATAACAATGAAAATGTATCCCATGCTGTTTAATAACTTTTACAATGTTACAATTTGCACTTGTTTTTCTTAATCTGGTGCCTCCATCTGTTTCTCAGTAGTTCTTTTTACCTCACGGTGCAAAGAGCCCCTAACATGCATCCTTCCTGTTCATGTTGACACGGATGATTTTATTCTGGTCTGTCAGCGTTTCCTCAGTCTGACTGTAACAAGTAAGCATGCCCTGCGAACCGCTTGATAAGGAACAGATTAATAAATCCAAAAGTAAGAGGAACAGCTGTCACTGCCATCCACACATGGCGCATCGAAGCAGAAAATTAGTACAAGATGGAACATATTAAACTTACAACAAAGTTTCAATTATCTGCTTTAATTAAAAAACCATAAATCATACGGAAATGGGGATGTGGCAAAACAATGTGCTCATTCTGTCATGTCACGGTCATACTGTTCTCATACTGTAGCATGGCTTCACATTGGTTTCACTCAGTTTGCCACAGAGAAGAAAAGACTGCGATGAGTTGTCTGATCTATGAAAAGAATAATTTCAGAACACAAATAAGCACGGACTGCTGCTGGCAGGACGTACTTCAAATGTTTTTCTTTCAAAGCATTTAAAAGTAGATTTATTGAGTTTGAGTTTTACAATAAGATTACCTTAAATTGAAAAATTAAGCTGAAGACTTTTTTGTTATGCCTCATATATGAATGACTCTCAGCTACTGCGATATCAATTTTATCTCAATATCTGTCAATCTGACTGAGTCATAGTAATGTGAGCGTTGACTAATGTTGATTAGTCGTGGCGGCCATCTTGAAGTGGATGACACAAACAATTAAACACTTATAGATGTATATGAATTGATTATTTTCTGGAAGTTTCATTAAATTCCATTAAGCAGCTTATGTTATATTTTGTTAACAGACAAACAAGCTTGGTTCCTACAGTTAAAGTTAAAGTTTTAGGCAAAGTTCTTGCAAAATAAGTAGCACTTAGATTTTAAATTGAGAAACACTCTCAGCTACAACCACACCAAATTTTATTAAGATGTCGATGAAACTGACTGAGACGTAACCATTGTTGTGTTTTCTAACACGAGCTAGCTGTGGCTGCCATCTTAAACTGGATTAACTCCAAAAGTTAAACACTTATAGATGTTAATCTATTAAAGAATTTCTGCAAGGTTTAGTGAAATACATCAAATGGTTCACGAGATATTTTGCTAAAAGGCACACACACGAGCAAAAAAAAAAAAAAAAAATTCCTTCACCTTTGCCTTAAAGTGCTGGGAGCTAAAACTACTTTTATCATTTAGAGTGTTTTTAACAATGATAATTGTGCTTGTTTTTGTGCAATAAAATATAAAGTTCAGTGAACTATTTTTAAACTTCTATCTGATGTAATGCAATTTACATCCTGTTTTTGAACTAAAGCTGCATCATGTATGAGCCAAGACGACTTAAAGTGCCCAAAGGGTCAGTGCACAACGCTGACTTGTGTTTTTCTTTAAAGCAGGAAGTTTAAAACTTACTTCAAAGACTCAAAGTTTGCAGGTCGATGCCGCCTTATCTGCATCGTTTCGTTCACTTCAGCAGGGAATCATCCCCCGAACAGGTTTGTCCTCGCTCTCTGGAGGATTTAAGCTGGAAAGTAATTAACCTCTAGATGTTATTATGCTGACATGCAGGTTATGAAGGTTTGCACAAAAAGACTCCAGGACTCATTCAAGTAACGCAGCGAGTTATAAATTCTCCTCGGCTGCTCCGTCTTTGTTTCCTGTAATCTGTACGAGGTGAGGAGTTTGCTTTACTTTTTTCACAATGTGCTTGTCGAGCCATAATTGCCTCTCTGTGGTATCATCTTTAATTGAGGGCTACAAATGCATTTGGCACCTCATTATTGTCACGCCGATGAAAACCCACCCAACAGCTGAACCACATGAGCAAAAGCAAAGAAACGAATAAACACCCGTGAAGCTAATTATGAGGAGCATCACTTCGGCTTCTCTCCGTCCTGCTGCAGTGACTTAAGCTTTAATTCACTCCAGCGTGCGCTTTCAGTCGCACTGTTGCTCAGCGGGCGACCCAACCTCTTTCCATCAAAGCGCTACATGCAACACATGGACAGCACGCCGCTCAAAACAACAATTAGAGGTGCAACACTCACAGAGCAGAATCCAGACACGCACTTCCTTCGCCCTCGCTCTTACCGTTTATGAGCTTTTTGCCTCATCTTCAGCAGATAAGACCATTACATTCATGTGCATGTGCATCCCTCTTTAGAGCAGCGTGCGTTCAGACACAAAAAAGCCTCATGCACCGTAACTCTGACTGGAGACAGAAAGGTGATGTAGAGAGAGGGAGCTGTGCAGTGAATGGAGCAGGAGGATGTGTTGGAGGAGGAGGGGCTGTGAGAGTGATGGGGATGCAGGGAGGGAGGAGAGGGATGCTGGAGGTGTCGCCGCTGGAAGAAGATGAGGTAAAAGTGAAAGCAGGCTCACCTCGCGTCACTCCCCGTCTCCCCATCCAAGTCCTGGCAGGAAGAGAAGACAAGGTGAGAAAGCATTAGACGCGTTTATCAAGCCTCTCATCTGCTGCTGAACGAGCTCGCAGAGCCGCCACGTCTCAGCAAACAAACATATCTAGTACTTTCCCCTCTGCTGTGTCAGGAGTGAGATCATTAGAGGGCAGGGAGCCAGAAATGACAGATTAACAGGGCCAAAGAAAAACGCCGTGCTCCAGAAACACAGGAGAAACAAATAAAAAAGAACGAGAACACGTTTAAACAAACTCTGTAAATGATGATGGGTTTGATATTTTGTAGCCCATTTAAGGGTTGTGGTGTTAGCAAAATATCTCACGAACTAGTGGCTGGATTTTAATGAAACACTGAAAATAATGTAAGTCTACAGCTGTTTAACTTTTGGAGTTAGCCTCCTTTCAAGATGGCCGAAAGAGATAAGAAACACAAAAACAGCTATAACTCAGTCACTTGTGCAGATACTGAGCTAAAGTTCGATGTGGGAGTTGTGGAGAGTAATTCCTAACTCATACTCCAAGTGCTAACTAATCCTGTGAGGTGCGTTTTTAAAACTTTGCCATAAACTGCGGTAATCAGCTATGTCAGTCTGTTAGCAAAATATCTCACGTACCACTGGAGTGGTTTTAATGACACTTTAAGGAAACAATTGATTCACATTTGGAGCCAGCCAGTTAAAGATGGCTGCCACAGGCAACTGAGCTAGGCAAACACAAAAATGACTATAACTCAGCCAGTTCAACAGATTTTCACCGAGGCTTTTGCACGGTAGTGACTGAGCATGATCTGTAAAAAATGCATTGAGCACTACACGTCAGACCATGTGTTTGCCTAAAACATTAGCGTTAACTGCTGGCATCTGACCGTCTGTCTGTTGGCAAAATATCTCAACAACTACCGGATGGATTTTAATCAAACTAATAGAACTTAATCAATGAATGTTCTTCTACAACTTGTTAACTTTGGGAGTCATCCATTTTAAGATGACTACCACAGATGACAACACAAAAATAGGTTTAACAGTCAATACTGGGCTCAATGTGTTGCAGCTGAAATTGAATAAAACAAATGCAGAACACAGTTTCTGTTCAAATCTGTCATGAAAAGTTGAAGGGAATGTCCTCAAGAACCTTTACTTTTTAGTTTTCTTGCCTGAAGTCTGATGTTTTGAAGAGAAATAAAATGCTACCTCTGCAGTCGGCACAAAGTCCTCTTTTGATCTCGAAACACAAAGAAATTTAAGTTGGCCCCCCCACTCCTCTCACTCTGCTGCGTTGTGTCCCTGCACACGTACACAAGCAAAGGCGGGGGCTGAAAACGCAGCTCCTTTTTGTTGCACACTTGTTTGTTGCACATGCATAATGCATGGCCAGGATTACACAGGAGGATTTCCCATTTACATTTTCACTTAGGCTTAATTATATCAGCCATCCAATGTGAGTCCTCTTTCGAAATCAACACACATTTGCAGACATCGTCATTCTGATTCAAACCTTTACACAAAAGTAAACTTTATTATTATTATCTTTTTTAATTCATTGGCGTGCATGCAGGTGTTTGTGTGTCGCATGCAGCCTGACGATTCATCGTGGAGGGTTCAGTAAGGTGTGATGAACGTCATAGGTGCACAGCAGTGCAGGGGGTGGGGGCGAGCGTGTTTACTCTGCTGCACGCTCGTGTGTGGGTGTTACAAATGTAGTGAATGATACAGCAGGATGACTCATGTAGCTGAATGAGACAGATTCAGCCCCCACTCCATCTCAGCTTCCCTCCTTGCAGAGGGCAAGCCTGGAGAAAGGAGGAGACCATAGGCATTCCTAGAAAGTGTTACTGAATTTGAAATAGAACAAAATGTGCATTAATTAATTTTTTTTATTTTTTATGTTGCCTGTAAACGTGAAGTCCGTGATGTTACTCGCATGTTTGTGTACCATATTTTTTGGACTACAAGTCGCATTAAGCAAAACAGTACAGTCGGATAAGTCAAACTTTAATTCAGTCACAATAACCACATCAAATCAGTTCGAGGTCAGTAAGCACAACTAGAATTAATACATAAGGCGCACCTGATTATAAGGGTACATTCACCAGCCCTGTTTAGTACGTTTTAATTGAACTCTAGTCCGTTTGCATAGAAAGTCTGGTTCGTTTGGGGAGGTGTGAATGCACAATTGAACTCTGATATGGACCAAAAAAGCAAACTCTGGTCCACCTAAATACCTAAGTCTCAGTTCGGTTGAAATGAACTCCAGCACAGTTTGAATGTGTTGTGGATGCAAGCGGACCGAGACCACTCCGAAAGCAGGAAGTGGACTGCAGTGCAGGGCAAACAAATGCACATTTATTATACGTCATATGGAGCAGTTAGCCACCTTGTGTGAAAAACAACATTCTCCATGGTCTTCTGCCTCATCTTCCACTCATGCTGTGTCCATTGTAGAAAAATGACAAAACAGAAATCCTAAAGCCACTAAAATTTGACGCCACGCCGTTTTGGCTTTTGTTTCCAGAAGACGAAGAAGTGTCTTCTTTAGCAGTTTTGCCAGATAGAGTCTAGGTTTTCCAGTCCAAAAAACTTAAAAACCGCCTCATCACAGAAAAACCCGCCCAGGAAATCAACACGTCACATTTCAGGATCTGGTTATTGTAAACAGATTAAATGTTCAATATGAATATTTCTATATTTATCACCACAGTAATAGTGTTACACACATTAGTTGTAAACACTCAAAAGAATACATATGATGGTTTAGTGCTTACCTTTAACCTAAATATTATAGGAGTAAACATTTTAATCACTTTAAAAGTTATAAATGTTGTCTTTGTTGCCTGTTTGTTTTCCAAATATATCAGTGTGTGTGTGAATGACAGGGATTAACATAAAACTCTTTGTAGACCGGTGCTTTATAAAGTTCAGTTCATTTCCTGTATTAGCTGACTGGTAGTTATGCCACATCCAATATGGTGGCCGCTCCGATGTACCGCCATATTGTGCCAGACTGCTCAACGAGGTGTTTACTGAAACCGCCTCACCAGTTCTCTGTTGTGAACACCCTGGCAGATAACAATAGCCAGTCAGTGATGGAGAAAGGTCAGGGGAGCTTTGAACCAATAATAATGATGACTGATAGTTTGAAAAGTGTTTAATGAGTTAACTCAAAAACTGCAGATCTGACTCCAAATCCATCCAAATTATCCCCAACCTCCCAAAGCAATTTATTTCTGCAAAATCAGATTGAAAACTGCCCAATTAGTGGTAAACCACCCAATCTGGCAACACTGTTCTTCAGAGGTTTTTGTGTCATTTCCTTCTTGGTGCAGCGCCACCACATGAGGGGGGGGGGGGGGGAA
>JARVGQ010000781.1:7065359-7079771 GCA_031762355.1 Hypsolebias martinsi
TTTGTGTTCTGGATTAAAATTAATGGAATTATAAGTTCTGTCCTTTCAGAAGATCTTCTGGGACAAGATGGACATGGAGGTACATCCACTACAGTGTTCTAATGTGTTCTTCAAGGTACACTGTGGGGTGTGCTCTGCAAGTATGGGATTTAGGGTCTATTGCTCTGGACTGTTCGGTTGCTGTTCAAGCAGTGCAATAGTTGGATTTGATTTGCCTTCAATAAGTCTGACCCATTCAGGCAAGAGTTAGACTCAACCAGGGCTGCCTATTCGCCAATTCTGTTTATAGCTTTTATGGACAGAATTTCTTGGTGCAGCAGAGGGCGGAGGGTTCCTGTTTTGGTGGTCTCAGGATTTCATCTCTGCTAATTGCAGGTGATGTGGTCCTGTTGGCATCATTGTGCCATGATCTTCAGCTCTCGATGGAGAGGAGACTCAGAGTAGAAATGCAGCTCCTCCCCATCGAGAGGAGCCAGTTAAGATGGTTCAGGAATCTGGTAAGGATACTTCCTGGGCACTTCCCTAAGGAGGTGCTTCGCGCATGTCCGACTGGGAGGAGAAACCGGGGAAGAGCCAGGACACAATGAAGAAGCTATGTCTCTCAGTTGGCCTGGGCATGCCTTGGGTTCCTTCCAGAAGTGCTAGAAGAGGTGGCTGTGGAAAGAGATGTCTGGACTTCCCTGCTCAAGCTGCTGCACCTGCAACCTGACTTTGGAACAAGCGGAAGATAATGGACGGATGGAAGGATAGATTTGTCTTACACCCAGTACTTCACCCAGTATTTTATTCAAGTACATTATTGTGAAAACTTGACAGAAAAGCTAAATCTTATAATAAATTATTTGCAGTTTTTTAAAGAAGTATGTTACCTTTCTTCCACTATATAAATCCATAAAGCTCAGTAAAGTCAAATAAAGTTTTGAATTTTACAGTGTCCTACTTTTAGGACCAGATTAATTTATGTCTTGCATGGCATAATTTTTGTTTGTTGTGCATTAGTCTAATTGATAAAGGCCTCAAAATTTAATGTTTTTGTTTTGACTGTCAGCCATACAGCATTTCTCTACTCTGGTGCACTTTGCCCACATCTGAATTTTTGAGTTTTTCACGCATTTCAAGGGAAAAAAATATCCTCCTATATTCATGGAAATAACTGTCAGGGCAAACAAGCATCTAAATCTAAGAGACCAGCGCTGTTAGCAACATGCATTTAGCGTCAAATATTTACTGTCTATGAGGGGGGAAAAAAATCAGGGCATTTTGAATTTTTCTTGTGCAATGTGAAATTTGTGAAATGTATTCATGTTTCAATTTTTTTTTTGTGGTTTTGTCAAATGTGGATGAGTTTTATAATTCACTGGTCTCAGTTAGTTGCTGCCTCAACTTTTCCTGACAGTGTGAAACACATAAATTTGCCTGTTATGTAACCTTCAGTATTAATGAGGAAAAACACAAAACAGAACATGTGCTTTTCTTTTGTGCATCAAAAGCTTCATTCCTTTCATTGGTGTGTAATGCATGAATTATCTGAGTCCCACTTGCAGCAAGAATGAACTTCTATAAATACACCTCTAATGGTGCATAACAGGTTCATCTGAGTATAAGTCAGCAGGAGACAGGACTGGCAATCAACAGGAGACTGAACAAGTGTTTGGAACACTTTTAGATTATTGAAAACATTGCAAACACTTTGAAATTTCCATTAAATTTAAACATACATTGAACTCAACTCTTTCAGCTCTATTTGAGCGTCTTGATCCAGCTGTTGCACAAGATTCTGTGATTTTTAAAAGCTTGAATAAAACACAATTTTTTTTTTTTTTTTACGTTAAGAGTTGTTGCACTTCTCTTCATTTAAAACTTCAACTAACTTTTTTTCTCTCCATCTTTCTCACATTTGCTTCATTCTCTCATCCATCTGTAACAGTTCACCTCCTCCCTCTTTGGTATCCTTTTCTCCTTTCTTCATGATGGTTTCAGCTTTGTAAGACCCCCTGGGTGAATCGTGGCATCAGTCTCTCATTTCAAAAGAAGGAAAATGCAGCACTGGTCAGTGCCATCAGTTTGCTCCGTTCCACTCTTTCAGTTGCCTGGACTTATTAAGACAAGAAATGAGGAGCTCTGCAGCAGCTCCCACATGAATCAGCCCGAGCCCTCCGGTGGCACTGAACATTTCAGGTCTTGTTTCAGGACAGAGAAATAGACTCAGAGTTCAAGTCGGAGCATGGAAGAGAGTCTAAATGAGGGCACGGGGTCCAATTGTTTTTAGGTCGTTCCATTTATTTCTCTGTCAGTTTTTGTTTTCTGATGAATTATTATGAGATTTATGTTTGTTGTAACGTTTTATCTGATGGACTGAACCAACAAAGTCTTTTGGTGATGCACAAAATCTACAATTTCAATCTGATCACAAGTTCCCTAACGACCGGATGCTGATGATGATTTATTGTTTTGTTGCATGTCATTTTTGTCTTTTGTATCGCGCTGCATCTTGTTGGCAGGATGTAGTGTGAATTAACATAGATCAATTGGTCCAGCTTTGCAATGCAAATGGTTGTGTCACCTTGACCAAAAGTTATGAATAATGAAGCTATTTATTGTCAAATGAAGTTGGTTTGATGCAATCATAGCAATGATTATCTATTGCTTTTAGTCACTAAAAGAACTCAAGCAATTAATGTAATATATCAATTGAAGGGCAGGCATTCTTTGAAGGAATGTATATCACCCACCACCTTTCATGTAGTTTTGAACCTAAATCATTTTATGCTCAGAAGGGATGGTGTTAAAGCCAGGTTGGTTAAACAATGAAAAGGATGTTATGCAAGATCTCCTGCAATATTGCAAGATCTTGTCAGTTTTTTAGCGCTTGAACCATATGTGGAAGATGATCTTCAGCTCCTAAAACACTTACAGCTCTACATATTAAGGGGTGCATGATATTGGATTTTTGGCCGATATCCGATATGCCAATATGTTAAAACTTATTTGGCTGATAACCAATACCGATATTTTATATAAATTTCTTTGTCAGAACATAGCCCTTTTATTTAGGCTTATTTGCTACAAAAATGGTGCAACAGCTCTAAGAGCTGGTGACATATATTCAGTAACAGCCATATGATATGCATATTATTGTTATTTATTATCATTAGTCACTTGCGATGCTGTCTCACTTGTGGAGGCTTGTTCCAGGATCCTGCAGTGTGGGATCCTCTACACTCCTGTGTATGAAGGACAGCCAATTTAAGATCAAAGTTTTTGTCTATCCATTGTTCTGTAAGACTAATCATGCTAACGGGGCTAACACTTGATGTCCAAATGTCTGTGGTAAACTCACTCAACAAGTCATGCTGTTGGCCATTAGCTTCTCAAGGACGTCAGAAATGACGGCTTGTAACTCTGGTACTGTTACGTCGGGAAAATATCTCAGACTGCGGACAATGTAGCGAGGCTCATCGTAGTCCATATATCTTCAGAATCCTACATCATCACCAACTAAATATAAAACTTCCACACTGCCGACATTTTGAATCACTCCACCATGAGATGGGGTAGGCGCGTGTGACATCATTGCATTGTGCTGCAGCTGCAGGCAAAAACAGTGTCTTTTATATCGGTGAGTTATTTCAATGGATTGCCCGACGTCCGATATTGAAATTTATTGTTAATATCAGCTGATACCGATACCATGCCGAAAATATTGTGCATCCCTACTACATATATCTGTAAAATTGACAAACTGTCTAAGTTACAACCATTTTTGTGTTGTCCAAGTTTATTTAGCTGAAGTGGTCAACTCCAAAAGATAATCAGCTATAGATTTGTATCCAATGGTAACGTTCTGAAAGTTTCAATAAACTCTGACCAGAGGTTCATGAGATATTTTGCTAACAGACTGGTAGAGTTGACTCAAGCTTTTTAAAACCAAACTTTGACATGGACTGCCACTCTGGTGCCAATTAAAATGTTTGATTTGACAGTACTACAAGTTGGGGTTTGCTCTCAGCTACCACTATACCAATGTAGCATGAAGCTGCACTGCTCTATGACCCCTGACCCTTATTCATCTTCCAGATTCACCATGAACCGTGTTCTGTAAAGTTACCTCTGACTTCAATAATGTCTCTTGTTTTTCTACACTTTTCTCCACCTTGGACACAGAGTCAGCTACAGTCTGACAAATGTTTACCTTATTTTTCATCTGTTTCTAAGAAAAACAAATCATTAATGAGGTTTGTTTTGTTTGATTAACAAATGTGAACATGAATAATTTTGATTGTTGTTTTCAATAATTAGAATGAAATCATGTGAAATATTACAACGTGAATAACATTTTTTCTAAGTGTTCTGTTTTTCAGAAGGTGATTGTTCCTTCAGAGACATCTGTGAAAATGTCTTTGAGCTGGAAGCTGTTTCCTTCAGAAGGGTAGTCACAATGTTCCTGAGGGTAGTCAAAACTATCTTCTCAGAGCTGTTGTTTTGCAAAAAGTCTCTTTGTGTAAAAGGCAGTTCGCCTTGGACCCCCGAGAGGAGCAGATCGTCTCCGGCCCTCAACCGGAAGATGGTTCGTCTGTGGACCAAATCCGAGAGGTCGTACCAAGGTCCACTCCTTCAACTCCTGAGCAGATAAAAATGTCGCTCAATTACAATTGATAGAAATAAATAACTGCAGAAGATGAAGCCTTTTCTCACTGCAAGACTCACGTTCTTGGCTTGAAGTCCAAACGTGCAGAAGGTGCCGATGGACGGTGCACCTTCTCATCAGCTGTTGCCCTCAGACCCCTGAAGCTGTCACAGTGATGGTCCACTACCTTGGGCAGTTCCCAACAAGTCCTCCTCATGGTGTCTCTGGTCTGATCCACCAGAGAAACCCAGAAAGACGAGTGACCTGGTGCCTTCAACGCTGACCTGGTAAGGAGCAGAAACCTGGTGACACGATGTCTTGGTCTGGTTATGCTATTTTAATCTGATGCAACTTGGTCAATCATTTCCTGGCTTGCGGTGATAATAAATTACTTTATCTGATCAGATTAAATAACTTCTTTTAACCAAACCCAAAGTAAACTATTTATTAAAATAGTCAAACTTTGTCTAAATTCATGCGCATATAAAACTGAAATAATTCCTGCTCAAAGAGTCAGTTTTGCCTTAGATAAGAGAATTAAGCCTTGATTGATTCATTGCTACTGTTTGTTTATTATTGTTGTTGATTTTAGTTTGATTATGTTTGTAATAAAACTTCAAAGACAACTTTGGTGTCTTGATTCAGAATAACATTCATGTGTTATGGTATAAACCCCCTGTAGTTAACGGATTCTACTTCAGTGACTGATTCTGATTATTAAAGGGTGAATATATTAATTAAGTTGTTGTTGGTCAGTAAACTGAACAGCTGGTTTAACTTTAACTAAACTTTAACTAAATAAACAAAACTTTAACTAAATAAACTTTAACTAAATAAACAAAACACATGTAGTGGAGGGGATGGAGAAAGTTTCACCCTTCTTCGTCCATCTCACATCCCAACTGATTGCTACAACAAATTTCAGCTCAACATGGTAAACAAAAACTACGCGTTATAGTCACTTTTTCTTTTAAGCTGTGGTAGCCAACTTGGATTTTTTTTTTTATTTGGCTTCAGTATGTGATGGGGAACGATTTCAGTTATAACCACAACAACTTTCATCTCCATCTGTGTAAAAAGAGCTGAGTTAAGGCCATTCAAATGTAGATTTAGCAGCTTTTTGAATGGAAAAAAATGGTGTGTTTCTTTACAAATTACAGCACCATGATAAGTCAGAATGCTAATAAAAGTAATAGCACACATCACAGTGCTGAGCCGGTTGTTTGGATATAACATTTGTGGGAGTATAAATTTTGGTTTGGGCTGCATTAAGGTTGATAGACGAGCAAAACTCTTCTCAGGTGGCCTGATGCTGCTCAATAATCCAGGTAGAAAAATCTAAAAAAAGCTAAGTCTGGTCCTCTGGACATTCAAAAAAACAAATAAATAAATAAAGTTGTTGATTTTGTTTTGTTTTTTTAAATGTCCAGAGGACCAGACTTAGCTTTTTTAGATCTTCTCAGTCGGCTGCCTTACTAGTAGAGTTGCATTCGGGCCTAAAAAATCCGACCTGACCCGGCGCCAGCCCATAGCCATTTTTTCCGAACCTAATTAAATGCAATTACAGACATGAACTGGGAAAAACAAAACAAAACAAAACCAAAAAAAAAAGAAGGAAAAAAAAAAAAAGAAAAAAAAAAAACAGACATTGTTTTTATGTAGCTTTTTCTGCTTTTGTAAAAAAATCCATTTGAAATAAAATTTTAAAACCATATTTCAAAGAAAGCAAGATATAAGATTTCTTGTTTCACTAAATGGATATTAACATAAAAAAACAAATAGCCTAAAGAAATCAGCTGTAACTATTACACAGATGAACAAGACTATTTTAGAGCAAAATTATTTGGAAAAAATTAGACAGGGCTATTTTAATAGAATGCACTGCTAGTTTCGGCTACTTCCTTCACTGCAGATGAGAGCAGGTTCAGAGATGCACGTGGCCGGTGATCAGCTGATCCATCCATCCATCCATTATCTTTACCCGCGTCTTCCTTCTTGGGTGGCGAGGGTCGCTGGTGCCCATGTCCAGCCACCACTGTGCGAGAGGTGGGGTCCACCCTGGACAGATTGCAAGTCCATGTCAATGGGCGTGCACGGCTGGTGACAGGTTGTCCATCTGAGATTAACGTGACTTTTTTACTTTTTTAAACCAGCTGGTCGGACCTGCCTCCTCTACAAGTAGATTAACACAATTTCACATTGTGTTTAGTTTTGTTTGTGCTGTATGATTCATACAACCGCATCAAAGCCCGAGACTGGCCCGGCCCGCACATCAAGCACATTATTATGGCCCGGCCCAGTTCCGAATCCGGGTCGGGCTGGACCAGGCTCCGTGTTTGGGTTAGAAATGACAGCTCTACTTACTAGGCAATGAGTTGTGCATGATCCTGTGGGGATCGAACTATGTGCAGTGGATTGACCTCAGCCACTACCACATTATAACCTACTAACCCACTGACAGACATTCTTGGATTTGTTGTTTGCTTGGCTGCGGTGGCCATCTTGAACTGAATTGACTATAAAAGTTTACCAGTTGTAGATGTCCATTCACTGAAGACTTTGAGAGTTTTGTTAAAATGTGTCAGCTGGTTCATGAAATATTTTGCCAACACAGCTGAAAAACGCACACAAGAAAAACACTATCACCCTCAGCTGTGGGGGTGTACATTTTAAAATCAAAATGTCACTGTATTTGTTAAAAGGCATAAAATATTGAATATAAACTCTCACAGTATAAGTCTGTATGAAGCAGTTTTCAGCTTCCTTCATGAAACCAAGGAACTTTTTGTTCAAACCATCATAACCAGACAGCTTGCTTACATAAGGAGTCCACTTTTAATTTTGTAAATCCATTTTTAATGTGTCTGTGGGGGTGGTGTGATTTTTTTTTTTTTTTTTAAGGATTCAAACACCTACCTACTTAGCACCCAATGTGTTAAAACCGCCTGGGAAGAAAAGAGCATAAGGAGAGACGACTACTCAGAAATTTGAACTCCACAACCTTGAACAACTTATTGAATATATATTTTTAGGGATACTCAAGCTCAGCTTTTATTTTGGGTTTTAATGGCAAGAGCTTTTAAAGTTGCAGCTTTCAGAAATTTCCTGGTTTGTGAATTAAACTTAATGTTTCTCATACAGAACATTTAAATTAGTCAAAATTTACTGCTCTTCAAAAAAAAAACTTTTAAAATGTATGATGAATGAAATTACATGGTTATCGCTCACTGCTAAAGGCCAAACGGCAGACAATGCACACTGTATGTATGTGTGTGTTGTTATCTGTTAACAAATTCTCATGAACCACTAGACAAACTAACAATTTTCAGATTTCTGGATATACACCTACAACTGATTAACCTTTAAAGTCAACCTCATTTAACATGGCTGCCTCAACCAAATAACCTTAAAACACAAAAATGACTAGAAAGCAGTCAATTTTATACTTATCGAACTAAAATCTGGTGTGGTAGTAGCTGTGAATAATAATTCCAAACATATATCCTAGACAAAGCTAAAAAAAAAAAAAAAAAAAAAAAACACTTTTCTGTAAAGTATTAGAGTTAAGACTGTTAGCAAAATCTCTCATGATCCATTCGACAGATTTTATTGAAATTGTCAGTGTTATCATTGAATCTAACCTCTGCGTGATCAACTTTTGGAGGTAATTCAATCCAAGATGGTTGCCGCAGCTAATCTACATTAGCCAACACAAAAATGGCCATAACTCGGTCTGCTTTACTCATGTTTAGCTAATGTTGGATGTGGTAGTAGCTGAGCATCATTCACAGCATCTTGTGGTATTTCAGGACATCGTACACAACATTTTAAGGGTTTACCAAAACAGCTACATTTATGAATTTAGGAATATATTATTATAGAACTTTGACATGAAGGTATGATGATTATTGATTTTAAGAACAGAACCTAAGTTAGCAGATTGATGAAGACACAGACTCGTTTGTAAAAAGGTGAGTTTATTTACAGTTGTGCATGAGCAGATCTTTGCTGCAAGGGAAAAGGGGGAGAAGGTGATATGGGCAGATTCGAAGGAACTTGATTATTGAAGGTTGTTAAATTTTACTACAGTATTTGATTGTTTGAAGGTAAATGGTGAATGGACTGTACTTATATATCACCTTTCTATCTAATCAAGATACTTTTTATGCTACAATATGTGCCCTCAGTTTCCCAGTCGTACAGCACTCTACTAGATCTCTGCAAAGACTAATCAGAGCTTTATCACAGTCATACACTGACGGGACACATCAGAGGCAACGAGGGGTTCAGTGTCTTGCCCAGGGACACTTCAGCATGTGACTGCTGGTGGATTCAAACCCCCAACTCTCCAATTGGATGGTGACTGCTCTAACCACTCAGCCACAGCCGCCCCTCAGGTTGCGTTGTAGATGGGGGAGAAACGAGATCCTAGTATATTCCCAGGCGGGATGAAGATTTGATCCAGAAATGTGAGTATTGTAACGTTGGTTTGATGGTGCTCGGTGTTTTTGGTCCAGGCTGATGTTTGTTTTTTGCAGGAACAGGATGGTTACAGGCGTGGTCACAAGGAGCAGGCATGGAGGAGGAGAACTTGAAGAGTTACAGGAAAAATGCCGAGGTCAGTTGTCGTTTCACGAGAGATACCTTCTGGTCACCTCGGTGGCCAGAAGGTATCATAATGTTCCAGCGTCGGATGAATGACTGCCAAGTCCTGAAGTTGTCTGAAGAGGAGTCAACAGGATCAGGTGCAGGTGTGGAGGGGTGGATTGACTGGATGATCGTCAGCTGTGGGGAAAATTATTATAACAGAAAAAACTAATCCTACAGAAAGTTGTGAAATATGAATTCCTTTAAGAAATGCTTTTATTTTGTAAAAATAATTGATTACACAAACATGTTGCATGAACTGCAGCTTTTTTTTTCTTTGCGTCAGCCAAGGTGACAAAATAACTAAACCTACTGTATACACCATACCCATATTGTATATGCTTTTGTCGCTGTTTGTGTGAATTTGCATCTGAAATAACTCCAACCATGTTTGTTTGTTTGTTTATCCGTGTTGCCCTCCTCTGCCGTGAATTGGAAAAAAGCATTGTTTCATCACATATTCAGACCTGAAATCCATCCAACCCGACACCTTCACTGCTCAGATGCAACTTGCTGACATGCTGCGAGGGGGCGGGCAGCAGCGCCGCAGAGCCAAAGAGAGGAGAGGAGGGAATCAGCTGTGTGGTCGTTTCATCAGTCCAGAGTTCAGATCAGGACACTCTTATACGCTCGCTGCCTCGAGATTAGTCACAGTTTCTTAGCCACATTTTTTTTAAAGTCACCAGACAAGAAACACTGGGATTTTCAACTTAATGTCAGATTCATTTAAAATGTTCTTAACTTGTAAAGTATTTTGTGTTCTCATTAAATATGTGTGGCCCTTTGGGGTACATCTCGGGTGAAGGAAGGACGAGACAAGGAGTTACAAGTGGGGGCAGGCCAAAGAAAGACAAGACATTCATCAGACACAAGAAAAGGTCCTCCGTGGTAATTCAGTTGACACATAAATGGCTTTGAGGCTATAGGCCTGGAGAAAGGATGGTTTGAAGCATAAAACGCTTAATGAGAAGCAGAACATATGTGGAGAGAACGTGCTCAGCACACAGGAGGCTGGCAGAAACCCGTCCAGCTCTCATCCCTCTAATTTGCAGCTCATGGTTGATTTTGTCAGAAGATGCTCAAAACAGGTTTAAATAATGTTCATGTAAAAGAGATGCTCTTCTCTAGTCCAGTCAATGTTTCTGATACATCTCTTTTGTGCTGCACCATTGCATCGAGGTCTATCACTTTGGCTTCCACGAACTTCTCCGGGACTTTAGGGGATCGTTAACCTAAAACTGTTGTCCAGAACAAGAAAGAAAAGAAACAAACATCACACTTTTTTATGTTTACAGGCAGTCCTCGAGTTACGAACGGGTTCCGTACTTACAGGCCGTTCGTAACCCGATTTTGCCGTAAGTCGGGACCCGTAGCACGTGGCGTTCGTAAGTCCGGATTTTGGGCCGTAAGTCGAACCGCGCACGTAAACGGCGTTTTAAACACGTTTTTTCAACGTAAAACAACACCGGCGTACATTCTGTACCTTTAAAATGTATTTTCAAGCAGTTAGCTAGCAAAAAAACACAAAAAAAACCACAGAAAATACTGAAAAATACCAAAAAATACTGCTCAATGGAAGCGTGATGACGTCACCGGGTGCCGTTCGTAAGTCCGAAATGCCGTAAGTTGGGGGGGGTCGTAACTCGATGTTTTTGTTTTTTTTGCTTTATTTTTGCTTTATTTTTTGCTGTATTTGTTTTAGTTGTTATCTGTTTTGTAGATACAGTAAACTGTTCATCTGAAACAAAGACCGAACACATGACAAACTTCTGGGAAAATGATTCAGGGGAAGCCTCTCAGGTTTTTCTTAACAAGACACATGCCTTTGTGATGCGCCGCTGTGCTATACGATGTCTCTGCTTACTCTGCAGGGGTGACACATTTCCAGTAGAAGCCTCAGACGAGTCAAGATGTCTTTACTGGAAGAAATCAAGAAACGGTGATTCAGTTTGCACAAAAAAAAAAAAAAATGTGTGAGTAGCATCACTAAGATCAAAGTTAATCGAGCAAGTTGGAGAGACGAGAAGTATAAAGCATACTGTAACTGTTCCAGTGTGTATGCTTACTGGAGTTTGGGGTCAAACTAAGGGCTTAATGTAATTCTCCAGCACAACAGGATTTGTATTAGTCCTAAAAGGGTCAGTGGGGTTAAGAGCTTCCAAGTAGTAGTGTTCAAATCCTCATTTCACCTCATGGTCTGCTTTAGACATCTGAGAAAAGGAGGAAGATTTCAGGAAACATATGTGTAAGTCAGTTCAATCCTTTCAGGATTTCCGGAGGTAATAATCAACCATGCTTGTAGGTTAATGCCCATAAGTATGAAGTGTGGGAAGTTTGGTGCTTTGTTTTGGTGTTGACTTAATGACTTGTTTACGAGAGGCACAGTTTCAAAGGGTCAATTTGATTTATGCAAACTCCTGGAGCTTAACTCCTTTGCAGTAACATTGGCTGCTGAGAAGTCTTTATTCATTGTCTGACTCCAGCAGGGGACATAGAAACACATTTTAAATGTGTTTAGAGTTAGTTTAATCTTGTTTTCCAAAATTTGTCACAATTCCTATAATTAAGAACCGATTATGATGCAGTGTACATTTGATTGCACCATACAATTAAACGCCTAGTCCTACTCAAAGGGATGCATTTTGCCGACGACCCTTTCTGTCAAAAATGTTTCTTTTAGATCATTTTACGATGAAAAGGGACAAAGTTAGAGAGTCACAGTTTCTTTATTTGTCATACGCACCACATGCGGTACATATGGTGGAACGAAATTGTGCACACAGAGTCCCCGTTACATCCAACAATAAAATGTAAAAGAAAAACTGTAATAAGATGTAAGATATTAACCAAGAAAAACATTAACTAAAAATACACTAAGCACTAAAGGCATAAAAACAATATGCCGAACAGCAGCACGAACATGAGTCTGTGTGAGCAGATGAGCACGAATGAACACAGCAACAGGAAACAGATCAGCAGCAACATGATGTGATTTTTCACAGTGATTTTTCTGGTTAGATATTCATGAGTCTAACAGCCTCAGCTAGAAGCTGTTCCGCAGTCTAGTGGTTTGACACATAATGCTTTTCAACCTCCTTCATGAGGGGAGTGGGGCAAAAAGTGTGTGTGCTGGATGAGTGGGGTCCTTCATGATGCAAGTGGCCCTCTTCCTGCATCTGGAGTTGTAGATGTCCGTGATGGTGGGGAGAGTGACTCCAACAGACTTCTGTGCAACGGATTCCTACAACCAGAAAACTTTTTTTTTTTTTTGGTTGCCATGACCCCTGGTTGGCTCCATAAAATCAAACTTGTAGGATGATGGTTTAATTTGATGCCTGACCACACCAGAAAATGGCACATTAAATATTAGGGTAGCATTCCTTGAAATAACTCATATCACATGTTGCCTTGTAATATAAGCAACATCTTACAGATGTGGCACAATTCATTAACCCTCATAGTGTGTGTTGGGGATGATTCTCAGCTACCACCATACTAAATCTTAGCTCAGTTTATGTAAAGATGCCTGACGTATTGCCATTTTTGTGTTTGCTATGGTTATTTAGTTGCAGTGGTCAGTTTAAACTTAGTTAACTCCAAAAGTTAACTTAAGCTCAAAATATCGAATGATTCGAGAACTAGTTAGCTTAGCTAAAAAAAAAAAAACTTCCACATAATGAAACCATTGGAATAGTTACAATGGTAGAATTCATTTTTGTATTTAGTGCCTTATATAATTTCTTGGACATCGTTTTAAAACGTTTTTATTTGAATGCAACTTGCCCTTTTGCCACTAGATGTCACTAATTTGTACACACTGACTGTTTTATGTCCACTATAATTTATAAAGTAAAAAAAAAAAAAAAGGTTCAGAAGTTAAACTAATGTTTGTTTAGTTTATTTGTTTCTTCTGTGATGCATATCAAATGCTTGGCTTGGTCATCCAACCATAAAATACGGACATCACAGCTCTGATGCTTGCAATGGAGTCTTGTGATTTAGGGGGAAAAAAGCTCCATAAAAGCAATTGGATAATGTATAATAATAAAAAAGTAAGGAATCACAGTAAGCTCAATTTAAAGTGAATCCTTTTGTCATAGATTTATATCCTCAGAAGTTCAAACACTTCCTCCATTACGTTGGTTTAGCCACATAAGATCAGTGGATTTGCTCGTCATCACAACCAAATCAAACATTTGGTTCAGCTTTCACTTTTCCATTTCTGTTTAATGTTCCTGTCTTCTGGGTTCCATGTGTAGCCACGTTTAACACAACTTTCACGCTGCACTCTAACTCCACCAGAACGAAAACTAAAAGCTACAGAGAGGTTTCTCATACTCTTTACTCTCATAATGCCATCACCTCATTCTTTTTTTTTTTTTTTTGGCACCACAAATACTATTAAAAATGACATTGTTTCCCAAAAGGCCCAGCTCAGCTTTGCAATATGTCAGACGACTTTTTGAGTTCAAACATCCATCTGCGTCCTGGAAATGTGTGGTGAACCGACAAACACAAAACTGGATTTATAAGGTGGCAAAAGTGGTGTATGGCAACAGTTAAAGGGCTTTAGTTGTTGGAAACAAGTTGCACTGTGGGAAAAAAGTTATTGAGGCTAATGCAAATCTGTTGCAAAAGAGTTTAAAGGGAATGACATGCTAGACTGTGAGAAAAGTCCAAAGTAAAGGAGCTATGGGGGTTGTATTGAGAGAAAGAGTCTGTTTCCTGTCCACATTGTGAAGAACCAGCAGGTCCTATTGTTTGTCGATGACGTAGGACCTTCCTGTAGTGAAGGCTGAGCTGATATCCAAGACACCACACTGTACAGTAACATCAACTTCCATGTATTCAATAAACTCTTGAGACAAGCCCAGATGTTTTTCATCCCAGCAGCTACGCTCTCTCTCAAAATAAATAAATAAATAAATAATTAAATAAATAAATAAAATAAATAAAAAAAACCTTTAAAAATACACTGATGAATTGTTTCTCTCTTTTTTTTTAAAATTTCAGTTAAATCTTTGTTTTTCTTTTGTGTTCACTTTACTAAACCAAACTATCCATCCATCCATCCATCCATCCATTTTCTTCCGCTTATCCGGGGTCGGGTCGCGGGGGTAGCTGCCTAAGTAGGGAGG
>JARVGQ010000781.1:7122476-7134497 GCA_031762355.1 Hypsolebias martinsi
ACCCCCCTACCCCCCCACCCCACACACACACACACACACACACACCTTTTCTGCCCTACTCCTTGCAGTCAGGACATGACAGTTCCCATCTCACGAGGTTAGGTACATCCTGACCTTTTGGTTTCACAGCCCAGGACAGCCTGATGTTTCCTGAAGCAAGTTTCCATCCAAGCTAATCTAAAATGACCAGACTGGTTCTGACCGCCTCTGTATGATGCTCAAAGTGTTATCTGTGGGTGAATTCTAGCCCTTCTTATTTTACAGGAAGAAAGAACGCATACGTTTAAATCAAAGTTTAGGTCTGAGCAGCTCAGCTGCTTTCTTATTTTATCTTCTGCCGTGTTTCAAATTCCACTCCACAAACTATTCCATTAAGAAACATTTGCAAGCTTTGCTGACTCCCAGAGGCATAGATCAATAGCTGGTGGTATATTTAATGAAAATTAGGTTTTATTTGTCTGAGACCATTAAGTGTGAGCCAAATATAAATTTGGAGAGCTCATGCCTTTTCACACAGCTTGGCACTTTCACAGCGTAATTAATTGGACAATGTGAATTAGTCATTAACTCTCATGGCAGTTGATTATCTATTTAAAACATACCGATGTTAGAAAAAAAGTATGAATGAGTTTGGTCTTTTTTTTAATTTGTCCACCCTAATTAGTGTTGAGTGAGCATAGTTACTCTGTTCTCAGCAAAGCAAAAACTTTTTTTTATTATTACAACTTCAGTTTATTTCACATCAATATGTAAAACTATTTTATTAAAATAAAACCAATAAATCTTATAACAGCATGTCTCACAGCCGTTCCTCTATACGAGCAATTCTTCAGCTGCAGAAGTCAAAGAACGTGTAAACACATAAATAGCATGAATAATTAATTTGTTTAAAAGGGTTAGGCTGCTGGTTCAACATAATCGTGCTGACTCAGCATTCATTTCAGGCCCGTCGAAGAATAAAAGTGAGAGCAAACTGCAACTGCAGTTTCAAAAATGCATCATTTTATTTGGCGCTTTGACAAACAAACACAAAGAAAGAGCATGATCTTTATTTTCTTTTTTTTTTAACTGAAAAGGACTTTTGTCTAGCCGCTTCAATGACTTGTACACATAAAATAAATTATTTGAACACGCTTAAACAAATGTCTTTCCACGCTGAATGAATCCTCTTACGGGACGTGTACAGTACAGTTCATCGAAGTTTAAGACTCTCAGAAATAATTTTTTATTTGTTTGTGCTCATTGTCTGTGTGAATTCTTGCATTTCATCTGGCAGACTTTTTTTTTTTCAAATAAACAATAAGGAAACATGAAACCCTTCAAATTAATAAGCTTCAGACCTCTTTTTTACCTTTGTCTTGTCAATATTGTTTTGTTTTTAATGTCTTTTAGATAAAAGTCTTGTGCCACAACATTTTGTGTTAAATACTCAGATGAAAATTGCTGTTCCCCTTGAAAATCACAGATCTGCTTCTCCAGAGCACAGCATGGATACTACGCTCCATTCTTGGAATATAACGTACACACATCTCTTGATGGTAATTGCTTATGTCTTGCGTTTGTGGGTTTAAGTATTTAATTGTACCATGGAAGCGTCAGAAAGCTGTGACACACAGGGATGGAGACAACAGACATTTCATGGCTTTGCTTTTCTGCAGGATGACGTCCACAACTTCCCACATTTTTTACAATTATTGTTTCAGTCCCCCCAAAAAACTGTTGCTGTGCATTAGAATGGAGTTTAACCATTTTGGATTTTGTCTTTTGTAAATGGGTTTTACAATACATACCTATTTTTATTATTATTTATGTTTTTAGAGATGCATGCTCAAGTCTTCATGGTGGATAAACTGTGGGCATCCAACTATATTTAAAAAAACAGCATTGAACACGTCTTTAGAAGACGAAATCTTTAATTAGACGTTACTCCTATCATCTCATAAAATTATGCAGAATCCAAAATGTCAGTTTCGATTTTTCAGAAACTGGATCTGCATTTGATGAGCTTTTGGAAAGCCTGCTTGAAGTCATCGTTGAAGGCCGTGTAGATGATGGGGTTAATCAGCGAGTTTAGGTACCCCAGCCAGGTGAAGAGATCAAAGAGCACAGAACTGAACCAGCACGTCGTGCATATAGCGTTCACGAGCGTACAGACAAAAAACGGGAGCCAGCAGACAATGAATGCACCCAGGATGATGCCCAACGTCTTGGTGGCTTTCCGTTCCCGTGCAGCGCACAGACGTTTCCTCTCCAGCACGCTGTCTGCCAGCTTCACTTTCACACTATTCATGAAGACAGGCGAGCCTCCTCCCCCACCACCACCTCCTGCACTGGCAGAGTGTAGGTGTGCATCCTGGTGGGAGGCAGAATTAAGAGAACAGAGAGAGGAGCCCGCAGAGGTCTGGATGAGCTGTGCTGTGGTGAATCTCTTCCCAGACGACGGAGTCTTAAAAATGCGAGATCGGGCGGCGACATAAATCCGTCCGTAGAGGATGATGAGAAGCACTGTGGGGACGTAGAAGGCGCCGAAGGTGGAATAAAGGGTGTAAGAGATCTTTTCTGTATTTACGACACACTCTTTCAGTTCTCCCTGCGCTTGGGCCTGCCGCCAGAAAAGTGGAGGCAGGGAAATAGAAATAGAGATCACCCATACCACCCCGACCATCATCCCTGCTCTGCGCACGGTGCGGTGTTTTGAGTACTCCAGCGCATCCGTGATGGCCCAGTAGCGGTCCAACGCGATAACACACAGGTGCAAAATGGAGGCCGTGCAGAAGGTGATGTCGGACGAGAGCCAGATGTCGCAAACGATCTGCCCCAGTGACCAGGTTTTGGTTACAGTGTACACAATGCTTATTGGCATAACTAGAATAGACACTAGCAAGTCTGTGATGGCCAGTGAACCTATCAGGAAGTTGGCAGGCGTGTGGAGCTTCCTGGTCAGAAAGATGGTGGCGATGACGAAAGCATTGGAGAGAGCAGTGGCCAGAGTGACGACGGCTAACAGAACATACAGGGAAATCTGGAGGCTAAGGAGTGTCCCCTCACTCCAAGGAGGAGCTGAAGTGTTACCCGTGACGTTGTCCATGGTTTGTTCTCAGAGATTAGTCAGCTTCAGTCAATGGCTAATCTGACCATTCCACTTCTCCATTATCTAATGGTTTCATTGGTGCGATGGCAGGAAAGCCATGTCCTAATTTGTATTCGGCTCCAGAAATACAGGCCATCTCTTATTTCACAAAGTGGAGAGGTCCATGTTGGATGGTGATCTGTTTCTATGTCCTCCTTCATGAAGTTTTCAAATGTGATGTTTACTCATCATCTGTCCGACAACGATCCGAAGCCAAAAGTAGAGTGAAATGAATCGAAGTAGTTTGTGCATCCAGTATCCAAATGTCTACATTTTCTTTGGCAATTAAACGCAGGCTTTTGCTAATGTGTTCAGCGAAGGTGTTTTATTCAGTTTCTCTGGGATGAATGTACTTTTCATAACTGCTCCTCTTCTGAGCATCGTCTGTTTCAGTTGTGGTGTCCATGGGGATTACAAGGCTTGGTCCAAGTTTAATCCGGTGCCCACCGAGGCATTTTATGTCCTGTGTGAAACAAATGAGAGAGAACAAAGGAGAGAAAAATATTAGTTATTCGTCTAATACCACAGTCTGCTTTTATACATTTTGTACACCAGTACACACACAAACAAACAAACTACGGGACAAAGCTCTCACATTCAGTGCAACAACTGCACCTGAGCCACTGGTAAACTAAGATCTGATCTGCAAAGGTATGAGTCTGAAAATCACAAACACCCACACATGTTCAAACAGTCGTATCTGTTTTGAGATCCAGAAGCATAAAAGACAGTTTTTAGAAAAGTCCAACCCCAGCTCCTAACTCAAAGACTTAACACAAGGCAAAATATGCTAATGACATTATTTCATGTAACTGGTACGTATCAATGTATTTTACTAATAAAATTAAGAACTTTTTTTAACAGGATTACAACAAAAATGATGAGGTGGAGACAGAACTTGACCAGTTTGCTTCCTCACCAGAATGCTATGACAAGGATGACTTCCTTCAAAGTACGGTGAAAGAAACTGGAAATTAAATGTCTAATCATCTAAAATGACAACTCGTCTGGTTCCACATCTTTAAAGGGAGTTATTGTAGTTTGACCGTGTCATAGTGTAAATGTTTATGAAGAATTCATACTACTGTAATTGATTTTTCTTCCGTGTGTTTTTTGGCATATTTCTCGTTCCACAATTTTTGTGCTAGTTCAACAAATCATACAAGGAAATAATCAGCTCAATCGTAAAAACCCTGCTATGACTTTTGGTACTGATGCAACTTTAGCTTTTTGAACTATTTAAAAATTTCTGCCATTTTTTTTTCCATAGAAAATGAATTGAGCTCATTTTACATCCTTCAGATCTTTAAATGTCTTTACTGCTCCTTTCACATTTTGTTCTGGTTCAGCTTCTTTCTGCAAAATTAAACATTTTTTCAGCTACGTCCAGCTACTTTCAACTGTTTTTTAAGCTGTTTTTTTATATACTGTATATCCTTTAGGTTCTTTCTGCTACCTACAAGATGTTGGTGCTTCTTCTAAATTACTTCTGCTCCTTTCAGTTTATTTATCCAGGTTTCAGCTTTTTCTGATATTTCAGCTACTATTTAGCTGTTTTAATGCTAATCTTAGCTTTTTGCCCAATTCCACATGTTTTGCACTCATTTCAGCTTTTTTCAGCCCAATTCAGCAAAAAAGTGCTCTCCACTTCCTTCTGATAATTTAAGCTTTTTTCCAGCTGATTGTTTTGCTATTTTCAGCTTTATTCAGCTAGTTTCCACTTTTTTGTGCTCATTTCTTCTTCTTTCAGCATAATTAGGCAAGTGTGTTCTTTTTGCTTTGTTCTTCTATTTTAAACTTGTTCTACCTTTTCAGCTAGCTTTTTAGCATTTTAGCTAATTTCAGCTATTTTTACATACATTCAAGTTTTTCATGTTAATTTACTTTCAACCTAATTAACTTCTGTATGCTAATGTCAGCTTGATTTGCTCTTTTCATTTTTTTTTCCTGCTCTTTCAGCTACCATTTATCTCTTTTGCTGCTAATTTTAGCTTTTATGGCTTATTCCATATTTTTACGCTAATTTCAGCTCTTTCCATGTCCATCTGGTTTAAGCTTCTTTCTGGCTTTTCAGCCACTTTTCAGCTTTTCTTTTTTTGATAATTTCAGTTTAGTTTTTTTTTTTTTCAGCTAATTTCCTATTTTTGTACTCATGTCTGCTTATCTAAACCTAATTAAAAATAAACGTGTTATTTTTGCTTTCTTCTACTAATTTAGGCTTGCTCTTCCATTTCAGATACAATTCAGCATGTCTAGCTAATTTCAGTTGTTTTTCATTAAGTTCTTCAGTTCAGCATTCCCATTATGTTTTCACAGGAAATGCAATTTCTCTATAGAATAAGATTGTGATTCCTGACCACTCACTGCAAAATGACCAAAAATAACGGTAATACTCTGAAATTTAAAGGAATTTGAAATATTTTTATTTATGTACAGTCAAAATCATAAAAGAATGCAACGTTTTATTGTTTGAATAAATTTACTTCCACACATCAACATTGTTATGAATCAATGGGAAGCTGTGAATGAAAACAAACAGCTCAGTTTGCCAGAGTAATTAAAATGCTTCTCTTTTCACATTTAGCTCATCCTTGTGCCAGAGCAACATGGGTGTCAAAGCGAAGAATTTCTTTGTTCCTGATAAAACTGTGCAAATCGCCCCCATTTCCAAAACTGTTGAGTGACTCCTGAGCTTTGGAGAATGGTTACAGCAAAAAGACAAAATGACACTTCATTAAGCAAAACATGAAAACAGTAGTTTTGCTTTAATGTGATAATTTGTCAATTCTGGCTGACATTAATCTTGCTAATTAATTGTTATTTTCTTTATGGACTTGGACTGTGTTTTCTGAAATATTTAGGCAATATAATCCGTGACCACTGCATACTCATAGCTGAGCTCAAGTACCAAACATAGGGGTGAGAGGTTTCATCTCCATAGTTTTCTCAGAGTTTTTCAGAGGTCCTCAATTTTATGGTTGAACATGCGGTGCTGAAAAAGTTTCAGTTTCCCTCATTTTCTGTCAAAGTTTCCTCAGAGTCAGTCTCAGATAAGGTTCCAAGGATCCGATGTACCACAGAACTAGTTGTATTTGTAAGGACAGAAGTCAAACTTATCAGTGTTTCATCTCAACAGCAGAAACAAGAACGGTGAAGGAGCTGCGATCATGTAAACGCTGCAGTGCTCACGTCCAGTGGCACATGACACGTTGGAGAGGTGTTCTCTTCATGGATGAATCCTGGTTTCCACTGCACAGGGCAGATGGCAGACTGCATTTATGGTGTTGTGTGGGTGAGTGGTTTGCTGATGTCAACGTTGTGAATCGAGCGACCTGTGGGGGTGGTGGGGTCATGGTATGGGCAGGCGTATGCTATGGACAATGAACGCAGGTGCATTTCATTGATGGCATTTTGAAAACACAGAGATACCATGAGGAGATCCTGAGGCCCGTTGTAGTGATTCATCCACGACCATCACCTCATGCTGCAGCATCATAATGCACATGTTGCAAGGATCTGTACACAATTCCTGGAAGCTGAAAACATCCCAGTTCTTGCATACACTCACTGGACATGACACACACTGACCATGTTTGGGATGCTCTGAATCAGCGTACATGACAGCGTGTTCCAGTTCTTGACAATATCCAGCAACTTCACAGCCACTGAAGAGGAGTGGACCAACATTCCACAATCAACAACCTGATCAACTCTGTGAAGATGTTTGCACTGCATGAGGTAAACTGTGGTCACACCAGATCCTGACTGGTTTTCTGACTCTCTAAAGAAGTGCTCACGAACACAGATTTACACATATGTGTGAACGGTATTTGAGAGAAAAAGACATTTTGTGTCTTAGATGTTTTAGCTGATGAAAAAAGGCAACAAAAACAAAAGTGATGCATTTATATTGTTGTTCAGTCAACAGTAATGTTCTCACAATATTCTTCTACCTTAAAGGAGACTAATTTAGGCCAACATGTACTTAAGTTAAAAAAAGAGTCAAACACACAAACTAATCTGTTGCACAGGCAGGTCCTTCTCACCATCAGGTGCTTTGGATTAAATGCAGAGAACTAAGTTTGTCATTGTACGGGAACATTCAGTGATGACAACACATAGCACTTACTTTTCAACCATTACAATCCAAGTTGGTGACTATACAAACATATTTACAATTGTAAGATTTTAACATAATATTTTACACATCACACTGATATTGCCTTTATTTATTTATTTATTGTGTGCGTGTTTGAACATTACATTAGCAATTTGATACATTCTAAAAAAGTTAAGTCTGGTCCTCTGGACATAAAAAAAAAAAAAAAAGTAGAAACATTTCGTCTTTTTTGAATGTCCAGAGGACCAGATTGAACTTTTTTAGATTTTTCTCCTGGATTATTGAGCATGCATCAGGATAATTTGATACATTGTTGTTACATTAGATTTGCATCAGGAAGGGTAGTGTTGTAGTACTCGAGACTGGTCTTGGTCTTGAGACCAGTCTCAAGACCACTTTTTGATGGTCTTGGTCTTTTTCTCGGACTTGAACGCATTTGGTCTCAGTCTTGGACATTTAGGACTCTGGATTTTATTTCAAGACCACAACTGTGGAAATATCACAAAATTGCCGGAACATTGTCCAGTTTATTTGTTAACATCTTTGCTTTTATTGGATGCAAAACGTACTGGTTCAAATCCAAGCGATAACGTGACTCGTTGCTAAATACGTTTTTGTTACCGCTGTCATGTGCACCCCCTTTCACTCGCACATCGTTCTGTACCAACAGAACAATACAGACAACAGAACGTAATGTTGCAACCAGGAGTGAAAGGAAGCGAAACGATTGAGCTCCAAGACTTGAGGTCTTGGTCTCGACTTGGTCTCGGGTTAGGTGTCTTGACTGCAACGCTAAGGAAGAGCAGCTGCCGTAAAACAATTGCCAAATCTTTCATTCGTGTTTGCTCACTATGGCAACCCCTGCAAAAAGGAGCATGTGAAAGAAAACTACTTTTTTACATTACATGAGCGATCCTAATAACTGGGATCAATAAAAGGATTTTTCAGGCTTCATTAACTTGTTTAAAGGAGTTTTTTCATAATGTTCATGTATTCCGGAGCCGACCATTTATGTCTGGACATGTTATCTCGTACACAGAACATGTATAAGTATTGCTTTAGCTACTGAAGGCTGAAGTATCATCCAGCTCAGACAGCATGACTTCTAACAGTAACGCTTCATGGCTGCAGAAGAGACTGCTAAGTGTTTGTTAAGAGCGCTCGGCGGAGTATTATTGGATTCACCTCATAGTCAGCTAGCAATAAGACTGTTGTGGAAAGCACCGACTGGATCTCGTTTCAAGCTGTAATATGATTCCTGTGTGTAACGTTTTCTGCACACACAAACACACACGTGTGTGAGCGTGCATTAGCATGTTTGATGAGTAAACGCATTAAATTGTTTGGCCATCTTTCAAACTAGCCCAGGCCAGGGCTTATCTCCAAATGGTCTGGTCTACAGCGCAAGAAGTTGATGAGATCTGTAATGAATGAACGAGAGGGAGAGATTTATCATCCTTGAAGCAGCTTTTGCCTGCAGTGGTCTGGATGATGTTTCGTGTAAAATATATTATAGGTACATCTGGCCTTGAAATTGAGGATCTAATACATGAGGTATGGTTATCTCTCCACAGAGATTCATCATCGTTTTCACAGTAGCTCAGGATCACAAAGAAACACATGCAGCAATTTTGGATTTATTTTAATGAGGGTCTGAAATGGAGCGCAAAACACCATCCCTGCCCAGTGGGCTCCACTGCCTCACTCTCCGTTCACTACAAGTCCAAACGATTCATGTCAGAGCCACCTCCAGCCAGATGCTGAGGCGAGGGCAGCAGGCTCCTTGTTGGTCTGGGTGAAACAGCAGTACCCTCTGAAACCATCAGGCCCCAGCGGAGATAGGATAATTGATTTAGCTTGGAGGAGGCAGAGCCATCCGTTGTCAGCTAATGGCTGGTGTTTACTAAAGCGAGCTGAAAATGGTGACATGCATGTGTTAGTGTGTGTGGAAGTTCATGTCTATGGACAGAGAGGTTGATGAAAAGATGGATACAGAGATACAGCGTTGTTGCAGCTAAAAATAGCATCAGTTTAATTTGAAGTCTAGCATCTCTTTAATGTCTCTTATTGTCCTGCCCTGCAGTCCAGATGACAGATGACCTGAGTTAATAAAAATGTTGATTACTCCGTCTAAGTCGGCTGCAGTCGTAGACAAACAATCATTTCTGAGTGACAGCTATTGGTCTGGCCTGAAATTAAAACGTGCAGACCTCGCTCCTTGGAGTGAATTGTATTTTTCTATTGTTGTTTTGTCAAGTTAGGTTTTCCAATTTACATTTTTGTTCTTTCCTTTTTACGTTATCATTATTACTGTCATTAAGCTGCATGTGAACAGGTTAATTTAAAATGATAAGAATGAAAGAAATACACATTCTAAATTTCCTGCAACTTTCTCTTTAGAAAGAAACTTCCTTATTTTTCTGGATGGAAATGGCCTTTTTTTTTTTGGATGTGTACTTCCTCTGGTACTGGATGTTGTGCAGCTGGAAGGATTGTTACTGAAACCTTTTTACTTTTGGACATTTGTTATGACGTGCAACCATGGCAACAAGGTGCTTTTTACAACTGGGAGCAGCTGATTAACAGCTCAAAGCTCAAATAATACCTCAAACACAGCCCCTAATATCTATTGAGTTGCAAAAGAGGTGCCGTGGATGCATCTCCGTCTACCTGGAGGAGGTGCTTGAGTGACTGACTGCTGAGATCCTGGAGCTGGCAGGAAACGTGACTCATGACAACAAGAAGACCAGACTCATCCCCTGGCACCTGCAGCTGCTGTCTGCCATGATGAGGAGCTCAACAAGCTGCTGAGAGGAGTGGACATCACTCAGGGAGGAGTTCTGCCCAATATTCAGGTGGTCCTGCTGCCCAGGAGGACCAAGAGGCCCGCTGGGTCCATATGGATCGATCAGCATCTGCAGCCAGTTTTTTCAGTCCCGCTGTGTTGCAGATCCTTCCTGCCCACAGCCATCAGCATCTATAACAACTCTTAATGAAACCAATGATGAGCTACAACAACATTTTATTTCCCTTTGGGATTAATAATTTTTTTTTAATTGAATTGAATTGAATCGAATTTTATACAAAACCTACATTCTTGGCTTTAGTTGCTTTGCTGAATAAAAGGGAAACGGATGTTAAATGGTGTTTTTGCCAAGCGAGCGCTGCCAAACTCCTTTGGCTCATTCAGCTGATCCAATCACACTTTGTCTAATTATTTTAGAATTTATTATTAACATCTTTTCCCTACTTTATATGATAGAAATCTGCACAACACGATATGAATGAAAGACAAAACATAAAACAGGGATCTGATACAGAAATGTTATATGATTTTCAAACACTATTCTACTGACGTCAATAACAAAAAGTGTCTGTGGAGCAAAGAAAAGTTGTTTTGAACGCTCTGTGCACTTTTGGTCAAATGCATGTAGGTCACGCTGCCACGAGGAGAACTGCAAATGAAATCAAATCAGTTTTTCTTCTGTTTAAATGTTCCTGAAATCACGGCAAGAAGCTGCACATGTGCAGAGGCGTGCACAGCATGCAGTGTACGCCGTGTCTGAACCCCCTCGCACGCTGAAACACAACCAGTCATTAACAGCTATTGAAACGTGAGGCTGCTGAATGAGCTCCACATGGTTTCAGAGGATTTCTGAAGATTTGTTTCAGCAGTGGAACTTGAACTGTGGTGAGAGCAAACGAGACAGAAATTAACCGGTGGTAAAGCGACGGTCTTAAAGTCAAACCTCAGGCTTCATTATAAAAGCTGAGAAAGATAATCTGTAAGCTGATAAGAAGGGAGCAGATTGTGGAAAACAGGACAGCTTAGCGTCTGAGCAGCAAAACATAAATTTTCTGCTAATGAGGGTCCAGTTGGAAGGTTTTCCAGATCACATATGAGCTCTTTAATCTGGATTAAATCTATTTTTTGTCCATACTTTTGTCTTTTATTTTCCTAAAAATGCTCTTTCTGCCTTATTAAAAGCTTAAAAATCTTTTGCAGAACAGGCGCCCTTCTTTTGTTGTTTTTTTCTTCAGATTTTCTAAATTGTACACTCCTTGCTATAACAACGACTGACATTGAAATATTTAAAACCAAATCAGGGACTATTCACCGCAGTCAACTGTGTGTAAAAGTGTTAAGAAGATATATGACTTAAAATAAGCCAGGATCTGATTTAAATCCAAGGAGACTGCAAGCTTCTGATGAGGAGATTTTAAGATCTTGTTATTGAAACAAAAATTAAAAAAAGTGAAATCTGGTGATTTATATTCCTAGAGAATGAGCGTAGCAAAATGTTTTCTCACAAGGCTTTGTATAATGGTTTAAACATAACCAGCGTTGTGCAACATTGTGTTTACAAAAAAAAAAAAAAAAACGTTCAAATTAGAGCTCAGACTAAAGAACAGTTTGTGTTTCCAGTTCACTTCTTAAAACTCTGTTTCCAGTCCAAGAATCAACAGGCTTTTTGCTGCTTTTAGTCGCAGCTTGTTGGTGAGGAAGCACACACCACAACATGCATGTGCATGAACACACACACATGCACACACACACATGTGTACACAATGAATGCACACACGTGCACACACTCATACAGACAGTGTGTGAATCCCACAGCAGGCTCATGTGAACTGAAGGCTCAGTCAGATCAAAACACGATCAAAGTTCAAATTAAAACTTGTCCATTTCTGTTACCGTATTTTCCGGTGTATAAGTCGCAGTTTTTTTTACTAATTTTCATGTCCTGCGACTTATACAGCGGTGCGA
>JARVGQ010000781.1:7187362-7206608 GCA_031762355.1 Hypsolebias martinsi
AAATAAATAAATAAATAAATAAATAAATAAATAAATAAATAAATAAATAAATAAATAAATAAATAAATAAAAAAAAACTGTCATTCAATCAATCGATAAATCAATCAATATTTTGGTGGAACTGTGTGCAAACCATTTAGTTGGTGCTTTTGGGACTTTTTACCATCTGTTTTGTTGACTAGCTTTACTAGATATACTAGTTATTAGTTATGTGTATTCTCCTACAAGTAGGAGAGTACTTGTAGTAGATGAGTACTTGATTGAAACTCACATTATGCCTTCCAGAGCCAAACAAATGCTTTAAATGTTGTCCAAGTCAAAGATTAGGAAAGGGGCAAAACTGGAAGCACAGTGAATTTATTTTATTTTATTTTTTCTTATGTCATATCACATGTATACTCTAAAATAATTATGATTGGAAAATGCAATTTACAACATCCCCCATACAAAAAAAAAAAAAATAATAATAAAAAAACAAATGAAAGCACTATTTTTTTTTTCTGACAGACAGATGCATGGACACATTGCTGACTCAGGTTCTTACCCACCCAGTTTTAAAACTTTTGAGGCAAGGGAAGATCGCAGAAAGAGGAGTAAGCATTATGAAGAAAGAATTGCAGAGCAGGCTAACAGCAAAATGTGTGATCCTAAAAGGTGCAATTACGCTTGTGAAGGAGCATCTCTGCACCCTGGACACTAAATGGTTCCCTGCAAGTTTCTAACCATGTTAGAAACCAAAAGAGGGTTGGAGTGGGCTTGTATAGCTGTAAAACTCTTCCATCATTTTATGATCTTGAAAAACATGAACAGGAATCTGTACAAAAAATAAATAAATAAATAAAAAACGTTCATATTGGAATATTGGGATTTTTTTGACTTAATACATTTATATTTTATCAAAGGTAAATTTTGTCCAACAAAATGAGTGTGGGACTTTTTTGGGAGCCAGTTTATACAAATGCATGGAGCAACATAACTGACAGATCAGCACTTGTGAAGATAAAAACACATCTGATGGATCATAATTTGCAAACATTTAAAATGTATTGCATTGCATGCCCACAATCCTGTGCTTAAGCCTGTCCAGGATAATAAAACTGCAACACTGACCGCGTTACCATGATGCATATTCTAGTTTATCCGCCATTGAGCTGGAAGCACCCACAGTACCACTAACACACCCACAATGGATTCCACTGCAGATATTCACAACACACGTGCCCTTATTGAAAAACTTTTGAAATATTATTGAAAGGTTATTGAAAGTCTGTTCAGTACAGCAGGACAGATTATCTCTCCCAAAAGAGCCAGACTGGACTCAAAAAACTTTGGAAACCAACTTCTTCTGAACTTGAACAAGAAATTCTTGCTGCAAAATTAAAATGTGTCAGTTCATGGATGTTAGGAGACAAGAGATGTCTCCAAATGTCTCGACGCTCAGGTCCAAGTGTAGAGCTGATGAAAACCTGGATTTGAAATGATCAGTGTCTGTTCCTTTGTTAGGTCTAATGCTCTTTTTTTCAGTCAGACAACTTTTACTTAAACATGTTTACTGCAGTTAAAATGACACATTGGTTTTTCTTTGTGATAAATCAAAACTTTCAAAGGTAAAATCATTCCCCTTTCTTATTTTGCTTAATGACATTGAACTCTGCATGTCATCGCTGAAAGTCTGTTGCACATAATCACAAGTCCAAGTGTGAACTGTGTCACAGAGTAAACACAATAAAAACATGTATTATCTATTAGCATTGTTCATTAAAACAACACTATTAATGTATTACAGAAAATACATACAGTACGCATTCTTAATGATATTGTAGGCATTAGGTAATACATTCAGCAAGTACTTTTACTTTAATACTTTAAGTATTTTTAAAAGCACATACTTATTTACTTTTACTTAAGTAAAAACATTAATATGGTACTTCTACTTTTACTAGAGTACATTTTTGTCTGTTTATTTGTACTTTTACTTAAGTACAGTTTTTGAGTACTTTCTCCACCACTGACCAGGTGTGTTTACAAGAACTATGATCATATTTTCCATCTCCATCCATTTTCTATTGCTTATCCATGTTTGATGCCCAGATTTTTTTAACTCATCCACCTGAGGCAAAAACTAATGAAAACATTAGATGCCAAATCTTTGGCAGCACAGGAGGCAATGATTAGTTATATGATTCAGTTCAATCCAATTTATTTACAGTATTTTCCGCCGTACACGTCACACCGCCGCATAAGTCGCATCATTTCAAATATGTCTACTAAAGTGGAAAAAAAACATGAATATGCTTCATCATATATGTTGCATCTATTATGCATCACCGCTTCTGCATCGTGTTATGTGTCACCACTGACAATCCAGAAATGTGGGCCGGCGTTTTGCCAAAACTCAATTGGCTGCCAAATGGTGGCCACAGGATAATGCACGTGAGGACTTTAACAAGAATTTAACAAGATGAACATTTTAAACACAATTATTTAATTTAATTAATTAACTGCTTCCAGATGCTTCCGTCAAACAGGCGTTACCAAGTCCCGCTGGCCTGAAGAGTATTTATAGGAAATCATTTGTACCATCTGCAGTGATGTTCTTAAACAAAGCTAAATAGACTCATCTTAACGGTAGTAATTAACGCTAATAAAGTGGTTTTTATTATGTTTGTTGGTTTTTGTGTATGTATGATGAATGTAAAGTGTGTCGAAGGAGAATTTTTGCCATAATTGTGGAAGACAATAAAGTTTTATCTTATCTTATTTGTTTGCTCGACATTATAGTAAAGGTGTGTCTCAGTTTAATTTTTCCTTAATAAAAGTTCAAATAATCTGCATTTCAAAAGTATTTGCTGCCTCAGTGCTCCGGGAGAGCACAGAGGGAGGTAATCAGGAAGGAGGAACGCTGTGCATTTCCTCGAAATTTAATAAGATAAAAACTTTTTGTTTGCTCGAAATTATAGTAAATATGTGTCTCAGTTTAACTTTTACTTAATAAAAAAATTTCAGTAGTCAAATCAGCTGCATTTCACCGAGGCAGCGCAGTGAAATGAAGCTGATTTGACGGTTGCTGCAGGCATGATCTCGGAGCTGGACGAAGGTGGCAGGCTGTGGCAAGCTGATTTTGTAATTAATAGCCAGTTTTACCTATTACATGACAAATACTACTCGAGTCCCACCTAGCAGCTGAAAATGGTAGTGTTCAATGCAACAAAGTTCATGCACAATCATCCAGGTATCGAATCCAATCATTCTCAGTCAGGTCATCTGGACAGTTTCTTTTTTTTATAGAGACATTTCGCCCTCTATCCAGGGGGCAGTGTTCAATATTTTCAGTCAAAATTATTGAAAAATGATCATGTCTCAGCCAAAAATCGGTTTATATTTATGGGGCGGGGACACATAAGTCACAGGGCATGCAAAGTATGCAAAAAACTGTGACTTGTACGCCTAAAAATACGGTATGTAGAGACAATTCACAACAGAAGTCATCTCAGGGCACTGAACAGAAACATTCATATGAAAGTAAGTCAATAACTTGATTTATTGGATGATTAAAATGACCTCATTTAACACTTTAAATGCATGTTGTCAGAATAACTGAAGAGTTCAAATTCTTCAGAATCAATCAATCCATCAATCAGTCCGTTTTTCTCTTACGCAACTTGTGGGATGTTAAAAGTGTAAATATTTAGACATGTGTCTGCATGTAGGTTTACCCATCCTCTTCTACAAGTGGCATATTTCTTTTTTATGTTTGTGAAAACTAAAAGTCACCTGGAGGGATTGAATCTTTTTCTGATTCAAACCTAACTTTATCTGCTTTCATGTTTGTGCTTTTTTAATTAAATTTGAAGCCAGAGCTCTGAATAAAAAGACTCACTGATAGCAACATCAAACTTTGTGAAATGGTTTGAAGGGCTTTCTTCTCTGCAATTGATCGGCCTCTGAATGTCAATGAAAGTTTGCAAACACTTTAATTACATTTATTTATCTGTACACAAACTGCGATTGTGCTGCGTCCTTATCATTATCGCCTCAGCTCCTGCAAAACTCTGAAGCATTGTTGAAAGCCTGTCGATGTGGATGAGTTTTAATTGTGATTTTTTTTTTTTTACGTTGAAAGCATGAGCTTTAATAAATCTTAACTTTTATATTACATATATGTGTTGCATATTAAATTATTTTATATTACTTTTTCTATCAGATCATGAAATTAATTTCATGCATGACTAAATGGATGTGTTGCACACTAGAATACTGAATACAGTAGTTTATACCACTGGGCTTGAGCTGTTTGGTGTCAACACATTGACTTCACTACTTTCTATATACTTGTGCCTTATTGATTAAACAAGGTAAGTGACTCTGACTGTGGAAAACTTATTGAGTTTCTTTTTGGATTACAAACTTATTGAGCTTGAAAGCAATTTTCTTTGCTCAATACTGGACAAACTATTCACTTTTCAAGTGTGAAAATTGTGATGTAAAAATTACCGTAATTTTCACTATATAAGTCACAGTGTTTTGCATAAATTAGCATTCCTGTGACTTATACAGCGAAGCGACATATTTATGTTTTGTTCCCTTATTTATAACCCATTTTTGGCTGAGATATGACCGTTTTCATTCATTCAGACATAGAAAATATTGAACACTACCATTTTCAGCCTCTAGGGGGCCGTCAACTGACATGGCAAGCCAAGTGTCTCATTATTAGGTAAAAGTGGCTATTAATGAGAAACTTGGCTTGCCATACAAAGCCACCACCATCTCGCTCCAGAACTTCTGGAGTAAAAGTCAAATCAGCTGCATTTCATCACGCCGCTCAGCCGAAATGCAGCTGATTTGACCATTAAGTGCATGCATTAAGGAAAAGTTCAACTGAGACACCTTTATTATAATTTTGAGCAAACAAAGAATTGTTTTTAAACGTTAGTCTTGTTAAATTCTTATTAAAGTCCTCCTGTGCACGCTCCTGTGGCCGCCATTTGGCAGCCAGTCAATTTGTGGCACTTCACCGGCCCACATTTCAGGGTTGTCAGCGGTGACTCGTAGTAACAAACACGACGTGTCAGCACTGATGCAGAATAGATGCGACTTGTATGGCCAAGCAACATATTTATGGTTTGTTTTTTTTTTTCCACTTTATTAGACATTTTTTGGACTGATGCAACTTATACAGCAGTGCAACATGTACGGCGGCAAGTATGATAAACTAAGAAACCCCAAAGGCAAAGTTTTGTTTACTGTATTACTCATCAGTTCATTTTTGTTTCCCTAGTTGCAGAGCAAAAAGGGGGATTAGAAATACCCTCAGAGTTAGATAACTGTAAAACAACTGAGGTACCAACTTCCATTTTGGTCTGTGGCTGCATCTAAGTGTTATAAAATCCTCTACAGAAAAACGAGTTGCCACATTAAAACCTCAGATGGCCTTCGCTATACATATAGGTAAACCAGCTAACCGGATCATTTGAGGAAACTAAGCCTTCTAGTTTTTATATTGCTTAAAATTGTACAAATCTCCAATGGCCAAGGCCACCACAGTTCCTGGTGGTGGATAAATTTGCTTCCTTTTGATGCAATTGTCTTGCATCAAAAACATTAAGGTACATTTGTATTACCTGTTTAGTTCCAGTCCAGATAAACACACATCTCGACAACTACAAACATTCACTATTCAAATCCCTCAGCCAAGGAGGACATCAGCATACCTCTTCAGTTATCATTTTCTCTGCAAAGTGATGGGGGAAGAGAAAAGTGATCATGTCTTTTGAGTGTGTTGATGTTGAAAGATTTGCATGAGCATTTGCCTCCCCCTAATGATTGTATGCTTTTGCCGAGGAGTCAGAATAATCTACTCAAAGGTAAAGTGAGTCACATGATTTGGGATAAAAAATAAAAATAAAAAATAAAAGATTTCTAGAAGAGACTGTAATAGATATAGAATTGAAATTTTAAAATATAACGCAGTTTCCAACGCAGAAAACATGGACATCTGCATTTGCAGATTTGTGCTGATGAGTCAACAAGTCATCAATCATGCAAGCAAAGCTAAGAATCCATGTTTTAGCACAATGGGGCTTTTAGTAAAATGTTGACATCTGGATGGCAACATGCTCAGCAAACCCAGCATGTGTGATATATAACAGGCATGAAGCATGAGATGCTTCAGACCTAGTGAAGGGTAACCATGTGTTCCTCCTTTCCAGGAGGAATTTATATTTTTGAAGACCTTGAAATTTTGCTTATTGCATGCATTAAAAGGATTACCAAATGTCACACGTTTGGCATGCTGTCAGTCAGTAGAATGATTACATCTGAATGTAACGGGAAAATGCTGTTTACCATTCTTAGACTGCCAGAATTGCACAACCAAGTCTGTGACAGGCTATTAGTGAGACTCACTCCTTTATTCCTGCTTTAACTGCTGTAGTTGTGTATTTTATTTCTGCTCTTGTCTTTTCTACAAGTTCATTACAAATACAGCCCCAGGGTTACTGACCACAGCGTCCCCAAAGTGGGTGTTGGATGCATTTACACTACAGCAGCAATTATTCATTCATATTGAACAGAAACAAGAATGGTCAGGGGCTTTCTTAAAATAACTATCTATCCTTTTCTACGTCTGTAGCAGGTGAGCCGTCACTTTTGACAGATTTACAGTCAAATGATTTGTACTGCTGCAGCTGTCGGTGGGTAGAGTAACAAGCACAATGAAAGCTGTCAAAACTTTTCAACATTATTTTACTGCTAGCAAAACTTGCTTGCTAAGGTCTAAAATGCATATCTTAAGTTTGATTGTTTATTTTTAGCCATGATTTAATGACCTTGTGGCTGAAACATTAGGACAGGAACGATTGCTATGACAATGAATAATAAGCAATAGCAATTACATATTTTTAAATGTTTTAAGGTTTTGTTTTTAATGCACATTTCTGGAGTTTATATGGCTTATTCTTTATTTTACAGACACGCAGTCATGTCCACTGCTGCTGACTGAGCAGCTTCTTTAGTTGAATTTCAACAACTTCATGAAACTAACTTCTCTACAGTTGATGGTTTTAATTGGCATGCATGTCCCAAATCTCACAGCAATAGAAAATAAATTAACTTCCTTTTCAAGTGCAGCAAAAGGAAAATCAATAAATTTTCCAAACTTAAAAAACAAAATCAAGACAATAAATTCTTCAAGTCAGATATTTACTATGTGTCAGTCTTGTGGGCTTTTGAACTGTTTTTGGCTGTGACACTTTTATGCATCTTCACTGACAAAGTGGTACTGCAACAATTCAATGCTGCTTCACTGGCTGCACCTGTGAAGGTGTGGAGTTAAGTTGCATTTCATGAGGTGAACCTGTCATGGTCTGTCCCCTAGTTGTCTGGTGTCTCTCTGTTTCCCCCCATTCTTCTTTATTGTGTTTGTTTCATTCTGCCCTCTGTGTGATTTCTGTTCCTGTGCATCTTTCTGTTTTTCTGTCACTTTCCACTCACTCCTCAGCCTGCTTCTCCAGTCCTCAGTCTTAATCATTCACACCTGTCCTCATCAGCCACCTGCCCAGCTGCTTTCATTACTCACCCTCCCTCTGTCTTATAAAAGGCCTTTTTCTCCCTCACTCTGCGTCCGGTCATTGTTCTGTTTATACAGACATCCCAGTCCTCCTCTGCCCGTCCTGTTTCTGTCCTGTCTCCATCCCAGCCTTCAGATGATCTGTTCTGTGTTGCTCCCTGTATGCCTAAGTAAGTTTTTGCTGCTTTGTCTGCTTTTTGTTTTTCATTGTTTAAAAATAAATTTATTTTACTTTAACGACTCCTGCTTTGCTGCCTGCCTGCATTTGGGTTCAAAACACGAGGACTGTAACAGAACGATAACCCAGGTTTCTGTCTGTTTACCAGGCTGGTTTGTTGAAACAAGATCACTTCAGGGGCTGATGGTCACCTGGTTGTGATAGTTTGCTGAGGGATTTGTATCTTGGACCGCTGCATTTGGTCTTTATTTCATGTATGAGTTGGGTCATAACATTTATTGGGGGCTCGTCCGGGATCTGAACCCAGGATTTCTTGCACCCAAAGCAAGAATCATCAAATAGACTTTTTTAATAGTGCAAAGAAGATGTTAAATAAGATATTTTACATTATGTAAATATAATAACCATATGGTGTTGACAAGTAAAAAGTCCAAAGAAGACCAGATATTTATTTGTCCCAGCTGACTATATTAAATTCAGTTTAATTACCATTTAAGATATTTTAAACCTGTATTACAAAGGTGAGTAGAAAAATAGAAATCAATTCTGTGTATTGAGTTCATTACCTCTCAGCTATCTATGGATAAGCATTAGCCACACAAGAAGGTCAAAGTCTCAAGCTAAAATGTTTCGATGAGCTTTTTTCCCCCCAAAACAAAACAATATCAAGTGGCCTTTTATCAGTAATGAACTTGTGTATGCTTGTATACAGCTGAGACAAAACTAATTCACAGTCCTCATCTCACTTTAATGCGGTGTGAAATTGAAGTAATGCATATTGACCTCCCACTCAGTTTTACTTCTCCCTAAAGTCTATCAGAGAAATGAGAAAATTAGACGGTGAGAGGGAAAAATGCAGGAAAAAATTGTCCAGTTTGATTGCTTTCACATTGATGCTGACCTCCAGTCGCAAACACATTTACATAGATTATTTATACAGATCTGTGTACAGTCATTATTCCTGCTTAAATAGATGTTCATCTGTGGATCTCTTGTTTATTGTGGGACTGTTGTACATATTGTACTCACAGGTGGGGCTTTTATAGCTGCAGAGTGTGTGTATGTAAAACAAAGCTCATAAATGTGCCTCGTGTATCCATGTAGGTGGAGGCAGATTGGTGAAGAGGGCCTAATTAGGTGAATTCCTTAGTGCAGTTCAAATACATGGAGGATTAAAGTTATTAAGACTGCTCAAAGGCAGCAGTGGAGGCAGGGATCACAGGTCATGTGGGTACTACGCTCTGGTAGTTTTGTGTATTGAAATAAATGGTTGAAATGACCAGAAATCAGTGCGAGCCAGAGGTCAGGAGCAGCATGGAGTAACATGTGGAGCAGGAGGAGAAAACCCTGTGGAGAGCTTCACTCAGATCCCTAGAAATCCTGATGTGGAGTAATAAGGAGGGCTGTCTTCTGCCGACTGGTGCCTGAGAGAGAAAAGTATGAAAGGAAATAGCTGGAAGTGTGGACATCTTTTAATCTGCATCTCCAGCTGTCTTTCAGCTTTTGGACATTACTTCACATGTTCTTAATTGCAGTTTTCCATCGATTTGTTTAAATTAGGTTGATTCCGAAGGGTAATCATTAGATGGTCATCCAATAATTACCATCTGGATATTTCATTTAAGTTCATTTATCAGATATTTTTCTAACAGAACAAACAAATGAACCCAAACAGGCAGAAACATTATCGCTCCACCTTCTCCTTCAGAGACGGGAAGCAATTAGCAGGAGGAAGATCACTTCTTATATAAGTGTTTTAAAGGATGCATTACGTGTAAATCCCTTCTTGAAGCACAGTAAGGTGACTCCAGAGAACCATCAGAGCAGGAGCCACAGATGTCAGGGCTCCAGTGGTTCCTCTGTCAGCACCATCCCGCAGCTGAAACACAAAGATGGCATTAAAAAAGCTTTGACTGCAGCTGACAATGCACTTTCTTTAAGAGCTGCAGTATCATCCCTTAAAAACAATAAAATCAATTCAACAAACAAGTACTAAAGAACTCCCCCTGAACAGATTTAACAGTTTCAAACTTCTTTCACCTGAATGATTCAGGATTGATTGTTTAAAAGTTGAAAGAATCTCCCTCTTTAGGTTACCACAGCTGTGTGTCAGCATCAGTTCATGTCAGATGCAGGATGCTCCACGCTGACACGTTTAAGAATATCCATTAAAAACGTCTGCAGAAATCCTCCCCTTCAACATCCAAGTGTTCAACAAGTCCTAAACGCTTCTGCAAATCTGATGAAACGCTTCCTTTAAATGACCTTTAGCAGGTGATGTTTAGGACTTTTAAATATTACAGTTGTATAACGATGTGTGGTAAAGAAGAAGAAAATGAAAAAATGATGCTCAATTCAGCGGGTGGTTCAAATTCAGCCTCACATCAAAGGTTTACATAAGTCTGACCTAAGTTACCATGGGAACACATCTGTCCAGAATGACCCAGAACAATTAGTTTTTAGACCCTCTGGGTCAAGTGGAGTTAAGTCTGCTCATATCTCTCCTCCCTGCAGGTAGGGGGCAGCACAGTATTCACTGTTTGCTTTTATTTCACCTGATAAAAGCTTCTAAACAAACTCGCATTGCTAAACACATTTCAACATTTTATCGCTTATTTTTAAATATAGCTTGAGATTATAAAAAACTGGAGGGTGAAACAGAATAAAAGTGTTCACACTATTGAAGTTTCAAAAGTTCATGCTCAATAATCCAGGTACAAATCCAACAATGTTCAGTCAGATCATATGGACGGTCTTTTTTCTTGCTGAGATGTTTTGTCCTTCATCCAAAGGACTTCTTCTGTCTGAGAAGCCATTAAGCAACCTGGAGTCCCACAAATACCACACTCCTGGGGGACGGGGAGTGTGGTGGGGGAGAGGGCTGGCCCCAGAAACCATCTTATCACCAGCAGTTTTTTTTTCTACTATGGGAGTGTGGTATTTGTGGGAGTCCAGGTTGTTTGTGGCTCCTCAGACTGAAGAAGTCCTTCGGATGAAGGACGAAACATCTCAGCAAGAAAATAAACTGTCCAGATGACCTGACCGAACATTGCTTGACTATCAAAGATTTTTTTTTTGGAAACGGTAGAATATTTTACAACTTGACCTCCAAAAACATGTTTTCTTTTCCTTTCCTGGTACTCATTGGATAAATTACAGGTATTTAGATTTTGTAGTTTTCTATTCTGTTTACTGCAAATTATGCACTTATTTGTTAATTTATTTTGCTGTAGTTGTACATCCCATAATGAGTATGTATAAGTAGCGCCTTCTTGTTCTTCTTCCTCTAAGTGAAGAAACGACATCGGATGTGATTTCATCCATCCCACATTCAACAACGGCACAGATATAACCAGTAAGTGAAAAGTAGAGTGGTAAGTATTGTGTTGTCCTTCATCTATGGAGTCTGGCAGAAAACAAACACTTTTTCACATTTTGATCCAAAATCTCAGCCCATATAACCTCTCTGTGTCAGTTTAGGTTGTAACGGGCATCGTGTATTGTTCATACCATGTCTGGGTTCCTCAGTTCCAGTTGGTGATCCGAGTCTGTTCTGCTGCCATGTCAGCTTTGTTTTGTTAATAAAGTTTTAGTCTAATCTTCAAGCTTCTTGTGTGCTGAGTTTGAATTCTTGGGTTTGCATTCTTCTGACACTGTGATATAACTTTTTTGCCAAAATTCAAATTGTACTCTAAAGAAAAACTATAACACCAGATGTATAGCATTATTTGAAAGAATGAATATTGCCTGCTGGCTTTTATGATATAATTCTTAATCTTGTCTTTAAAAAATTGTGGAGTTTTTTTTTTGTTGTTGTTGTTTTTTGGTTATGCTTTGCCCTGGGATATTCATGTGTCCTATGCCCCCGCCTCTCACACAGTGACTGCTGGACACAGTGACACCCACAACTCAGATAAGAAGAAGCAGGTAAAGATGATGGATGGATGGATGGATGGATGGATGGATGGATGGATGGATGGATGGATGGATGGATGGATGGATGGATGGATGGTGAAACCTTGAAAGTAATGTTACATCTTGTTCCACGTCGTATTGTGAGGTGTAGCAGGGTCTAGTCTGCAGTTCCACAAGTTTTATCTCAAAATGTGTAAAATTTACAAAAATATTGCTATTTATTTTTTTTTAATTTGATTAGTTGTGGCAGCCATCTGGAAAAAAACTGACTCCAAAAGCTATTCCTTTGTAGATGTGCATCTAAAGATTACTTCCTGACATTTTTTTAATGAGTCATCTGGTCCTAAAAATGTCAATTTCAACCTTTTGAAAACAGACGTGCCTGAAAATTTACACCTTTGTCAGTTTCTTCACCTCATGGGTGGTTTGTGTTTTAGTTTTTAAACAGATACAGCAAGTTAGACATGTGGGAACTTAGTGTTCATTACCTTTTAACTTCCTTGATTTCATATTTCTAAAACATGCTCAGTATTTTTACAGAGTCAGGTTCCTAATCGTCTCAGCAGAGCTGACCCTATTTTGCTGCAGGATTTATAAAACTAACAGAGCACATCTTCAGAGACGGACCCAAGGCCCAGCTTTTGTTCTGAATCAGAATCCTTCCTGTCAATTCCCCAAAACCCCAGCAGCACAGAAAGAGCAGACTGAAAGAGGCGGGGAAGCGGTGGTTGTTGGAGCTCGTCGGTGACTCGGTGACAAACAGAAAGGGTTCTTGCGGCAGACGAGCTGCAGGGAAAACAGCGCCGTTTTCATTGACATTGTTCCAGATTCAGCTGCTGAGAAAGGAGCAGAGAGCCTTGTTAGAAAGAAAGAAATGTTTTATTTTAAAAGAAAGGATAGATGCAAAAGCAGATTGAGAATGACAAATGAGCTGGAAAAAAAAGTCAGACAAACTTCAGTTTCCCAGTCACAAACACCTTTTGGCTTTGCATTCCTGACAGAATATAAGTAGCTGACAAGTACAGTAAACAGATGGTGAAATGTTTTTCTCTGACTGCAGCAGGTCACATTGGATGAGTGCATTCTCATCTGGCGCTAAAACGTAGAAGACACAGTCATTTACATTTAGATCAGACAGTGTCTCTGTGCAGCGTCCACGCCCGTCCTCTTCTACACGCCACCCCCTCTTTGTTCCTCTGTCTGAGCTCATGGACCTGGAGTCTCGTGTCATCTTCTTAGAGCTAAATGCAAAACGGCACTCGCAGATTAAGAAAAATGTTTTGGAACAATACTCCATAATAGACTTTAGCTACAAGCTGGCAGCAAGGTGACACCCTATTATACAGACAAGTGGAGCAAGTCGTGGGGCTGCGTCAGCACAACAAACTGCTCCGAGGTGCAGAGCCATCACCCAAAAACAGAGCTGCGAGGAGAACGTGTTGTCACAGGTGAAGACAGGTCTAGCTGGTGAAAAGGGTGTTTTCATATCTGCCAAAGGTGAAGCAAGAAAAAAATATTCATTTGTTTTTCATATTTTGGTCCTAAAAGCCCATTTATGCCATTCAGACAATGTATTTCTGCATGACTTATGCTCTCTCACAATTATGAGATGTCTCATAGTTGCGACTTCTCATATTAATGAACCTGGTGAAGAAAGCCCAGCAGCATCTGCACTATAGGCTGAAGAGAGCACACCTACACCTCATGTCCTCACCACATTCTACAGAGGAACCATGAAGACCATCATGACCAGCTGCAGCTCAGTTTGAGAAGAAGCTGCCCAGCTGCAGACTGGAAGGATGTGAGAACAGTAATGAAGATCATTAAGACACTCCTCCCATCCTACCTGCACCGTCATATTCTACCATGTTGTTGTTTGCTATTTTTCTTTGGACCATGTAAACATTATACAGGTAGTCCTCGGGTTACGACGGTATCGTCTTACAACGTTTCGAGTTGACGACGGCATCTCCCTTATTCGCGTTACGCGGTTACGTTCGGTTTTACGTCAGTTTTTACATTGTTTTAACGACGTTAAACGACGTTAAACGTCATTAAACGTCGTAACGCGGCAGCGCAGCGACGGAAGAATACAGACTGTACGGAGGAGGACGGCGTCACTAGCATGCTAGTAGGCCATTAGCCCTTCATTAGCCCTTCATTAAGGCTCCCAAAACGCAAGAAGGACTCTTCTGATAGCAGGGCATTGAGGAAAAGGAAGGCCATCACCATGGACTTACGTGGTTTACACGCTTGGTAAAACAAGTACGTCACATTTATTTACGTACGTTCCGACTTACATCAAATTCAGTTTACGACGCCGCGTGAGAACGGATCTCCGCCGTAAGTCGAGGACTACCTGTAATTCTTTTTCATTTTTCTTGGTACTTTAGTATTTCTTGTTTGTTTTTTATTTTGTTCTTAGCTAGTCAAATCGGTTCTTCTCATCCTGAACATTTCATTGCACTGTTCACCTTGTGTTCACCTGCATATGACAAATAAAATAACATCCATCCAGGACATTGGTCTCAGACGCTGTCTGAACAGAGTCAATAAAATCAAAAGACACAACTCTCACCCACTTTATGGACTGTTTACTCTGTTGACCTCTGGCAGGAGGTACCACGGCCTGAAGACCAGAACCACCAGGTTCTGCAACAGTTTCATCCCACGAGCTGTTAGACTGCTGAACTCAGGTCACTAATGAAGAGACCACAACAGCAAACACACACACGCACCTTACACAAAATAAGCATTCGCTAACATTTGAACATTACTTGTCTCCACACGAGAATTGCACCTTCTACTCTAAACACTAAAGTCTATAAACTCATGTACATGATGTACTCCTGCACTGCTGTGGAGAAATGAAATTAAATTTTGTTCAATTTTGCATAGTGTACAGTTTGCAATGACAATAAAGTTTATTCAAATATATTATATTATACTATATTATATTATATTATATCATATTATATTATATTATATTATAGAATATTATATTATATTATTATTAAAATATATTATATTATTATATTATATTACATATTATTAATTTAAATTATGTTGTATTTTAATATATTGCATTATATTTTATATTATATTATTATTGTTATATTATTATTATATTATTATACTTCATTATATGAATTAATTTATTATATTTTTGACAGCATTTCTTCATCATAAATATGACGTCCTTATTATGAGATGCTAAGTCACTGCATGGCCACTATTGTGCATGTGTCATATGTTTCTTAATTTTAATATTGTACTTTTAGCTTTTCTCAAAACAGGAAGAACTTTATAATTTAAGTGGAAAATGTGAATTTAAAACTTTAAAATTCAGAACCACAAGAAAAAGCTTTTGTTCATCAGTATGTGGGGTGAGGCTGTGGAATGGTTTAAGCATGGAAATCAAATGTACAAACATAAAACAGTTTAAAATGTAATTTAATAAGATGGTCATCACTGCGTATCAATATAATGACTGTTATTACTGCTATTATCAATGTTGTTAATTAATGAGTTTATCACTTATTACAGCATTGTGGTATATTGATCTAGAACGAATTTTAACATGTTAAAAAAATTATTGATGCTTGATCATAATGGCATGCAAATATGAATGCATTGTGCCACTTATAGATATGGTATACAAAATATTTAATAAAAAGAATGTTATAACCAGTTTATACTTCTGCCCATGCCTTTGAACATGGAAATATACTTTACTACTGTTATCTTTTCTGCTTGCTTTTGTTTTAAATTTATTTTCTTTTTACATAACTCTGTTTATTGTTTTATTCCACTACATTCAATAAAGCTAAACTCAAACTCAAATATATGTGAATTGAATGAATGGATGATTATTAACAGGTGCTTTTGTAGAAAGTGAGAACATGCTGGAGATGTAATTCAACAATAAAATCATGTGTTGGACAAGGGAAGCAACTAAAACATTTAGGAAAGTGATTCATAATCATAATTTTAAGATAATATCACAGAATGATGAGATATACATGATTTGAATCTCACAAGTAATACTTAGTATCTTCAGCATCTTATAATTGTGACTTATAGTTTCATCAAAATATGAGATAATGTTTCAAAATGTGACTTAGCGTTTCATATTTATGATTAAAATACAGTTTGTTTGTTTTTTACAAAACTATGGAAAATTTTTGTTGCACAGTCAGTTAAACATTTATAATGTTGTTCTTTTGTACATATCTTTATAGAGCATCATCTATAATTAGACCACTTTCTTCTGTAATTATTTAAATTAAATTAGTTTAAACTCATGTCCTCCAATCCTGTGGTCTGAAACAAGATTAGTAGTTTTTATTAAAAATGAATAAATGCACCGTCCCTCTATCCTGAAGCTCTAATCTTTCCAAATGATGCAAAGATAGTTTTGGTTTAAATGCCATAACTTGTGGAACTGATCACAACAGTGTGTTTTGAATTCTTAAATTAGAATCAAAGGTCAGAACAAGCAGTAATTAATTTGGGAAAGTCTCATAAAAAATGTTCTCACAGAAATGAATGACTGAATTTATAAATACGCTTCAGGGAGTCTGAATTTTAAAGGTTTCACAGTTTTTTTCAATTGACTAAATAAATAAGTTTTAATGCAAGTGGCCCAAAAGTACTCACATTTGTATTTTACTCCAACCTTTAATACTTTTACATGAGACACGAATAATTTCCACCTCTTCATTAAAGATGGAGGGAGAAGGAGGCTTCTTTAGAAGCAAAACACCACTTTCACAGAAGTTGAGCTAAGTTGGAATAAAACAATAAGCTCATACATATATAAAAATTATTTTGCTGCCCTCAGCTATACATTTTAAAAATATATATTGGATTAAAAATCATCGGGAAGGGGGCAATATTTCAGTAATTGGCCTGAACTAAGTATTAAGTGCAGAAATCCTCCTGGAATAATTTGAAAGGAAAAGCCATTAGCTTTATATTTAGCACAAATTAAAAACTATTTCTTGTAATTAAAAGTGTGTGCGAGCATTCACACATGTAAGTGCTTGTATTTGTGCATATGCATTTGTTTTCGCTCTGGTCGTCCAACTAATTTTTGCCGTCCGTCACAGGCTTCCTGGCACTGCTCGTGCTCAGATGTTATTAACTCCCTCTGCGCTCGGCTATTCATCATTTGTAAGATTTCCATTGGGTGTTTTACTTTTTAATCAAGCATTTGATCCCGGGCTGAGAGGCTCATTCAGCTGTGAAACAAGGCACTGTCGTTCCCAGCTAACGACACGCATCCTTAACAGAGCGAGCTGCTCGATGACAAATGAGTTCTTCATGTGCACCAAGAGGATCCGCTGTCTGAAAACGAACGCTGCGTCTGAAACTGGAAGACCAAGCGATGGCTTACAGTCAAACAGACCCAACATCCAAGAGCAGTTGTCGTTTTATCTTTGCCTTATTATACACTTTGTGAGTGTGGAGTAAAGTTTGATTTCAGCAAAGTAAACTTTAAATATCCCATCCCAGTCTGACTTTTTGTATTAAATCCTAGTGTCTATTGAAACATTTTATTTTTATTAATCAGGATTGGTGGTGTCTACTCAACTCCTGACTTCCTGTGTTTGATGACATGGCCAACTGTAAGCTCCTTAGCACAGTGGTTCCCAACCAGAGTCCCTGAGGAACACCATCCTGCATGTTGTAGTGTTTTCTCTGCTCCAACACATCTAATTAAGTGATTTAATTACTTCCTCAAGTTCTGCAGAAGTCCAATAATCACCCATTCATTCAAATCTGTTGTGTTGTAGCAGAGAAGCAACTAAACCATGCAGGATGGTGTTCCTCAAGGGCCAGGGTTAGGAACCACTGCTTAGCGTGCACGTTGCACCACCCTAGCGTCTACAGGAGAACTTTAACAAGAATTTAACAAGATTAACACTTAAAAATAATTATATGTTTGCAGAAAACTTTATTAAAAGTGTGTCTCAGTCTAACTTTTCCTTAATGAATGCACTTTAACGGTCAAATCAGCTGCATTTCAAATGTATTTGCAGCCTCGGTGCTCCGGGAGAGCGCCCTGAGGGAGGAAGTCAGGAAAAAGGAACGCTGTGCATTTCTTCAAAATTTAACAAGATATCCACCTAAAACAATTGTTTTTTATCTCAACTTTATAATAAAGATTTGTCTCAGTTGAACTTTTACTTAATAAATGCACTTCAGTGGTCAAATCAGCTGCATTTCTCTGGGGCCGTGCAGGCGAGCTGGCGAGCTGGACGAAGGTGGCAAACTTTGGCAAGCCAGTTGTGTCACTAATAGCCACTTTTAGCTATTACATGATACAACAGCATGCCATACCTCTTGAGTGCCATCTAGCTGCTGAAAATGGTAGTGTTCACTATTTTCAGCCAGAATGAATGAAAACGGTCAAATCTCAGCCAAGACTTGGCTTATAAATATGGGGAAAATCCATAAATAAGTTGCTTTAGCGTATAAGTCGCAGGGCATGTAAATTATGCAAAAACATGACTTATAGGCCAAAAAATAAAGTAGTATATTGTTACAGATTCACGTCACCAAACCTATTTCTAAACCACTGTTGCAATTTTTTGATAAACTGATAAGTGTGTACCGGCATGTATTTTTGTTTCATCTACAACTCTTCAGTGTTACAGAATTAGGGACAGAAGATGACGACAGCACTGACATGTTTTTAAATGTCATCAGACAAAAATGATCTGAGCGAGTTTCCTATTTCTGCAGTCTTACGTCTAGACTGTGAAGAAACAACGTTTACGTCGTTGAACTATAAATCTTTTCTTCAGACTTGACTGTTGACTGACCATTGCACAAAACCATAAATCCTGAGATCTTTCACCTCAAAGCCAGCTTCATGAAATTACAAGAAAATCCAGCAGAGGCAGAAAACCATGTGAGTCTGAGTGAGAGGGATGAAAAGAGTCCAGTCCAATGAGGACTCTACAGTACAGTTTGTTCTTTTTATCTTGTTCAACAAGTTACAAGTTTAATAACTATAATTATACAAAAAATACATTTTTGTTCTCTTTCAGTCAAAAATTAATAATCATGGATCATGAATCAGTGTCTCTGCTGGGGGTTTTTTTATAGCTGACTTTGTTTTGCACATAATTCTGCTGTTTTAGTGCATCAATTTATCTATAGTTTATGATATCTAATCTTTCTGATTCTTTAAAACAGCGATGCCATGATTATTCTTTGTGCATTTAATGTTGTAACATATTGAAACTTTTATCTGCAGCTCAGCATTTTTTAAACTCACTGACATTTTTAGGGGGTTATTCATCAGAATGAAAAGACAATTTATAAGTGTGTGTAATTAATAATCCTGATTGAACATAAATACCATGGCACTAAGACGTGGATCATGAATGATGTGAGCGTTTCTGCTGGTCAGAATCATTATATCTTTTAAAATACGACTCAGTGCTTGGACAAAAACAGGTCAATGTTGTTACCTGCAATAACAACTGCACTTGATTTGATTTGATTTGATGTTTATTTATTCATTTTAAAAGAACAATACAAAACAATTTCATCAGATACAAGAATACAAA
>JARVGQ010000781.1:7237748-7247843 GCA_031762355.1 Hypsolebias martinsi
GGATGGATGGATGGATGGATGGATGGATGGATGGATGGATGGATGGATGGATGGATGGATGGATGGATGGATAATTTAACAAATCTACCCTGGAGCTATAGAATGATATATTTATAATCTGAAACATGACTTTGATTATAAGTTTGTTTAAAGCACAAGGAGCTTTTAGTGTCAAAAAGAAATTAAACATTTTTCTTTTCGACTTGCCACTTTTACACCATGAGGTATGGTGTCTGCTGATTTTAGAAACAAGCAGACAGACAAGACTTCATAAAACAATCTGACATGTCACCATCTAACACCATTCTCATTTTACAGTTTATTTTCCGTGCAAATGAAACACGCTGTAGTTTAACAACCAACATTTTGTTTGGGCTTCAAACAACAGGTCAGCAGTTTGGAGACTTCATCAAGCTAACCCTGCTGCTGCTGGCTTTACTGGTCATATTGTATTATACTTTGTAATTGGGAATTTTATTATTGAGTATTTTTATGTAAGTAGCTATACTTGCTTTGCATGAAAATATTGGGTGTTTTCATTCCCATAAAGGAAGAAATACAGTCATATGTTTCCCAACAATTTATCTTTTCCATACTTCAGAATGCTATAGGGTATCTATTCATAACTCTGATAAAAGCTGCCCAGAATCTACCTGCAATTCACAGCAGAGCCGAGGTGCTGTATTCCAAGTTTGATCATTAATTCCATTGCAGATGGCAGTCGGTTCAGTGTTTTTTTTTTTCCTTCTGCCCCTTTTCTCCTCTGTACTCTGTGTTCCTCTGTGAACACGTGCTGTTTAGAGAAATGAAAAGGGACAGCCTGGGCCAGAGAAGAAATGGAGAGAAGTGATTTATTTTCAGGCATTTTCAAGGAAACGTCATGAATAAATTCAGTCAGCATTTATGTCCGGCTGTTTGTTCTGTCTTGTCTCTATGGCAGAGGTCAATGACCTTTTAGAGAAAAAGAGCCATTTGTGCCCCTTTGCTCTCTAACTGTAACGTGTCCAGAGCTGTTAAACCTGCTACAGTTGTACTGTTATCAACTGATGGCCCATGGGCCACCTTCAGTTTGTTGGAGAGATTTTATTTACTTTGACTTTAATTATGTTTTAATTTCCTATTTGAATTGCTGTCAAACTGATTCTCCATATTTCTTCTAAGCAAATGTTCCTAAAATATTCCACAGAATTTCTGGAGAGAGATAAATCCCTCATGGGGCTGGAAGTAGAATAGAAGAAGTAGCTAAATCTAATCATGCTTCGCTCCTTGTGTAGTATATTTGCAAAAAAAAAAAAAAAAAAAAAGACATAACAACTGCAAAAACTGTTCTCTTTGTTTCTGTTGTGTTTTAAAATCAGTTAAAGTTAATTTTATGTTAATTTTGTCCAACTGCAAAGACCAAAGAGCCACATGTGACCCCAGAGCTGCAGGTTGGTGACCCCTATAATATAGGAAATAAAAAAGGAGGGGAGGGGTGTGGATTGTTCACATTGTAGGAATGTTATTTTCTCTGAGGTGCTCAGTGAGACAATCCTTATTTATATTTTATAGCTGCAAACAAGTCAATGCAGTTTTTAGTGTTTGTTCTGTTCTTCAGTTATTATAAAGGCTTTCAATGTGCGTGATAAACTAAAGTCCAACACTGTGTACATTTAGCTCACTTTCCATATTTTTTATTGATATTGCTTCATTTCACCTCTGTTTGTTTGTTGAAGTGGAATACACTTGTTAGCAAATGGACCAGAATGCATTTCTCTGTTAACCAGCTGATAAGGAGGAGCTCAATATGTCCGTCCACTCTGCCTGACTTATTGATTCTTTGACGGACTGAGGTTTGCGCAAGTTACAATCCATAATAATGGATTATATTTTTTAAAAAGCCTAATTGTGTCGATAAATCAATGACTTTGATTCATTTGATACTTTTGTCCAGGGACGTTAATGACAGAGCTCACGGGCAATGCTCCTTGAAATACCAAAGCCTATAGAAAATGTTGTGCTTGTCATTATTTTACACAGTGTTTAAAACTGCTACACTTTTCTTTCATCCAAACCCAAAAATCAGCTGTTTGTGTTCTGATGCTACAACAGGGCAGGTCTATAAATCCACTTTATTAATTAGGAGTTACGTACCGCCACATTTTTATTCATAAGCTCTATCTCTGTTTCTTCTGCTGTTTATGGTAATGAGAAGAAAATTTTAGGTAAAGGAAGAACTAAGAGGACAAAACTTTATACTAAAACAGTAAAACTTTTTATTAATGCACAATAAATTTCCTCTTGCTTGAAAGGGGTTTTGTTTGTTTAAAGACAGGACTTGATGCTCAAAAACCGAACTTTCATTATAGATTTATTATTGCAATATGGGCAATAATGTAATATTTAGTTGATTTACTTATTTATGCACATCTCCAACTGATTAACTTTAGAAGTCAGCCCAAAACAAGATGGCTGCTGGCTAATCAACTCAGGAACACAAACATGGCTATAATAATGCAGTAAGATTTATAGATATTGGGATCACATTTGGTGTGGTTGTAGCTTAGAGTCATCACCAACGCATACTCTGACTGCTAACAAATCACATAAGATTTCACAATATCACATGCGATGACGCACATAGTGTTATATTTATCAGGGTTTGACCAGAAAAACTAAAACTTGTATGGCGGCAAAAGAAAATGTTAAAATGGTAAAAAAAAAAGATCCAGGAAGCGATCAGAATAAGTAATATTTACACACTTCAACATGATGAAATCAAAGATATTATGACAGAGAATTTGTTTTGGCCTGACAATATGCAGATAATTAGATCAGTGAAGAGATCATAGGATTTTGACCACAGAATGTGATAGACACTCTTATTTTTCCTTACAGTGAATTAAATACAGTATAATGATCTATCTCAAACCATCACTCAAGAGGCTGACCGACATCTTGCCTGACCTAAAATCAAAAATATCTTGAGTCATTTAAATACTTCTATGTAGCAGCTATCCCCCTTTAAGTCATATCCTTTGGTAGTTAGAATAATGTTTCTCTGACCTTTCCATAGTTTTGATGCCATGTTTTTATATATTTATTAATTATCATTTTTAAGAACAAAACACAACACAAAACAAAAGCTCAGTTTCACAGTCTAAAAAAGAAACCAAAGAAAGTTTAGGGGGCTTACATATTTTCATAATTTTATAGTCCAGTCTAAGAGTTAATAAATCCTTGAGACAGGATGGTGGGCACGTGTTCTTCAGTATAGTACAAGGATGGTTTCCATATGCATCTGAAGATATCAGTCTTGGAGTGGACGAGGCATGTTTTTCCTCTCGCTCTCGAGCAAGACGGACACATTTCTTCCCTCTCCTGTCTCCCTCCTGCTTTTTTGCAATCTTGTACATCGGAGCTTCTATTTACACATCTTTTGTATTGTAAATTACTGTCATGGATCTGGTCAGCTGGACTTTCAACGCAACTGATAGATTTTTTTTCGACCAAGCGACAGGGTCCTGGAGAACCCTCATGCCCCACTGAGACTCACGTGGCAGGGTACATCATGGGTCCATGGGGAGAATGGAAATCGATGTGCCTTTCCATATTGTTTCAGGAGGATGCCGAAGATGTTTACATCACTGGATTTATGATAGCAGGGTTTCTGCTCTTTGAAACCAGAGGATACATACTGTATGTTACCGGTTATTAAAGAAGATGTGTTTGTGCTTCGAGCTCTCCAACTCAGCTGATTTACAAGCTCAACCGTAAGATGGAAGCAATTTATGAGAATCATAAACCACTTGTGGCTTCTGGGACTCGCCAGCATGTTGGGGATGACCTTGGAGGGAGCTAATAAGCACGGACGAGTGGAATGCCCACAAATCTGGCTGTTTTGGATATTGAAAAGTACCAGCAGAACTCAATGCTGACGAGAAATAACAGTCTGCTTGAAAATAAAAAATAAAATAAAAAAACCAACAGCTGTGGCTTATCTGAATCTGACTCCCCCATATGGCCTTGAAGCAGGCCAACTTATCACATTTCTCCTGGGATATGTGTAAACTAAGAAGACTCTGCCCTAGCCATCCCGATGCAACCCCCCGCCCAAGAACTTCTGTGAATGCTTATCAGGACTATAGTCTATGTGGAGGTGCTTCATGGACAAATCTCACCATCTTGTCATCAAATTCATATGTACTGTGTTTGCTATTAGATTTTTTTGATGTCTTAAATCATGTCCTGACAAGGACAAGGTGTGAAGAGATCTTTTTTTGTATTACCACTATCCTTTCCTCGCGACCTTTCCCCTTTTCTATCTAAAAAATTAGGGCCGCGCTCTTAGGAGCAGCAGCTATGTGCACTCCATCTTTCAGACGACTATACAGACATGATCTCACTATACTTTGGTGCAATGATAAGAAAGCTTATTCTGATGTTAAAGTCAAGTGGAATGTATTCCAAAATAAGCTTCCTCCATCCAATAACAGTAATTTTGTTGCCATTTAAATGAAACTGGCATTTTGTTTAGCTGATTTGCAGTACAACTCAATTGTAGGTCGGTCACTTATGTTTCACTGTGAAAAAAATAAGCCTCTTCTTCACTTTCTCACTCACCTGTTATACTTTCACATGAATATAAAACCAATATGGGAATACAGTATTAAAGTATTTACTAAAAATGTTGACTCCTCAAAGCATTTTCACTGAACAAGAGCAGCCCGCTAACCATAATTTCATTTGAGCTAAATAAATTTTTATGTTGTTATTTTATTATCACCAGAGATTTTTAAACCATCGCAGTCAACAGATGACTGCGCGAGAGGATTTTCAATCCATAACCATCAACAGCCTGAAAACTTTACTGAGAGCACATTCGCACTTCTTATCTGACTGAGCCCAACTCACCTGTACTTCAATGACCCTGACTCAACTGAGTAAATGGATTTTTTTATTGAGCTATTGGACAAATGACTTCTGGTAAATAGATTGTGGTAAATAATGTGCTCCCACAACTCACAGCAAAAACTGTAAGTCAAAAGGTGAAAACTGTAAAGGAAAGGGATTTTTTTTTTATGATCAAAAGATGAAATTTTGTTTTTAAAAGTAAGAATGAGGCTCAGCGATGGTAGATTGGATTTGGAAACACTTTGGGGCTTCCAACAATGTTCAGTCAGGTCATCTGAACAGTTTTTTTTTTTTATTTTTTATTTTTTTAGAGATGTTTCGCCCGCCATCCGAAGGGCTTCATCAGTCTGAGGAGTCACAAACAAACTGTTTTCCCCTCTAAGCAGTACTCCTACAGTGGACCGGTGAAGTATCAACACTAATAGAGTTTACATCTGAAATTGGATTGTCTGGTAAAGACAGCTTCTGTGTATTATTTAAAGAACTGAAGAAAACTGATCATGTTTGGAGAAATGTACAACTGAAGATATCTTAATGTAGATTTATTGCTGAAGTGTTAAGGACTAGTAATGTATCTGCTGTAAAATCCTCGTCACTGAAACACAAATGTGTGATATTTGGAGCCATGAACAAATTATTTGTGATTCCTCTGCCAAACAATGTTGAAAGAGATTGAGGAAATGTAAAGTCCTCTATTTTTACAGTAATAATTATTATTTAGTTATTTTTGGCTATAATAATTGTTGGTAAAAATTGTTGCACATGATGGGCATTCTTTGTTAGCATTAAATATGATATTCACATGTACATGTCATTGAAAGTATTTCACTGAAATTAGTTTTTTATGCATAAATTTGTTTTCAGATATATTTATTTGGAAAATGATAAAAAGTTAAGTTAAATAAAATCATGTTTGAAAATGTTAAAAGTGCAATTTGGAGCATTAGTAGCATTAACATTTTCCAATACATACATATTTGTTTTACTTAGTTAACTGCTGAAAAGTATTGGATATACGTACATGTTTGTAATATATGTTTAAAGTGTGGTTGGAAAATAATTTTTTACAAATACATTCAAAGTGCATTTTAAAAAGTTTATATGAAGTTTAAATTTATAAATGTATGCGATTGAAAGTTCTGTCATATTTTACAAAAAATATGTTAAAATGTAACAAAATATATTTTATAGCAATGTACTTGAAGTATACTTAGATACATTTATTTATTTTACATTTTCAATGTAATCCTAATAAGTACATTCACTTGAGAACATATGTATTTCTGGAAAACTAAACATACTTAAAATACTGAAGTACATTAAATTTCTACCTGGGTCAACCAGTTTGCTGATGATACGATGGTTTGTTTGTTTATTTGTGACTCCTCAGACTGATGAAGCCCTTCGGATGGAGGGCGAAACGTCTCAACAACAACAAAAGACAAAACCCTGTCCAGATGACCTGACTGAACATTGTTGGATTTCTTTACCTGGATTATTGAGAGAGAAGCTTTATGTCTTTGTGGGTCTTCATGTTTTTCTTTTGCCCATGCTGAGCGTTACAACAACCCTGACACCTCACCGCACCTTCGTCAGACAGCGACAAGCAAACTGACAAATTAAAGAAACATCTTCATTGTTCTGACAGCACATTTGTGACATTACGCATGACAGAAATTAAACGAACAGAATGGGAAACGCGTCAGTTTGACAACAAAAGTACAGCATGATGAAATTGGAGGCAAACATATACGTAAAGAAGTCCAAATATGGTAAATGCATCATCTGTCAACATGTGTTTTTATTTGTAGTTGAGCTGTCGGTGCAAATTAGAAAACATTTCATCACTGATTATGTTACCAGTGTCAAACCTGACAGCGCTCTGTTCAGATGTATCAGCTAAAAACCTCACACATTTTTAACAAAACCCACAGTGAAAACTGGGAAAGTCTAAAAAATAAAAATAATAAATGAAGATTTTCTCCTCCTCTGCCATCTTAGGGAATGTACAGTTTATTAAAGAATTAAACTGGTCCCACAGTCACCAGAAGAAACTGATGCACAGTTTTATGTCTTTGGAAATGTTGCATTAATTCTTCTTAACCTCAGAAATAAATTCTCCGCTGGGATAATTGATGCAATAAAATATGTTAAGGAACTAATGGTGATGGTGTTACAGCATGCTAAAATACTTATTAACTGGCAAGTAAAGGAAAAGGGTTAGAGAAACTGGTAAGAATTATTACTCTAATAATACTTTTTTTTTACCTTGTTGCTCATATTTAAATTCCATCAGTTTATCTATTATTGTCAATTATTATTTTGTGAAGCATGAAAAAAACAACTAAACCTTAGGGAATGAGCCATCGTTGTGTCTGGATCTGTTTTTACTAGTGTTGTAGTATTTTTGTGATGTTTTATGTAAATTTTGTCAGTATTTTCCTGTTTCTTCATTCCTCTGTATGTATTTACTCATGCCTCCCAGTTGCCCCGCCCTCTCTCACCTTTTCCTAATTGTCTCTTCCAGGTTTGTGATTTATTTTCAGTAGTGTCATTTCATTTTCTGTCTTTCAATTGTTCATTGTGCTTTTCATAGCCGGTTATGGTTTCATCCTCGTGTGTCTCCTTGAGTTTTGCAGCGCTTGGTGTGTGATACATCTAGGCATTAGAAAGGTCCCTTTCAAAAACTGGGTTGCCATGTTGCCAACATCCAAGATGGCTGCCATGTCTGTCCATGTTGTGAGCATGATGATGCAAAAAATAAGTGATGTGCCAACTTCCATTTTGGTATTTGGCTGCATAGGTGTTAAAAAAAAGGGGGGGGGGTCATTATCACAAATTTATACATTTTAAATGGACACATGTAAATTTATTTAAAATGTGCTGAGATGAAATAGGACTAGTTCTAAATTAAAAGACAATATTTTAACTTCAAATGTTCAAACTTTTTATGTTTGTCTCGCTGTAGAGCGACAAGCGGTGTTCTTTAACTTTCAGAATAACACTGTAGTTTATTCTGGATTATCCACAAATAAAGATAAAGTTTTGTTCCCTTGATTAGCAAACTAACTAACAAAAAAACTTAAATTTGTGCTTGTGCTTGTAGAGCAAAACAGAAAAACAGAACAAAGAACAACATTCAATAAAAGAGGAGAGGTGAGGGCGAGAGATCTCAAACATTGCTGCGAGACAAGCTCTGTACTTATTGGAGAATTGATTAATGGGCACTATTGTGAGAACATGGAAGAAGCAGAAGCTCTCCTGTGACTGCATTGCAGTGCACGCAGGAGATAAAGACAGAAGCGCTTCGTGTTCTCCCACACATCCGCTCATGATCGTCAACGAAAGCTTTAAACGTGGCTCCAGACATCCCTGCACTCCGAGTCAGAACAATCAATACTGAATCTGCAATTCAGGGGATTTATTACTGTTGATCAGGATTATTTTGTGATTCTGGGAACCTTTCTGTGTCTTTACATTTATGTTCTTATCAATGTCTTTTTTCTTCAGTAGTTCTTTTAAGTTTAAAAAAAAAAATCCTTGAATTTTTCAGCTCACAGGTGTGTGTGTGTGTGGAGGCTGCACTTTGTTCCAAGGATACACACCAGAAAGGAAAGCCTCATTATAGATGCAGAGAACTGTTTCTGTATGCGAACATTCTTTCTTCCCATAAACTTTCAGAGTAAACAAAAATGAGACCCCAGAAAGGCTAAAAGCCATCCGTTCTAATTCAAACCTACAAGTTCAGACGTGATCGGTTACATTTCTGCTCGTTTAGGTCGTGTTGAAACGCAGTCAAGAGAGTTTAGCCTCACTGATGCTGAAGCTCTGCAGTCTGGCTGCTGTAACTCAATGCAATCTCTAATTCTGGATTTATGGCGTCGCTTTATCTTTGTACTTCTGGCAAATTGCATCCCTCAAGGCCAAGATTTACTCCACCGAGTGTACAAGAAGAACATTTTAGTTAATTCTGTTTACACTTTAAATTATATTCCGCACACTTTAAACGTACATTGTTTTTTTTTCTTATATATACAGTATATTTTTTTAATAAAGCCATGGTTTGTTTTAGAAGGAATTTGCTGCTTTTCATATATATGACGATGAATGTCTGTTAGCAAAATATCCCATTAAACAATTTGATGTTAATGAATCATTTAAAAAGTAATAATTGAATGGATGTCTAAAGCCAGGGCCGGCCCAAGGCATAAGCAAACTAAGTGGCTGCTTAGGGCCCCGGGGCCACTAGCCCCCTAAGTGGAATTGATTTTTTTTTTTTTTTTTAGTAATGATTTCTATATGATTCTATTTACAATTTTAAGTTTGTCTTGTGCAAATTGTTGCATACATTTATATAGTTTTAAGAACTAATTATGCAACTTTAATTTCTTTTAACCATTTTACGTGGTTTCAAGTAATTGTTCATTTGCATTATTTAAGTATATCGTTTATATTTTTATTTTATTTTCTCTGTTTTCACACAATTTAATTTATTTTTATGCATCTAAGTTATTTAATCTGTTGTTTGTTGTTGATCTAAATTGTTTTGCACATTACTGCTGCAGTTCTTTGGAACTACAGTAAATATAATAAACCAGATGACACTTTTGCTGTAAAATACATTGCATACTGGTGGTTTTTTTCTTTTTTTTTTTTTTGGTTACTTTTAGTACCAGATGATATACATATAGGATAATGTAAACAGGGCTGTCAGAGTTGCAGTGAGTTTATGTTTGGTGGGTGATCTCTTGATCGCAGTAATCCACATTATTAGCAGAAATAGAGAGCGCTGAACCAAATTGTACTTAGGGCCCCATGGAGGCTTGGTCTGGCACCGTCTACAGCTGATTAACTTTCTGAATCAGTTTAATTCAAGATGGCCACCACCTCTAGTTGGCTCTTAGAAAATACAAACCTCTGCCATTTTAACTAACATTGAGTGAAGATTTGGTGTGGTAGTAGCTGAGACTCATCTTCAACACACACTCTGAGTGCCAGTGGTGATTTTAGCCTCTTTTGGGGGGTGATCAAGCACCCCAAAATTTTATCTCAGCACCCCTGAAAACATAAAAAAATAAATAAATAAATAAAACACCATTAGGATTTTGTAAGGAAACTTGGTTCTCAAATCTTAAATTTACCAAAATATGAAATAAATTGTGTGTGTGTGTGGGGGGGGGGGGGGGGGGATTGGTTAAAAGA
>JARVGQ010000781.1:7413972-7424428 GCA_031762355.1 Hypsolebias martinsi
TTTACTTCATTTTTATTGGTATTGATTTTATCTGTTTAACTTGTCATTTTATTGTATTTTAAACTGAGTTTTTAGTTCACTGTGTGGTTAGTTTTGTAGCTCTGTTTTTATGCTTTCTTTTATCCTGTATGTAATGTTTAGCACTTTGTTTCAGCTGTGGCTGTTTTAAAGCGCTTTATAAATAAAGCTGATGATGATGATGATGATGATGAAACCAGTAACTGCAGCACAAAGCGACATGTGTATTTTAGCTTAATCTTCTAATGTGATGCTCTGGTAGTTTGCAGTGTTTTAGTTTTCCTTCAAAGCCAAAAAATAAACAAAACATCAAAATAAATGAAACGATGAATAAATTGCAGGAAATGAAGCTGAAAATTATTTGAAACATTAGGACATAAATGCATTCCTGATAAATTAGGTAGACTTTGCAGAGGCAATGTGTTGCTATCAGAGCATGAAGAAACTCATCAGACTTTTTAATATATTTGTCCTCTGCCTTATGAAGATAAACAAAAATCATCTGAATGTTGAATTTTAAATAACAGACACCAAGTATGGAGCCATATATCCCCACTTCATGTCCTACTGCTTTTTTTAAAGGCCTTAATCTGTTTATTAGACTAAATAATATTCGTTTTATTTTCTGTCACCAAACGATTGATGACATAATTTTATTCTGTTTAGGGAATAATTGAGGACAGGATTGGATACTTCCCAGCAGCCTTTGCTCTTCAGCTGCAGGACGGAGAACAAGTCTTCAGGTGCATCAGGACGTTCATCGGCTGCAAAGAACAAGGACAAATCACGCTGAAGGAGGGACAGGTGCTCAAAATGATTGATCTGAATGAAAAACATGACAATGAAAGAACCATTGTTGGATTTTATTGTTATATTTTCAGCAATAATCTAAGCTAAATAAAACCTACATTTTGGTGTTTAAGCTGTTCGAGAAGTGTAAAAAGAAGCAAGATGAACAGAAACATTAAAGTTGTTGCCATCATGGTCACCATGGTAACCACACACTTGTGTTTCTCACTCCCTGACAGCCAAGTTTTTGAATTTAAGATGAACAGACTAAAACAGCAAAAATTAAACGTTGTATTTGACAAATTCTTAAATTGTAAGCAGCACAAGATGAGTATGGTCAAATGGCTTTTTTTTTGTTTGTTTGTTTGTTTGTTTGTTTCTGCGGTGATTTGCACAGATATTAAGTTTTTAAAAGGACCATTCTCTTCAGTATTTTAAGTTGACAGACACAAATCTGAAGTCTGTATGAGTGTTACATTCTCTATGTTTTAGAGAAAACTGTAACGGTGAGAGGCACACTGCGTAAATGGACAAAAATCACCACATTTTGATATCTAATTTTTATGCACCAAAAAAACTGTGGAGGTAAGAAAAGTTTGGAAAAGAGTTGAAAACTTTGGACACCTAAAACATTAGTGTGCTGCCAACTGCCAGGTGAGCATTGTACTGAAAAATCTGTAACAGTCACAGTGGCTCAGATTACAGGATGTAATGTATTGCTACCTAAATTGATCACATATGATCCTCAGCTGAGCTTAGTGATGTGATGTATAATTTTTTATGTTTTATTTAAAAGCTGAGTGATGCGTGCAGGTGGGCATCTGCAGTTTTCCACTGATCTCAGGTTTGTCAGCACGTAAAGTTTCAGGTGCTCATCAAACAACTTTTGCTCGTCCTGGTCCTGGAGGAAAATGGGAGGCTGGTGTGGAGCACAGCTGCTGGAGCTTCATGCTGCTGCAGATGCCAGTGCTCATCCTTCATTACAGATGACCTGCGTCATCTGCGTTTTGTACTGACTGCAGGGTGTCTTTCTATAAGCCTTTGTCAAATGGGTTTTCTTTTGGCCACAGGTTTCTATTGCTTTACAGAAATACAGTTATACTCTAAAGAATGCAGAAATCCTTCAGCATAAAATTAAATACAAACCCGGGGATGAAACCCAAAGAAGAGTTCCAAAAATATGTCTTGTTTCTCAAGAAATATAACGTAATCCTTGTTTGGGAAGGATCCATAGAGGGGAGACAATGACCCTTTCCACTCCACATGAGTCCAGCTCCTGGTCACAGCTCGGCCATTAGAGCCCGTCAGGTTCACTTGAGTCAGCAGCTGTTCCTCTGCTGCTCCCTCTGACATTTGTTCAGTCGACAAAATGAAGCTCCCTCTCAGGAGTTACAGAGAAATTAGCCTTTTGACAGAACAGCAGCTCTCAGATCTGGCCCGCCCGCTTTCCCACAATGCTTTGTGTTTGGATTAAGTAAACCCCAGTGGGGATGAAACACAAGCTGAATCTTTGACCTGCTGACTTTTCTTTCCATTTAAAACTCTAAGGAACATGAATGAGCTGGTTTGTGAACTGGAAAAAAGTGTTTGTTTGGCTATATTAATGAGAAGCATCGAATGTGGATCTTTTTTATTGATATTGTTTTTTGAAAAATATAGAGTTTGTGCTGTTTAACAAGAACCCTTTGTTTTAAAAATGCATTTTGCTGCCCTGTTGTGCCGCACAAAACGTGTCCACATGCGTAAAATGTAGCAAAACAAGAACTCTGTTGTTTAATGTAGAGAAGCATCCATGTCACATTATTGGAACCAGGACCCATAAATGATTAAATATTTTAGTATTTTGTAACAATTTATGTGAACTGTTTCATTCAAGCATTCAAAACTCTTCCTCCAATGCAAAAGATTCAGAGTACCCTGCACTTGTACTGATTTCTCTCATTACGTTATATTTCCAGCTAATTTAGATGCATCACAGGTGTGTTGTCACATTAGGTGCCTCAGCATCATTAGGCAGCTCAACACATTTGATGCCAGATCATCACAGACCACATGATTTGAGTTTTGTCTCAGAAAAAATAGAGAAATGACAAACAATGTAAGTTCTTACAATTTTAATTCTTTACACAGTGACCTAATGTTACCGTGATATTTTAGTTTTTTTTTTTTTTTTTTTCCCAGTGGTTGAACTTTGCATCGTTAAATGGTTAATTTTAATGACTCAGGTAAGATGTAAATGAAAAACATTTGAAAAAAATTGAATTACATTAGAAAAAAATGGAATCACATTTGAAAAAACAGAATCACATTTGAAAAAACAGAATCACATTTGAAAAAACAGAATCACATTAGGAAAAAAATGGAATCACAGTTGAAAAAAACGGAATCACATTTGAAAAAACAGAATCACATTAGGAAAAAAATGGAATCACAGTTGAAAAAAACGGAATAACATTTGAAAAAACAGAATCACATTAGTAAAAAAATGGAATCACAGTTGAAAAAAACGGAATCACATTTGAAAAAACAGAATCACATTTGGAAAAAAATGGAATCACAGTTGAAAAAAACGGAATCACATTTGAAAAAACAGAATCACATTTGAAAAAACAGAATCACATTTGAACAAATGGAATCACATTTTGAAAAAACTGAATTACATTTTGGTTAAAAACAGAATCACATTTGAAAAAACAGAATCGCATTTGAAAAAAAAAACAGAATTACATTTGAAAAAACAGAATCACATTTTGAAAAAAAAAATCACATTAGAAAAAATGGAATCACATTAGAAAAAACAAAATTACATTAAGCCAAACCAGAAGTTTTTTTCAAACGTAATTCCATTTTTTTCTAATGAAATTTCCTTTTTTTTTTTTTCAAATGTGATTCCATTTTTTTCAAACTTTTTTTTTTGTGTTTCAAATGTAATTCTGTTTTTTTCAAATGTTTGTGATTTACACCTTAGAGCCACTGTACATAACTGTTGTACTTTTATCTTTCTGCCATCACAAGTTAAAAAACAAGCAGAAAAGTTGTCACTGACGTGTGAAGAATCAGCTGTAATTAAAAGTCCAAAATAATGCAAAGGAGGAGCATTAACATTATGAATATGTGCAAAATCATCAGATGGGTGGTTTAATTATTGTAGTGTAAAGAAGCAAATTAAAGAAAATGGTGCGAGCTAAAACAATATATATTTTTAATTATTTTTTTTTTCCCTTCTGGCATAGATCTGTGTGAGCAGTGAGTGCGAGCGTGGCGGCTTCATCAGAGTGGCCAACGGAAAGAAGAGAGGTTACGTCCCATGCGACGTCCTGGACATCATCTGAGATGACGAGTCAGAGCGATGAAGACGGGACGATGGAGGGAGGTGGGATCATCCACCGCGGTGTGAGAGGTGGAGGAAGTGAGAAGCTCACCTCGTCAGAAACAAACTTCTATGGGCGGCCATGGTTTTGACACCAAAGACTCCGCTCTGCTGCAGCTCAGAGTGTCCCTCCTGGAAAAACAAGACATAAACCACTTCATGTTTGCGAGGAGACAGGAGCTCTCTGGGTCTGTGGTTTCTTTTTTTACATTTGAAGAGCCTCCGTGTTGGATTCATAGTTTTAAAACCATTTCTCCTCAAGAAAGAGCTGCTAACTGACTTCAAGCTTTAAAACCAGAAACAACCACTAGTTATTAACTAGTTTAGTTCCCATACTTTTATACTTTTATATGTTCAGCAATGGAGAACAACCAGTGAGGATATTTGATTTGATTGGCTCGACCTTTGTTAATACGTCATATAAACAGCGTTATTTGATTGATCTCACTCCACAAGGGTCATTTCTGGGAGAAGCAATAATCACACCAAGTCACGTGAAGCATGTTAATATTTTGTAGAGATGTATACACAATAATTGCACTACGTCATCCTTCTAGAGTAACCAAAAATGCTGCATGCCCTAAAATTCAGCATCAACCCTTCAGAACATGTTGGTTTTGATCAGACCCCCTGATAGAGTACAGGCTAATCTCTGAGACATATGGATGTAATTTATACTTTAAAGTGCATGAGACATTAATTGGACTATAAATTGTAACAGCTAAACCTGAAAAAAAAAAGCTGAATAACTTTCGTGCAAGTCGAGCAGGCATCTCAGTGTCACATCATGTTCTGCAGAATAAAGTCACAGTCACTTACAGCTGTGCATGTAAACGTAGCGTCTGTCTTTGGCTTTTATTGTGACATCTTTAAACTGTGCTGAGCAAAAGTATCGAGTCACACTTTACTTGTTTCCCATGAGACTTCTTTTTCACCAGGTGAAATGTGGATGACACGGTGGCGCAGTTGGTAGAGTTGTACGTCCAAGCAAGAAAGTCGCCGGATCATATCCCGGACGGGGGCCTTTCTGCGTGGAGTTTGCATGTTCTGTCTGTGGCGTGCTGTTTTCTGCAGGTACTCGAGATTCCTCCCACAGACCAAAAACATGCATGTTAGACTGATTGGTGACTCTAAATTGTCTCTAGGTGTGAGTGAGAGAGTGAATGGTTGTCTATGTGTCCCTGTGATGGACTGGAGACCTGTCCAGGGTGTCCCCCGCCTCTCACAAAGTGACTGCTGGATATGGGCACCAGTGACCCCCGTGACCCGAAAAGGAAGAAGCTGGTAAAGATGATGGATGGAGACGATGGACGACTCAAAGAAGTCTTGCAAAATGCTTTCTTGGATGATATTTTGTCTTCATTTTCATTAATTTGACTGAGATAAAATGATGCAGTTGAATAGGATTGCATGAAACATGATATGAATTGGACCCATTTTCTTTTATGCAGTGCCTTATCATGACTTGAGCTGTTAACTGATGTTAGATAAATAAACTGAATCGGACTAAAAACGCAACTTGGCTTTAGTCAGGTGATGTCCTGAAAAGCCATGGGTCACGTACTGTTTTTGTCTTACATCAACACGGTGCAATGTACCTGTCCATTTTATTTATCTTTTTTAAGGAAAAGTTGATGGTGAAAGAAACTTTACTGGGGTTTAAAAACAGTCTGATCAGTATCTGAAAGCCAATTCTTTACAAAGAAGGGGAAAAATGTGGCCTTGAAATGAATACTTTACTTAGAGAAGGATTTAAATAAGTTATTTAGAACCAGAAGAGCAATTTCTCAAGCTCACTTTTAAACAGTCCTCAGCTGAAACAAAATGATGGGTGACTCAAGACTTTTGCACAGTACAGCTGGATAAAGTATGTCTCCAATCTGAAACATGATAGTTTTACTTCTCAGGTCTTGTCTTGAAAGGATTTTTAAAATCAACGTAATTATTGAGTTATATGTTTTTCTAAAAGACCTGACGTTTAAGCAGAACGTATATTTTTTAATTTCATAATCACATGTCTTGTTGGCTTGATGTAAGGAAACGAAGCATGTCAAGTTAAAAAGTTTAATTTTAAGGAAGATGTATGGGACATATTAACAAAGATCTCCGGTCTGAAGAATCAGTGAAGACAAACAAACCACTGCCCAGACCAGAAACAACATAAAAAGATCTTTATTGTCACGTAAAGTTATCAAACCTGAAATGTTCAGGCTGTTTAGAGCTTTTACTTTGTGCATTTGAAGACATGGACACAAAATCTGACGTGACAAGTTTTTGCTTTTAAAAAAGACAACCCTTCAAAAGTACTTCACAAAATGTCACTAAAAGCTAAAGACCAAGTCTGAAGGTTTTCATCTCTCGGACGGAAGCGTTTTGAAGAGTTTTACTTCAAGTGAAGTTCAAAGTGTTGCTCTGTAGTAGAAATAGTAAAACCCTTAAAGGCTGCTCTGCACTAAAAATCTTTTTTTAATGCTGAAGAATGCTTTGTTGTGCAAAATAAACAATCAGTTTTTGTCTTTATCATAAAACTGTGTGCTGCGCGGTTATTTTTTACACTGTTCTCATAAAAAGTTAGAGAAAAACAGTAAAAAGGGATTTCATATGTTTATTTAACCTTTTTTGTTGGCTTTCTTAAATTTTCTCTTTAGTCACTCAGCTTGCCAAAATCATAAAACTTACAAAAAAAAAAAAAATAATAAAAAGCCAAACTTGATGAGTTTTTAAAAAGAATCTGAATGGTTTTATTGTTTTCATTTAGAAATCAGCTACAAGGACAGCTGCACTAGACTGCAGGTTTAATTTTTATTTACAACAAAATGCTGTTTAAACTCACAGATTTGTAAGTCACTTAGCGAGCACGTTGCTCTTGTAACAGTAGCTTTTAGTTGGTATTTTGCTACTTTAGTTTCTGGCAAACATTTTACAGTTTTTAGCTAAGCTTTTTCTGCAGTTAAAGAGCATTTTTTTCTGCTTTTAGCTGATCTTTTGCTACTTCTAATTTCTACCTATCCTTTTGCTTCTTTACTTTTAGCTAGTATTTTGCCATTTTCAGCTTTCCTTGTTTTGCTTCTGCCAAAACTTTGTTACTTTAGGTTCAAGGTGAGTTTATTGTCATTCGCATCACGTGGTATATGAGGTGGAACAAAATTGTTGTGTTACGTTATTTGTCATGTGCAGGTTAACACAAGGTCAACAGTACAAGGAAATGTTCATGATAAGAAGAACCAATTTGAATTGCTAAAAACAAAGAACGAACAAACAAACAAACAAGAAATACTCAAGTTGTGTACTCAAAGTCCCAGTTACATCCAAATATATTAAGTGTAAAAGGAAACAGAATACTGTACAAGGATCTAAGATACACACTAAACAGTAATAATATTAAATAATACAGTGTATTAAACAGCAGCCTCAAAATGAGTCTGTAGTGAGTAGACAGGTATGAATACAGAAGTTTAAAGGCAAGAAATCAGCAGCATGGATAATCAGCAGCACAGATAAAGTGATAAATATCTAATTAAAGTGTCATTACAGTGATTTTACTGATTAGTTATTCATGAGTCTAACAGCCTCAGGGTAGAAGCTGTTCCTCAGTCTAGTGGTTCTACAATTTAATGCTCCTTAACCTCCTTCATGATGGGAGCGGGAAAAAAGTGTGTGTGCTGGGTGAGTGTGGTCCTTCATGATGCAGGTGGCTCTCTTCCCGCATCTGGAGGTGTAGATGTCTGTGATGGTGGGGAGACTGACTCCAACAGATTTCTGTGCAGCCTTCACCACTCTCTGGTGGAAGTAGAGTCTCTGATGAGCTTTCTTGACAGAGCTGTCAAGTAATTCAGGCTCTGAACCAAGCCCAACTCTGTCCGTGCTCGGTGTTGTCCGACTCCACATTTGAACCTTCAGGCGCCTGCCTGCAGCTGCCTGTGAGCTCCTGCTCGCCACACACTGTTTATCAAGACAGAGGGGAAACTCTTTTGGACCCACTATCTGTCCCAAACTTAGTGATCAAAGAATCCTACAGTCACCAGTGACTCCAGCTTGGAACGCCAATCTTGACAAAAAGTTTGTAAAATTATTATTTGAACAACTAAAAATGGGTTCCTTTTTGTCTAAATTTTGTTTAGGCCACTGATTATGATGCCACATGTACTCAGGGAGTGAAAGTTGGTGTTTTGGTGGTGAACGATGGAGAAGACATCATTGCCACATCTGTGATTCTTGAGAAAGCAGGTCCTGTCTGATCTGAAGACATCCTACATGCCATGGCCTTCCTGATGGCTCTGCGTTATGCTCTCAACATAGACTATCCTAAAGAGCTACCTTTGAAGTTATTCAGAAGGTCATGATGAACTTTGGTGGAGGATCAGAAGGTCCTGATGAACTTTGGTGGAGGATCAGAAGGTCCTGATGAACATTAGTGGAAGATCAGAAGGTCCTGATGAACACTGATGGAGGATCAGAAAATCACATTTAGCAAAAAATAAAGTGATGAACTTTAGTGGAGAACAGTGTCCTCATTTGTGCATGTGTTGAGAAACAGACGTGTGCAGAAAACCATGTCAGCTCATGCTCAAACATCAGATGTGTGCAAAATCTTCCTGAAGTTAAAGCTGTAGAACGCCAGTTTGTTTAAAATAAGACAGAAATATTTTACATTATTCAATTCCATTTCAAGTGCCAAAGTTCAAGTTATCTCAGTTCATTATTTGCAGTCATTAGATACAGTATATACAGTATTGTGTGTTTAATCTCAATAACGCATGTGTTCCAGTGACTACCATTGGATTGATTAATAAATAAACATCACTTTCTGTGTCAAATTTAAAAAAAGAGAGAATAAATCTAAAGGAAAAGACAAAAATATGATTCAAATATGACAGTCATTCATGTTAGTCAAATCTACTGATCAGTTTTTTATCATTTTGACTTTTATTGTTTGACCGAGGGGGACAATATATTTCACTTTAAAATATTTGTTATAGCTGTTACTGCAGATTTTTTAAATGGATTATCTTCAGTCCTCAAATAGCAAAACCAAATTAAAGCTGCAAACAGCATTTTAGGCCCGCGCAGCCAAGCACTGCTTCGGCCTTGTGGCGACCGGCGGGAGCTCCAGCTACGCCTCCCAGTCGCCATCGTGAACGATCTCATGCCATTCCCGCACGTATCCAGCAGGGGGCGCAAATGCCAAAGCTTCAAAATCACCGCCCCCCCCCCCCCCATATCAGTACAGTCCAGTTGCAAGTCTTACAAGTTTGGCTGAAATCCGACCTTCCAAACAGGAGTTATTGTCACTTCCTGTTTTGTGGTAAATGTTTGGCGAGGACTTCCTTTAGACTTTTCAACATGCCATGTGTGGTTAGCAATGTTTAATGGACATAGTTTTAATAAATCATACAAATTTTTTCATTTACCCTTTATTTATCCAGGTAGTCTCATTGAAGCACGAGAACTCATTTTCAAGAGAGAATGAGGGTGGAGGCAGGTGTGGGTGTTTCACCTTTTCCACCCACATTTTTTGCTGTTGTCATTACGGGGGCTTGATCCGGCGATCTTCCAATCACAGGCCCACCGTCTCTAACCTCTGCGCCACCACTCCCTCAATGGGAGAAGTAGGACTACTGACCCAATTATCTTAAATATTTTCTCTGAGTGGGCGGAGCTTTATTGATGGCCTTACCACAGCAATGTGTCCAGCTGTGTTCCCTTATGATGTTCAGAAAATCTGTTGTAGATCGGATCATGTGTCAATGAGCAGGTGATGGAATAATCTAGGGGGCACAAATGTTGATATAATCATATTGGCTTCTTTAGAGGTTAACAAAGGTCATTTATATCCATTTTGGAACAAATCAGATTATGCATGTTTGATTTAGAGCCAACCGTATGCAAACGGCGGGGCATTGGAATTCACCATTCAGCCATGCCCACATGCTTGAGCCACCGGCCAGTGTGGAGAATTATTCAATCAGCTATAGTTCACTGATACATGATCTTATCTGCACCAGATTTTTTGAGTATCATGAGGGAGCACTGATGGACACATTGCTGTGTATATGTTACTGCAGATTTTAAAAATGGATTATCTTCTGTCCTCAAATTGCAAAACCAAACATTAAACTGGTCCACAAGTTTTGCTATATCCATTTTTTAAGAATAATATATACAGTAGTCCCTCGTTTTTTGCGGGGGGTCCGTACCCTGAAGCCCCGCGATAAGTGAAAAACCGCAAAATAGGAATAGTAGTACAAGCAGTAAGTACTGTAATAGTTTATTTTAGTA
>JARVGQ010000781.1:7539906-7550016 GCA_031762355.1 Hypsolebias martinsi
CTTTGTTGCTTAGTTACACATGTTTTCTTTTAATGCTCTCCTTTCTTTTAATTGTCAAGCACTTTGGAATCTTTACACATAGGCGGCTCCAGGGGGGAGCTAGGGTGTGCTATAGCTCCCCCTGGAAAAGTCGCAGCACCCCCTTAGCACCCCCAGAAAAATATCGAATTATTTTCTTTTTTCATCTGAGTTAATATTCTTTAATATGTGGTTGTTGTGATCGCATTTCCTGGCTTGCAGTGATAATAAATTATTTTATCTGATCACTTTAAATAACTACTTTTAACCAAAATCCAAAATAAACTGTTTATTAAAATAGTCCAACTGTATCTAAATTCATGCGCGTATAAAACTGAAATAATTCCTGTTCAAAGAGTTAATTTTGCCTTAGACAAGAGAATTAAGCCTTGACTGGTTCATTATTGTTGCTTGTTTATTATTGTTGTTGATTTTTAGTTTGATTATTTTTGTAATAAAACTTCAAAGACAACTTTATTCGGATGATTATTCATTTGTTCTGGTATAGAACTCCCTGTAATAACATATTCACCCTTTAATAATCAGAATCAGTCACTGAAGTAAATCTATTAATGACGTTGTTGGTGGTCAGTAAACTGACCAGCTGGTGTCCCACTTTTATGAATGAAAAGTAAATACAACAAAAGTAGTGGAGTTGAGATGGAAAAGTTGGCACCCTTCTTCCTACATCTCACTCTTGGTTATTGCTACAAGCTTCTACCCCGAGGTTGTTAGACTCATGAACCCCTAGTCAGGATTATCACTGTGAAAAAAAATCACTGTAATACCATTTGGTTATGTGCTGCTGATCTCATGCTGCTGATCTATTTCATGTTGCTGTGTTCACTCGTCCTCATCTACTCACACAGACTCATGTTCGTGCTGCTGTTTGGCGCATTGTTTCGTACTAGTAGTGCTTAGTGTATTTTTAGTTTAGTGTATTTCTTATTTCATGTCTCGGATCTTTTTACTGTTTTTCTTTACAATTTGTATTTTTGTTGGATGTAACTGGGACCCTGTGTACATAGTTTCGTTCCACCTTATGTACCACATGTGATGTGAATGACAGTAAATACACCTTGACCTTGAGAACTGAAAGAACAAATGATCCTTCATAGCATCCTCAGTAAAATGCTTAGCCCCCCCTTAGCACCTGCAGAAAAATATCTCTGGAGCCGCCACTGGATCCTGATCTCATAATTATGAGATATTAGCTCATAATTATGACATCTTGTCTCATAATTATGAGATAATATCATAATTATGAGACAAGATGTCATAATAATGAGATATCTCATACTTATGACATCTTGTCTCATAATTATGAGATATTATCTCATAATTATGAGATAAGATGTCATAATTATGAGTATTATGTCATATTATGAGATAGGATGTCATAATTATGAGATAAAATGTCATAATTATGAGATCAGGATCTCATAAGTATGAGATCATGAGTCAATTTTTTTATTTACAGTATTTGGTGAATGCAATGCTCTTCCGTATTTCTGAGAGCAAACAGAAATTGACAAATTACTGCCAGCTGTTGACAGCGTTTGGCCTCAAAATCAACTAAATTAATGGAAGCTGAGTAAACAGTGGCCTCATCACGAAAAGGTTGCGTGCGTTCCACGCACAGGTCAGATGGATCAAAGCGAGCGTGCGTGAAAGTGTGCCAGTCCACAGAATCAAACTACAATACTATATCGAAACTTATGTCAGTACACCAAATTACGACTCCCTTTAGTTTTCTGAACTTAAAGGGTATTTAAACACAATGTTTATTTTTTTCACAAGGCCATTTATGGTTTAAATCTGAACAAGGAAATTGAACCATATTCAACCTAAGTGGGAAAGGGGGAGTGGTGGCACAGAGGTTAGAGAAGGGGAGCCTGTGATTGGAAGGTCACCAGATCAACTCCCTGGACGTCAGCATCAAAATGTGGGGGGGAAGGTGAAACACCCACACCTGCCTCCCTCCACCCTCATTTGCCCCACCCTGGGCCCTGTAGCTCGGTGGTGACGAAGGAAGCAGCCCAACAGTAGAAAAAACATGTATATTTTCAACTTAAAATTTTGTATAACACACCTCAAACATGAGCAAAACACCTTCACTACAATATAAACTGTTTCTTATTTTTGACATGTCTGTGATATAAGCTGTAATAGCTAAATTGTCAATTTAAACAGCTGAAGTTTTTGCTAAAAGCTAATTGTAGCAAAAGTAAAATTAAAAAAAGAAAAATACAGCTAAAAATTAAAAGCAGATAAAATTAACTAAACGTAAACAGCAGTGCAGGACTAAATAACTAAAAGTATAGTCAGTCAACTTTATTTATAAAGCACATGTAAAACAGCAGCTGTTACCAAAGTGCTTGACAATAAACTCAATGGGGGTAATTTAATGGGGGGGAAAATAATGATAGTGAAAACTAATTAAAATTTAACTTACTGCTCAGAAGTATTAGAGTGATAGCTCAATGCTAAAAGTAGCAAAAGAGTAAAGTAAAATAGCTGAAATGAAATTAAAGTGTTGAGTAGCTTTTAAAAAAAAAAAAAAAAAAAATCTATAATTGAGCAGAACGAAGCTGGAAAAAGCCTTTTGGATGTTTTTGAGCTGGTGCCAGAAGCTTAGAGACAGTGTTTCTTTAGCCATTCTCATCTAAAAAACAAAGTGAAATTGAATTTGATTTTAAAAAATCTTATTTGATCATTGGTGTTTGTCTCAAAAAGTAGAAACTAAAAAGCATCTTAAACACTCTAGATGATGCAATTAAAACTTAGAGTGAACAGAAAGTGAAAAATGTGTAAGAAGCTGCAGTAATTTGTTCTAGTTTGAAGTTACATTTAGCTACAGAGCTAGCAGAGATGCTGTCACCTGTTTCAAATGGTAAAGGTGGCAGAGTTATCATGAATAGGAATATTACTGTGTTTTCTAGCATATAAGTTGCATTTTTTTTTCCATGTGTCAGTCCTGCGACTTATATGCCGAAGCAACTTACTGTATGTTTTTTTCCATATTCATAACACAATTTTTGACTAATGCTTTAAATTTCTAAGAACTGCAACAACGAGTCCCCTCCCCCCAACCAATAAAATGTTTTGCTAACAGACAAAACTGACTTCAACAAATAATGTCAAAGTTTTGACCAGTATTATTGTACAATGTGTTGTGTTTTGAGTATGTGTTGGGAAAAAATGTCCAGGCATTACACCAGATTTTAGAACAATATCATTAGAATTAAACCAAATATAAATGTTCGTAGTTTTTAGGGTCAGTGGACTGTGACAGCCATCTTAAGTCTGGTTGACATCAAGCGTTTTAGTGGTAGATATACACATGATGATTACTTTCTAAGAGGTTTGTGGAAATGTGTCCTGTGGTTCATAAATTTGAGGGGTGGATCTTAAAAACAGCGTTGGCTCTACGAGTAAATGGCTTTTTTTTTTTAACCTTCGTATAAGTTGGTGGTGACTCTTGGCCCATATCACACCAAACTTTATCTCTTTATGTAAAATTGAGCTGTAGCCATTTTTGTATTTTCTACATTTTATTAGCTGTAACATCCATCTGAAACCAGTTTGACACTTAAAATGTATTATTTGTAGACATGAACCCAAAGATTAATTTCTGAGAGTTTCATTGAAACTCATCCACTGATTGATACGCAGACATGGGCAAAATCATTGCGGCCTCTCATTTTCAGTTGTGGCGTTAATAACTAAACACACAGTTCTCTTCCAGTTCAGTAAAGGCATTTCTTACATGAAACAAACTTTCAACTGTTTCAGAGTTTTCCCAAACACTTTCCTGTATTACCAAGTGGCGTGATGTCATAGCTGACCTTCTCTGAGGACCTATTTTTGTCTTTGACATAGATACTCAGGTCTGTGGCCAAAGTAGAAAACAGCAGATGCCGTAGCTATAGGGGGTCAATACAAGGATCTGTCCAGTGGACACTCCTTCTGCTGCTCCTCTGTGCTCCACGTCTAATAGCTCAAGGCAGATTCAGAGGCACAGGACCAGTTCTCACAATCTGGTTCGGTGTTGCAGTGGTGAGCAAAATGTGATAACGAGATATGGTTCCTTTGATTTGAACATTTTTGTCTTTGACTATGTGACAAAAACAAGATGCTTTTTACTTTGTTTTGATTAGTAGTAAATACCTTGCATTATTATATACTACATTTGAAGTATATTTTAAAGGGATAGTCTGTTTTTGAAGCGATGTGTGAATGAAAAACACTGTAAAGTGCTTTGCATGGATGATTCAGAGATGTTTGGCTGCAGAAGTAGGAGATGAGTTTCGTACAGAACAAAGTTTCACCTACAAAGCACCTGGTATGGAAATAGAATGGTGGGATTGCATCATGATTACAGGAACTTCAGCACTCGGTGTCTGATGAGCCAAATTACAAAATGTGATTTTTATTTATTTATTTAATATAATTATTTCAAGCACAATAATGATAACTCGCCAAGGAATGAGTCACAAACAACAAACGGAGGAGTGTAGAAAAGTTAAGTCATTTTTTTGTTTTATTTATTTATTTTGCTGAAGGAAGCAAGACTTAGACGAGAGGTGAACTTTGAGCAGCAGTATGGTTTCATGCAGAGAAAGCGCACCACAGACGCCATCTTTGCTTTGAGGATGCTGATGGTGAAGTACAGAGAGGGTCAGAAAGAACTCCATTGTGTCTTTGTGGATTTAGAAAACGCATATGACAGAGTGCCGAGGGAGGAGGTGTGGTGTTGCATGAGGAAATCTGGAGTGGCAGAGAATTATCTTAGACTGGTACAGGACATGAGGACAGCCGGACAGTGGTGAGATGTTCTGTAGGAGTGACAGATAGTTTCAAGGTGGAAGACCAACTAACAAGTGAAGACAGAGTACATGAATGAGAGAGAGGCCAGTGGAACAGTGTGGCCACAAGGAGCAGAGGTCACACAGGTGCAGAACTTCAAGTACTTGGGGTCCACTGCCCAGAAAAATGGGGAATGGGGTAAAGAAGTGAAGGAGGGAGTCCAAGAAGGATGGATAAATGTTTCAGGAGTGATTTATGACAAAAGGATGGCAGCAAAGGTCAAAGGAAATTTCTTCAAGACTGTCCTGTGAAACCAGCAATGTTGTATGGTGATATTGACAAAATGGAGACAGGACTGGAAGTGACATAAAGGAAGATGTTGAGGTTCTCCTTAGGAGTGACAAGGATGGATAAGATTAGGAATGAGATCATCAGAGGTACAGCACATGTTGAACAACTGGGAGAAAAACATAGTGTCCAGACTGAGATGGTTTGGACATGTCCAGAAGAGGGACAGTGGGTATATTGTTGTTGTTGTTGTTGTTGCTGTTGTTACTTTATTTCAGACACAATATAAGATCCATATATGTAAATAAAAAAAGAAAATAAAAAAAGATTAAAAAAATAATAATAATTAAAAAATAAATAAAAAAAAATAAAAATAAATAAATAAAAAAGACTAAAAAGTAAGGTGTGTTAGAAAATTTTCTGAAACATTTGCAGCAAGTGCTGAGAAATGGTGATCAGGTGCATCTCTTCACGATGTGGTTATATTTTTATGTTTTTTTTTTTTTTTAATCCAAGAGCATTTTCATGAACTCCCTTTTTTAAGGATCACTTAGTATTTTGTCAAAATAAAACAAAATACAGCATATTAGGAAAGAAACTAAGATATTTTGACAGCTGCTGCTTTATTTTGCTCAGAGATGTCTAAGATAATTTAAAATCCCACAGAATTTTCTCACAATTGCATTTTGTAGAGTGATAATAAAAGTTGAACAACCTGCAGATTTATTCATAGCACTCACTGAGGATGAAGATGAATTAAATATTTAAAGTAAAAATACAATTAGAATCCTGCACAAATGCCATTAAGTTGGAATTATTTTCCACCAGCATTGGTTGTAGTCTTGGTTTGCCAGTGAGCATTGGTCGCCATTAAATATATGCACTTTATAAAGGATTGTGCATTTTATTTAGGGATACACCGATCCACTTTTTCCACTTCTGATACTGATATCTGAGGTTCAGTAATGATTCAATACCAATCTGAAACTGAAAAACAGTGCTGAATTAACTTAAAACATTTGTTGTTGTTTTTTTAAATGCAAACATACTGAATTACACATTTGCTGAAAACTCTGCACCAGTACAGAGCATTAAACACACCAGTAGCTCCTCAAGCTTCGTCAAACATGTAAAAGCAACACAACTTTAATTTGTTCAGTCAGTGTAATTATGAGTATAACATCCAATTTGAAATAAATAAATAATAAAGACACTGAAACTGACTAAAACAATAGGTTGACATCTTTGGTCAAACATGAAAATGTAATTTAACAAACCTTTCAAAGGTTTAAGAATTCTAAATATAATATAGAATCAATAATAAAGGAGCTGAAATAAGAGTAAAAAAACAAAAGCTTCACTAGCTTTGTTGGCAGATATTTAAAATAAATAGCAATCAGCTCTTGTCCTTACGAATTGGTCACATTGTCACTAATACTCTATCAAAAATTTTTTTCCGATATCATACCGATACTAATAACGGATCGGTGCATTTCTTTTTTTTTTTTTTTTTTTTTCTTCTTTTTCTCTTCTTATGATGGCCTCCCTTCTCCCCTTACAGCCATCCTCTCCACACCATTATTATGAAATATTTATTCTATTAATTATCTAGTGGAGTTTTTATTATTATTATTGTTATAATTATTATTTTATTATTATTATTGTTATTATTATTATTATTTTAATACCGTAATAGGAGAGAAAGAAAGGACAGACAGAAAGTAAAACTACAAAATATAAAAAATATACACAGAGCACAAGGCAAAACACCCGACCACTGTTTGTACACCTGCAAAGAACATGACAAAACACAACAACAAAATACATATGTATACAAAACTTAGAATATTCATGGCTTTGCAGTACATTTCTATAAATATATATACCCATATACCCATTCCTACACATATACATACATATACATGCATATACATTCACATACACATCTAGATATTTACATACGATACCTGCATATGCATCCCTGCATTTATTTGTCTGTGGTTGAGAGCATGCATAAGTGCATAAGGCTTCTCTAATAGAACATTCAACAGTGACTGTGAAGCAGCAGAGACCCGACCCCCAAGACCTGAGGCAGACAAAAAAGGGGGACCAGAGCCTAAGACCCCAAGAGGGACCCTGAGATCGGTGCATTTCAACCGATACCAGTTCAAGAAATTTTCGCTATCGTACTGATACCGATTTTAAGATCAGATTGGTGCATCTCTAATTTTATTCTGCCAACTTCCTTTCTGCCAATCACTGACCAGCTTTTAAAATCTATCTTTTACCTTTATGCATACATAAATGCATAAAGTTATAATTATAATGACAAGTCCAGTAGGACAGGGCCAATTCATCCTACAAAGATACTTCAAATCAAACTTTTATTATAGGATCCACTTGTCATTCTTGCATCCTCTGCTGTTTTAGGTGGAAGAACTCACAGACTGAAGGACTAAGGACCGAGCTGTCCTACTGCAGGAAACACTTCCTCAATCGAACGGCTCTCGTCACACTAGAGGTAACGCGAAGTCGACACCTTTCCTCTCCGTCTTCTGTCATTTATGATCTTATACTCTCCGTGGTTCACCCAGAATGCAAAGCACGAGCTGATGAAGATGATGGAGCAGGCAGGTTTCTGGTCGTCCCGCTCCTCTTTCTCCCGTCTGAAGCAGCGAGCAGCCTCGCCGTCCAAGCAGGACATCTCCGTCCTGACTGCGGCGCTGTCGGCGGGGCTCTACGACAGCGTGGCCCGGGTGCTGTGCAACCCCTCGGTGGACGGGCTGGAACGAGTGGCCTGCATGGTGGAGACGCCTCAAGGCAAGGCGCAGGTCCACCCTTCATCTGTTAACCGTAACCTGCAGACGTACGGCTGGCTGCTGTACCAGGAGAAGGTGGGAAAGAGTGTTCTTTGGAACTGTGGGATGTTTCTTAATCTCTGTTTGGATTTGTTTTAATAAATGATCCTCGTCAGGTTAAATACGCAAAGATCTACCTGCGAGACACGACTCTGATACCTCCTTTCCCCTTGCTGCTGTTCGGAGGCGACATTGACATTCAGCACCGAGAGAAGCTCATCACTTTAGATGGGTGGATCCACTTCCAGGTCAGAGGTCACAGATCTATGAGCGTACTCACGGAAACCTGACTTTTATGGCCAACAAATGAAAAGTTTCTGTTGTTTAAGATTTGCAGGAATAAAAATTAACATAGTTATGTTTTATGTAAGTTTCTGAGATAGTTGCTGATCCTTTCATCTTTGAACTGTCGAAAAAAACATTTAGTTCCTACTATTCCCTAAGAAATATATTTGTTTTGTCTGAACCCAACTCTCTTATCTGTTTGTCTGTCAGTTCTTTGGTTTGTAGATTAAAATGTTTCTCTTTGCTGCTTTTAAGGCTCCGGTACGGATTGGCGTGATCTTCAAACATCTGAGGAAACTGATGGATTCTTTGCTTGAAAAGAAGCTGGAGAACCCCAGGATGAACCTTGAAGGTAAATTCAGGCATCACAGCGTCACAGTTTGTCTCCAAAAAAGATTAATGTCCTGAATCTGATTTGTTCCTCTGTCCTTATTGCAGATGACCCGACCATCCAGGTGATTCTGGATCTGATCAAATCAGAGCATTCTGTGTGACTTCAAGCCAACACAGCAGAGCGTGCACTATCAAACATCGGCATCGACTTCTCCTGAAAATCTCCAGAACTTCACATAAACGCCTGCAGAGACATTTAACTCACAATGAAGAGGAATCTACAGTTTATGAATGAAAATAGCAGAAATTTGAATGTTAAGTTTTGCTTGTTTTGGGACGTTTATAGTTTATCATTAACCTGTAAAATGACTCTATAGGAAAACACCCAGTCAACTTTTTAGTTTTCAACTTGTGTGGACACGGAGACACTTGATGCTCTTTTTAAACTCTGACAACATAAAGACAAAATCATCCTTTACAGTTATTTTTATGGTTTATATATTCTTTACACTACACTGATAAAAGAAGTTTGTAATCCTTTATCTTTATGGATTTCAGATTATGTGCCAATAATTAGAAGAATGATTTAGAGATGGATGCGTCTGATCTGAATTGTTATTAACACTTTGAGCTAGTGCTATCTTTACGAATGTTACGATGGAGCTGTAGGGCCACGCAAAAAAAAAAAAATAATAAAAGCCATAACATTACGAGAATAAAGTTGAATAAAGTAAATATTACAAGTTTTTTTAACAGCTCTTATTTATTTATTTATTGTTTTCCACCGGTCGGCTCTACTAGGCCACCTGTCAGTCAATCCAGTAGGTGTGTCAGCAAATGACCACTCCGAAGCTAAATGCTCCTTACCTGCAGAGAGCTGCTGCAGCCCATCAGAGCATACCACCTTACTGTAAGCAGGTTCAAAGTCCAGATAATAATCATAATCTGATGCTGACAGATTAACTACCGTATGTCCTTATTTGTAAAACCAATACAACATGTTCAACATTCTTCATTTTACCACAGTTAAAATGCAGTAAACCTGCTTAATTGCGTCAAAGTTCGGATAATATTACGACTCATTTAGCTTCAGATTGGTCATTTGCTGACACGCCCACTGGACTGATTGACAGGTTGCGTTGTGGATCCGAGTCATGGGAAGAAAAAAGTGCTGTTAAAAAAAATGTCATGACTTTATTCTCATAATTTTATGCTTTTTTTTTTTTTTTTTTGCATGGCCTTAAAGCTCCGTCATAACGACCAAAGTGATCTAATCATCAAAGAGCTCTTTAAAGCATTCAGAAATATGTATTGCAGGTAAAGTTAGCTTAATTATAGGGAATGAGTCACTTTACTGAGAGGATAGTAGAATAACTTTGTAATCCTGACCTCTGAGCTGAGAAAAGGTGACGTGATGTGACAATCAGAAATGTACCAAAGAAATTGATTCAACTGGGCAGAGTAAAAAGTGTTCCTTTTGATCAAGTGTTCTCTGGACAAATGCATAAAAAGATGAAGT
>JARVGQ010000781.1:7570766-7581097 GCA_031762355.1 Hypsolebias martinsi
TACAACAAATATGGTAGTTATTATTTTTCTCCCTCTCTTTTTGAATTGTGCATTTGTTCAGTGTTGAATTATTTTAATTAAACTGTTCTGTTTTCAAGTTTACAGTTTTTCGTTTGCCATTAGAGATATGTTGTGTGAGGGAACAATTAAATAACTTTTTGTCTTGGGTTAGATTTAAATAACAAAAAGGTCAGTGCTTTTATTGAGGCAAGAACGGACTTGATGTAGCCGGTAATATTATAAATAGTTATAAAACTACATTTACTACCAAAGTTTAGGAAGAAAGTTACAGTAATCTATCACTTTACAATTATTTGTTCTGAACTGAAGTACAAGAGGTTGCCGCTACGGTTGCAGCTCAGAATTGTGATGTATTGAAAAATATTGTGATGTATTAAAATATATTAAATTTTACTCACTAATTCGGTATATACAGAAATTCTTGTTTGTACTGGTAATTATTTCCACATGACATGTCCAACATAGGTTTTATTTGTTCAAGGCAGTCATATTTGTTCATAACTTCCTTATTAGACCTGAGAATTACCAGATCCAAGCAAACAGTTACACACCCTGTCAATATCAGAGTCAGAGTTTCTTTATTGTCATTCGCACCACATTTGGTACATTTGATGGAACAAGATTATGTACACATGGTCCCAGTTGCATCCAACAATAAAATGTAGAAGAAAAACAGTAATAACATCTAAGATATGAACTAAGAAAAACATCAGCTAAAAATACATTAAGCACTAATAGCATAAAAAGCATTACTTTGAACAGCAGCATGAACATGAGTCTGTGTGAGCAGATGAGCATGAGTGAACACAGCGACATGAAACAGATTACCAATCATCAATATAATATACAGGTAGTCCTCTGGTTACGACGGTCTCGAGTTACGACGTTTCGAGGTTACGACGCGTCTCCCATTCATTATGAAAAGCCTTGTTTCAAGTTAGGCGGTTTTACGTCATAAACGTCGTAACGCAGCGGCGGAGGAATACTGTACTGTACGCCACTCTGGACCGAGGAGGACGGCATCACCAGCTTCCCAGTAGGCCATTAACTCTTTTTGCCCTTCATTATGGCTCCCAAACGTAATAATAATTGATAATTATTGTACTGTGCGCGGTGAAGCGGCGGAAGTACAATAGTACTGTGCGCGGTGCAGCGGCGTAGGAATACTGTACTGTACGCCGCTCTGGACCGAGGAGGACAGCATCACCAGCTTCCCAGTAGGCCATGAACTCTTTTTGCCCTTTATTATGACTCCCAAATAATAATTGATAATTATGTAGGGTACTGTGTTAGGATAGGCTAAGTGTTTGGTAATACAGTACCGTACATGTATATGGTACGTAATTACCTACGTTCCAACTTACGTCGAAAATTGGTTTACAATGCCGCGTAGGAACAGATCTACGTTGTAAGTCGAGGACTACCTGTAATAATCATCATATAATATCATATAATATAATAATCATCAACATCAATATAATATAATAATCATCATATAATATCATATGATATAATAATCATCAATATCAAAATAATATAATAATCATCATTTAATATCATATGATATAATAATCATCAATATCAATATAATATAATAATCATCAATATCAATATAATATATAATTATCATATTATAATATAATAATCATCAATATCATTATAATATAATAATCATCATAAATCATATAATAATCATCAATATCAATATAATATAATAATCATATAATACATAATAATCATCAATATCAATATAATAATCATTATATAATATCATATAATATAATAATCATCAATATCAGATCATCAATATAAGAGGGATCCTGGATCATGTTTTGGAAGGATCCGGCTCAAATTAAGCCCTGGCTCACCAAGGAAGGCAAGGCATCACACTTACCTGTATTTTTAGCAAAGGAGTCAAGACAAGAAAACCTTTCTTGTTTATCTTGTTTTTGGAACTCTTCTTTATCCACAATGTTTTGTTTTTGTAGATTTAAATTCACTTCTTGCCTTATAGACTACAATCCTTTTACCACAAGGCACTTAACGTTCACGCTGCACCTCCTTTTTTCAGGTGCATAGACGAATGGTTTGAAGTGAATCGTTCGTGTCCGGAGCATCCCTCAGACTAGAAGTGCCACTTCAGTGCGCTGCTCGTCACTGCAGCTGACTTGATCCCATCGCTGCCTGTTCCAGCTGAGCATCAGCCTTCCTCAGGGATTCTAAGACATTACGACGCCCAGTTTTTATGTTCTTGTTTGTTTTTTATATTGTCTCACAAAGCAGTGACTGATTTTGGATACATTTAAAGAACCACTGGTGGAGACGTGTCTCCCTAATGTATGTGAACGCTCCACGGGTTGCCTTTTGGCCTTGAAGTGACAGTGTGCCGCCCGGAGCCTGATCCAGTCATGGAGATCCAGGTGTAGTTTAACAGCGAGGGACTTTTTTACTCAACGTGGTGCAAGGGGGTTTTAAGTGACCGCTGACAAGAAACTTGGTCAGAGTATGGATGTTGTGCAATATGAAAAACAGCCAAATGGAATTTCAAAATGATGCCTGTATCAGCTTTAAGGGATGATTTGCTGTGTTGATGGTTGTTGGAGAATAGATTTTATTTCTATTTGGCTTAAACAATCACATGTTTTACACCAAATTCTATAGCCTGATAGTTGAATTGTGAATCTATTTAGCACCACTGTAATGTGATGGTGGCGTTTAGTAGTGAAATTACGCAAAAGTTTAGACCTATATAATGATTAAACTCTCTAAGGAGTGCCATGATGTGCTGCTATGTCATAGACTGGAACATTTTTTTTTCTTTAACCTTTAAACCCTATTGTCTTTTTTCCCTCCTGATTGTACTGTAATAAATTGCACAATAAATGTTGTATCTTTGTTTTTTCCTTGTATTAGAACTGTTGTAAACCTCTGTGCACCTGAATAAAATAACTTCTGTAAATTTCTACAGAGCAGAATTGATTTAGATTGATTAAAAATAATTTCAAAGGGTACCGTTTTAATGACTGCTTGCTGCCAGGGTTTTTTCTAGTGGAACATGAACCTCTGTGCTAGAACAATATATAAATAATTAATCAAGCTGTAACTGTTTTTATAAACGTTTACTAAAATTTCTGAACCAGTAGAGCTGCACAGACAGGCTCAGAAATGTTATACCAAGTTAATTATTAACTTAGTTTTCATATCTTACCAGATAAACATGAAAAGAAAATCACTTTTGTACAATTTATTTACTTGTTTGTTTATATGAAAAATGTTTCAAGATTTCCAAATGTATTAAACTTCATGCTGAGTGGTTCATATCGGTAACTTATTCTTAGAAGGTAGTGTGTAGAAAAATATTTAATCTTACACAAAGATCAATCTGAATTTTTAATTTTTTATTCAACTTTTATTCATTCAGGTAGTCTTCACTGAGTCACGAGGACTCATTTTCAAGAAAGACCTGTTTTAGACAGACAACACATACTGTATGGACAACACTATACAACAATAAAAAGCAAACTAGTGTTCTAACAGCACAGTCCTGTTAGCAGTGAGGTTCTCCCAGATTTGGCCCCAGCTGCTTAGGGCCCAGTGGCCACTAGGGGGTGCCCTAAGTGAAATTAAATTTTATGTAATTTTTTACAGGTAATAATTACTAAATGATTCTATTACACACACTTTGTTAGCAGAGATGATGCTTCCTGCAGAATTTGTGTGATAATGAAGAAATACCAGTAAAAGGGACGGAGGAATAAACACACAACATCAGCTTCTTGGTTTCATCAAAAGAAGAAGGGAGATCAAAATTCGCTCCATATAGGTGGGCAAGAGATTCTAAAAGTACAGTAATGCTTGGAGCAGCTAACGCTGTTAAGAAAGGTTGTGTTTTGTTCTGTGGTTTGGTGAATTAATTGAAAAATTAAGATGGTAGGCTGAACTTATGCTGAACTGCGGTAAAACTCAGCAGGTGAAAAAAGCCATAGCATCGTGTTAGCGTTATGCTGACGTAAGTGTGCATTGATGGAGGGAAACATGTCAGGAGACAGAGAGAGAAAAGTGAAGAATGTAGAACTGAGGGTTGCAACTCTAAATGTTTGTGGGGACAATGACAGGCAAAGGTAGAGAGCTGGCTGACATGATGCCGAGAAGAAAGGTAGATGTTTTATGTGTCTGAAACCAAGTGGAAGGGCAGCAAGGCCCACAGCATTGGAGCAGGATTCAAATTGTTTTACCATGGTGCGGATAGATAGAAGAATATAGTAAGATGGTCCTTAAGGAGGAGTTGGCAAAGAAGGTAGTAGAGGTGAAGAGAGTGTCAGTGATAGGTTTTTTTCTTGAACCTTTTAAATAGTAATTCACACAAGACAACAGAGTGAGATTTTTTTGAACGGCTCTTTGCAAAGAGGGGAATCCACCACAGATCAGGATCAGGGTGAACTCCCACTTGCTGGAGTGTGAGACTGTCTTTTATTCAGAGAGTAACAGAGGAAACAATCAGCTAGGTCAAATACAAGTTACATCATGTTTCTTCTGGCGCCCATCTTCTCAGGAGATAAAGTGGAGTTGCTTGGGTAGACGTGATAGGTTTCTAACAATCAGCTTTGTGCACCTACCAAAACAAGGAATAGGTCAGGTCACCATAAACCCTGTGAAACTCAAGGCACTTGATGAGCTAGAAAAGTGATGTTTTAAAAGATACTTGATGAACTAAAAAGAGTAAAGTTTAAAATGATAAAATATAAAAAGATTAAAACATAAATAATTTTAATAAAGACTTTTAAATGCCTCTTAACAGTCAGATAGGGTGATATGTCTGAAGGTAGGAGTAGAAGGTCTGATGCTAAACATTGTCAGTGTTTATGCTCCACAGGTGATGGGGAGGAGAAAGATACATTTTGGAAAGATTTGGATGAAGTGATAGAAAGTATTCCCAGGGAGTAAAGAGTGATGATCGGAGCAGACCTGAATGGACATGTTGGTGAAGGAAACAGAGGAGATGAGGAAGTGATGGGTAGGTTTGGTGTCAAGGGAAGAAACCAGGAAGGAATTTTGGGTTCTGTTTATTGCATTTTTGATGCAATACAATAAATATTTGATGCAATAAAACAAACACATTTAAAAGGTAACATATTATTGTAATACTTGGGTTATTTACACAATGGCTTCAATTGCTCAATGTCCAGCCCCCGAGCTGCTGACTTTCAGAAACGGTGCCCCCCTGAGCAGCTTAGCTGAATAGCCCTGATCTATCTGCTTGTAAAACATATTAATAATATGTATTTTTTTATATAAATATTAAGCCCCTAAGCACCGGCTTGAAGACTTAGAGAACAACTGATTTAAGGAACGTAGAGGGATATATGTGGCACTCAATTGTAAACTCATTTAATTTAGGTACATTAAGCATATTTTTTTACACTTGTTATGCCAGATTGTTAATCTAGGATTCTCTTTGGATGAGATGGGACAATGTTTTTACTCCCAATTTGATTAAACCTTATAAATGGTGTTATGTCAAGACCTCATGAGTTGTGTTAACTCTCAGAGTAGATGTTGGGGATGACTATCAGCTACTACCACACCAAATTTAACTCATTATCTATAAAACTTGTCTACGTTCAAGCCATTTTCACGTTGGATAAGTTGACTTAGCTACTGCAAACATCTTGTACGGAGCCGCCTCCAAAAGTTGATTTAATAGATGTATATTCAACATTTACAATTTGTGAGTTTCAGTCTATTCTGCCCAGTCGTTCATGAGATATTTTGCTATAAATAGCAAGGAACTTGAGCACACACACGTATCACCTGTTTGTCTTTGGCGGGGAGTGATAAACATTAACTTAGATTGTTAATAATTTAGAAAAGGGCAGAATCGATTTTGATTTTGTGTCTGTAGGCAGACAGACAGCAGAGGGCAGCAGACTTTCTGCACTGGTTTGAACTACATGTATTTATTTTTACATAATTTAGGAAACATTTGTATGCAGCTGCAATACTGAGCCTTTTTTATTAGCGCTGCAGTGATGGAGCTTGGATGTGATGATGTGATGCATCGCACCTCTCTCTGCTCTCTTGGTTGTCTCTTCAAACTGGTAAAGCTTCGTCATCAGCTCCTGCTTTTCTCTCTCCATCTGCTCCTTCTCCTTCTCGATAGCCTCCCTCCTCCTCTTCTCACTGTCGAGCTGATCTCTGTAGAACACACACACATTCAGATCACATGTTTCTATCCCACAGGTCCAGCTTCAGTGGGTCCTCCTACCTCTCCATCTTCTTCTGCTGCCTCTCTTGTTTGACCTGGGCCTTCATCTGCTGAACCTCGATGGTGTCGGCCTTGCGGCGGCGAATGTACAGGGAATGGTTGCCCATGCAAAGGTGCAGGATGCCCTTATTGACACGGAGTCGTGGAGCGTAGAATAAAAAGTCCTTCAATGGGCACAAAAAACAACCATCAGACGATTTCATAAAACATTCTCCTTCAGCTTTTATCACTATATTAAATTCAACTAGATCATTTTTCTGTTTTCTTAATTTTTCTGTACTTTTCAGCTGTTTCTCTACTTCTGCATACTTAGAGCTACAATATTCATTCAAATGTCCAAATGCTTCTCATTTGGGAACAGTTATGGCTTTGATAATAATAAGTTGTATATTTTTCAAAAAGTTTCTTTTTTTAAAAAAATATTTTTTCTCCATATAAACACACAGAGATGCATTTAATTCATTTAAATTCTCTACTTGTTAGGGGCCACTGTGGTGCAGAGGTAGGGCAGCCGGCTTGAGACCAGAAAGTCACAGGATCAACTCCCTGCTGTGCCCACATACTGTGGTGTCCCTGAGCAAGACACACAATTCCTAATTGCTCCCCAGGCGCCTACATAGCTGCCCACTGCTCCACCTTAGAGCTGTAATTTCTAACCCGAGCCCAAAGCCCGGCCCAAACCGACCTGAATTCGGGGCGGGCTGGGCCATAATAATGTGCTGGATGGGCGGACTGGGTCGGTGTCGGGCTTTTGATCGCGTCAGCGGATCAGTTGCCATCAAATTATATGGCAACATGGCTTGCCATACAATCACATGGCCATTCCACCGCGAGCTGACCGGCCTTGAAAGAGGTAAACTAAAGTTCAGTTAAGCTTCAGATGGGACTGTACTGCCAGGAAGCGATCCATCGCCAAAATGGACGTTCATTCAGCCGCTGTACTCAGCAGACACGCGCGGCCGATGACCCAAACAGGTGAGATCCCAAAGCAGACGTGTCAGAGCAGTCTTAATGCAGAATGCAGACAGAAGCAGGGTTTAAATGCTCTTTGACGGCCATGAAAGGACAAACGCCCCCTCAGCTCAGATCTTCTGCCTCTTTTATTCAGCCGCGTGCGTCCGCCGATCGTTAATAACTCTATAAGCAGTCAAAGCTTAATTAAAAATGTTGGTGTATTTTTTGAGTTCGGACCTGTAATTATGGTTAATTCGTCAGGTGGGGTGGGGTTCGGAAATGATGGCTACAGGCTGGGGCCGGGTTGGACCAGATTTTTTGGCCTCGAATGCAACTCCACCTGGGTGTATCGCAGGTGCGATGGGTTAAATGCAGAGAACTAAATTAATCATTGAAATATAGAATGATTACACGCATGGCGATTTTTTAACCTATGTTCGGATAATTTTAGTTTTAACTATAGTTTTGTTACATTACTTCAGTACTTCTCTGCTACTTTGAGCTTTTAGCTAGCCCTTTGCTTTTTCAGCCTTTTGCTACTTGTAGCTCTTAGTCAGCTTTTGCTACTTTTACCTTCTAGCTAGCCTTTTGCAACTTTTAGCTAGCTTTTTGATACAGCTTCTACTTTGTAGCTAATTTTTTCTCCTTTTAGTTTTGTTACTTTAATATTGTAGTTAGCCTTTAGCTTTTAGTCATTCAACACTCAGCATTCACATTGCATTTTCACATACAATTGATTCTTATTTACAGCTGCAATGTTTGAAATGTCAAGTTCAAGCTGTTGAGTGATAAGTTCCTTTTGTAACATTTAAAATGTACTTTGTACATATTTATATACATTTTTTTTTTACAAAACAGCTCTCTCATGAGTCCTTGTGACTCAGTGAGACTAACCTGTTTAACTAAAGGTTAAAAGATTAGATGTATGCAATACTTACAGGAGCCTTCTTGTCTAGGGGCTTGATGACAAATTTCTTGTCATTAAAAGATATGTTTCTAATTTCACTCCATGGAAATCCAATCTTTGGGGTAAGCCTGGAAGAGTTAAAAAAAAGAGGATGTGAGTGAAAAAATAATAAAATAAAGATCCTGCATCAGGACAGTGAGGATGCTGAAGTACATGTTAGTGTAGAATCAAGAGGAATATGTCAGTGACCTCTGAAAACAAAACCCATGTAATAAGATTGTGTTTCCAAACTTGGCAGAGAGAAAGGAAAAGCAGCGGAGGTCAATGACAGAGATTTTACTGCCCATGTGTTGCCCTCACGTCCACAGTCAGGTCCGAGCACATAATACTGTAAATACGTTCTTTTAGGGACTGACTTTACCAGGATTCCTGCAAAGTTTCATTAGAAGATCACTAATGATAAATTCATAATTTTCCAGACTCAAAACTCAAAAATCTCTATGAACTTCCCAGTCTTTTCTGGCATTGACACATCTATCAGTTGTTTTGCTTGTTGTGCTACGAGGCTTTTATTGTGGTAAATTTTTAACAAACATAAATGGTAAAGGAACTTTTGCACACCATAAGGCTGGGAGATCTTGGCACAGAAAAGTTACCTTGGCGCAGGTACAAATTTGCAGTTATGTAGCCATATACTATGCATGATGCTACTACTGGAAATTATATTTATTTATCCTTTATTTATACAGGTAGTCTCACTGAGTCACAAGAACTCATTTTCAAGAGAGGCCTGTTGTTGGGAGCAGATGGTTAAGGGGATTAGGAGCCAGAGTGGGGCAAATGAGGGTGGAGGCAGGTGTGTGTGCTTCACATTTTCTACCCACATTACTCCATAGTTACGGTACCGGGAGTTGATCCTGTGACATTCTGAGCACAGGCCCATCTTCTTGGTTCAAAATGCTGCAGCTCGATTATTAACTGGTACATGCAAAAGAGATTACATTACACCAGTTCCGGCCTCCCTTCACTGGCTCCCTTTCAAAGTATTTTAAAATCCTTCTGTAAGTTTTTAAATCTCTAAACAGTTCTGCCTCCTCCTAGCTTGCTGATCTGCTGCAGCCATATGTCCCACAGTGCTCTCTGACGTCAGCAGACCAGATTAATGGTTCCAGGCACTGGTTTTAAACTCAGAGGTGACAGGACTTTCTCTGTTGCAGGTCCAAAACTGTGGAATAAGTTACCACTACATGTCAGGCAGGCTCCTCTCTCACTGTTTTTGTCTTGTTTAAAAACTCACTTTTATTCCCTGGCTTTTGACACTGATGATTTTAACTTGTCTGAATTTATAATGTTAGTCATTTAGTTCTTATCTTTATTTATTTGTATCTATGTATTTTATCCTGTGTCATTTGCTTGTGTTATTTTTGCTGTACAGCACTTTGGCTTGCCTTTTTTGCTGTTTTAAGTGCTTTATAAATAAATTGGTATGGTATATGAATGGTCTTAAAAATATATGTAATCATCTTAAAATTACTAATATTGCTTAATGTTCTTCTCAAGATTGAGGCATGCAGCAGTTTGTTTCCACAAGGTCATATAGACTTACTAAAGGCCACCACAGATGATATTTTTACCTGGAAAATGTTTTTCCATACCAGTGATTTAAAAGCTGTTGGCAGTTTTTTTTTTTTTTTTTCAATTCATACTATGAGAAGTTGTGGCATACTTGATCAAAACATATCTCCTTGATACACTCTTAGAAAACAAGATGTGTGTTTTGTAAACTTCCATTTAAGCCTGTCATTTACAATATTTGTTACCTTGAAATATACAATTCTATGTGTTTTGTTTTTTGAAGCAACAATGTTTAGTCTGGTTCTGGAGCCACTAATGGTGACAAAACAGCAAAGGAAAAAATTAAGTTCAGTGTTATTAGTTAAATATCTAAGATGTTTAATTTACAAAGTAGACTCAAGCCTAAAGTTTTAACATCCATATGCTGGTTTTCATAAACTTATTAAAAAATTGTTTGCTTTCATTTAAGGACATTGAGGGCCTAATGAAAATCATCAGGGACCACTTCTGGCCCTTGAACCACATATTGTTTTCTGTAGCAATATGCTGGTGAAGATTCTCAGTCATCCAGGACATGATAAAAAAAAAAAACGTTCAATACAGAAACAA
>JARVGQ010000781.1:7612235-7624363 GCA_031762355.1 Hypsolebias martinsi
AGATCTGTAATATAAGATGGAGCTAGGTTGTTGAGAGCTTTGTAGGTTAGAAGTAAGATTTTGAATTAAATTCTGAATTTGATGGAGCCAGTGGAGAGAAGCTAAAGCTGGAGAAACGTAACTTTCATCAGAACTCTAGCAGCCGCATCTTGGATCAACTGAAGATATTTCAGAGACTTTTTTGGATACACAGATAATAAAGAATTACATTAGTCCAGCCTAGAAGTGATAAAAACATGGATCTGTTTTTCTGTGTAATTTGGGACAATGTTTCTAATTTTAGTGATATTACAGAGGTGGAAGAAACAACCTGGTAACATTTTTAATGTGCTGGTTAAATTACCTTTTTACATCCAGAAATATTTAGACTCATAAAAGTTCGAGGCTCAAGTGATTTATCTGTTTAAATAAAGGTTGAATGAATGAAAAAAATCTTTGTTTTTATCAGATTACTGTCGAGATGGGCACACTGAGAAACCAACGAATTGAGTTACTCAAAGGAATTCAAGGTATATATGTATTTTTTTAAGGAAACTTTATCATAATTCTTTATTGTTGTAGCTACCAGAATCCATACTTCAATATTTGTGGTATGTAACGAACTGTGAAATGAAGTTGTTGTGTTTTTGTAGGTACAAGTATGGAAGCACCTCAGGTCAAGCTAAAAGAAGAAAAGATAAATTCATGGGAAACTGAGCCATCGGTCATGCCCTCCTCTGGTTTGGACACTATTTCCAGTCCTCATCATGGCGCAGAAAGTGGCTCCCTTCCCTTCTCCAGCCTTCCGTTGTCTGTAGTTATCAAGGAGGAGCCCCAGTCCCCAATCCATGTCAGCTCAGAGCAGGACACTTTCAACTTTATGACCCTCTGTGCTCATAGCACAACTCCAGAGCTGCCCGTCGCTCCAGCTGCTTCAGGTGACATCACTCATTGCAAAATGGATCATTGACTAGTTCTGCTTGTACTAGACAGCTGCAGCAGCTTGACATCAGCACCACCAATGCATTCTTCATTATTTAATGTACTACTCACTGACTACTGTGTTTAAAACCTTTTGCAGATCCTGTATGTAACCTTCAGCCTTCTCCTGCAATAAAACTCGAGCCTTCCCAAACTAACTGTGTGGAACCTGCAGAGTGCAAAGACAAATTTCCTGCACAGGTTGAAATGACAGAAACGTCTGTTGAAGCCCTGAGGAACTGCAGCAGCTCGCTACCAGACGCCAAAGGCTTCGTGAAGCCTTTCAGCAGGAAAGCTTCTGAGGTTGGGAGCATTGTTGACTGTGCAGACAACCAGTCAGTGTCTTCCCCCACAGTCTTTAATACGCTCGCCGCGCCTTTAGACGTGAGAAACGAGAAGCGAGTGAGGAAGCTGAAGAAGAGGAAGGTGTTGAAAAAGGCTCAAGGGACAGAGCAGCCTGAGAGTAGTGACTCTGAGATGTTGGAAGAAACCACAAGGCCAAGATGGCTGCGACAGCGCAGGAGACCTAGCGGGGGCTCTCAGGTCAGTACCTCCAGTCAGCCCACAGATGACAGAGAGATGAACATGAATACAGATGACAACAAGAAGATGCTCAGTTTACCACTTAAATCCATGAATCTGAAGGAGGACCACAAATCTCCTGAAAAGATCACTGAGCTTCAAGCCTCCTTGACTGACCCTGCGGCGAAAGCTGATTTAAAGGAAAGTATGGAGGTCACAGCATGTCAGCAGCATCAGATGGATGACCTGCTTCCACCACCTCCTTCAGGACTCATCCCAGACTCATGTAGACCTGGACCACAGAGCCTGGCCTGCAACGAGGTCTCCTCCACCAGTGACATGGATCTGTGTAAATCTGAGAGGTGAGTTGGTAAAGTCTAACAAAAACGACAGTCCTAACAGCTACATGTTAATAGAAGCTGAAGAAAAACTTTTTGAGGTAATTAATGCCAGGTCTGTATTTAAAAGAAAAAAAATTGTATTGTTAATGCACTTTGTAAAACGTAGCTGTGACCCTATTATAACATAATACTTAATATAGAGACTCAGCTACTGCACACATGAGGTACCAATGTCACCCACTTTAATTATCTTAAAATGTTTATTACAAAAGACATTGATAAGTTAAATATTGTAGAAATTTACACAACTAGATTCAAACTTTATTCAGAAAATTAGCATTTTGTTGTTGAAGGCTACGTCAGTGACAAGTGCAGAACGGGTTGAAATTTGCTAAAGAAGCTGAAGCTAAGTTGTTAAAGCTAAGAAAAGCAGAACAATAGCTAAAAGATCAAAGGAGCTAAAAGTAGTTGAAGTGTAGCTACAAACTAAAAGAAGCAAAGAGCTAGCTGAAAGCTATAAAAGGTTAGCTAAAAGTCAAACCAGTTAAAGGCAAGTTAAAAATATGGGCAACACAGTGGTGAAGTGATTAGAGCTGACGCCTGTCAGTGAGGTGAGAGGATCGCCTCCCGGCCTGGGAACTTCTGGGTGGAGTTTACATGCTCTCTCTTGTAAGCATGCATTTTCTTCAATACTCCGGTTTCTTCCCATGGACCAAACAAACACGCATATTAGTTTAGCAGCATGGTAGCTAACAGCTAAACATAGCATAAGACAAAACTAAAACAAGTAAAAGCTGATTTTAAAGAGAACAATGTTTTTGAAGGAATTTAATAGAGCTCAGTGTATTTCTATAGATAAAGTATTTTCAAAAAAGTTCAAAATATCAAAGTTACAAAAACCTAAAGTTGTAGCATCCATCTTTTAAACAAGCTCAACATTTTGTAATAACAAACTAAAAAAATAAACCACAAGAAAGAATGCTGATTCAGCATTCACACAGTAAAAAAATCAAGAATTTGCTGTTAAAAAAGTGTCAGTAACACCCGACAGTCTGTCTTTGTACTGAACTTAAAGGTTGGATGTGTTTTTTTACCTGCAGTGATTTGCCATTTTCCATCACGTTGCCCAAGAATTCATCAGGTACGTTTATCTTGAGAGCTTTTTATTAAACTTTTAAGGACGTGGGTTTTTTTTTTCTACAGATGGAGTTTGTGTTGCATATTTCTTTTCAAATTGTTCTAATTAAACTGGGATTTTAAAACAAGCTATCATCCATATTATACAGACAGATCATATTATTTAATAAGAAATGTTGTGAAGTGCCTTATATGTAGGCTTGCAGACACGTTTTAGGTTTTAGGTTATAGTAGTCCCTCGTTTATCGCAGGGGATCCGTAACCTGAAGACCCGCGATAAGTGAAAAACCACCAAGTAGGAATAGTAGTACAAGTAGTAAGTAGTAGTTTATTTTAGTACTGTATTCATATACAGTGTATATATATATACTGTATATGTATATATATATATATATATATATATGTGTGTATATATATATGTGTATATATAAAGGTGTTTTAAACACTTGCCACACTCTTGCAATATTCTAAACAATGTTTCTAAACTCTAAAGCTGTAAAAGAGCACAGAATGTCATGATTTCAGCTCCCTGCCTCCTCTGCTCTCAACCACCTGCAAGGGCTCTTGGTCACGCCCACTTCTCCGTTTTGCTGGTAGAACAGCTGATCACCTGCAACAGGAAGTTTATCCTGCTGTGTGGGCTGCACAAAGATGCAGCTGATGCTAAACCATTTAAAATAATTTATTTTAAATAAAAAATTCATACCGATCCTGCAGCTCATCCATCAATAAGCCAACTGTGTGTCATGTCCAGTCTTATTTTGAAAAGCCGCAATAGAGCAAGTCTGCGAAAAATGAGCCGCGAAGTAGTGAGGGAGTACTGTTTTTTTTTTTTTTTTTTTAAGTAAAGTTGTAGTTTGCTGTGCCTAGTCTTGTTGATTGTCTTGTGTGCGGTATTATTCATTTGTGTTTGTGTTTCTTAGATGCCTTTTCTGATCCCGCTGGGGATGAGATTCTGACTGAAGGGGTGTTTGAAGGCCACCAGGAGGCGGTGAACGCCATCCAGATCCACAACGGGCTGCTGTACACCTGCTCTGGAGATCAAACCGTCAAAGCTTTTGACCTGGTGGTGGGTGAAGATCAGTAATATCGCTTCACTTTAGCTGTTTCAGATGTTTCAGCTGCTTATTTTTACTTTGTTGCAGAGTCATAAATGTCTGGGTGTGTTTGAGGGTCACAATTCCAAAGTGACCTGTTTACTGGTGTCAGCAGCTCCATGCCTGCACTATCGCCTTTATTCTGGTTCCAGTGACCAGACCATCCGCTGCTACAATCTCAAGGTAAACACACACACAAACACCAAGTGGCATCATGGACTGCTGCTCTCTAACGTTGCACTACTTCTACAGACGCAAGAATTTGAGCAACACTTCTCTTTGCCCGACCGAGTCCTCTGCCTTCACAGTCGTTGGAAGACTTTATACGCTGGTCTGGCCAACGGCACGGTGGTGTCATTCAACCTCAGGGTGAGAAGTTTAAAAAGGCAGTTTCTCATTATAACACAGCTTGCAATAGGAATTCTGTATAGCCTGGAAGCAACATAGTTATTCTTTACTCATCAATCACAGCAAATTCATCAAGAAATGAGCTCAGCACAGCCAGCCTGAGTTGACAATCATTTTCCCCCAATTCATTGTTTAGACCAACAAACAGATGGATATGTTTGAGTGCCACGGCCCACGTGGTGTGAGCTGCCTGGCCTCGTCACAGGAGGGAGCCCGGAGGATCCTGCTGGTCGGCTCTTATGACAACACCATCAGCGTGAGAGCAGCCAAGAACGGGCTGCTGCTGCGCACGCTGGAGGGCCACACCAAGAGCGTTCTCTGCATGACGGTAGGTCAGCTCGGATGTCTTGGCTTTAGCCCTGTTAGAACGGACTGGATCTGAGAAAACCAGAACGATTATTTTGATATGTGCACTACTGGGGCAAAACAAGTTAGCATCTGAATAAATGGGTAGAAACCTGCCAGGGATCAATACGTTTGATCTCTCAACGAGTCATGTGACTCTGGTTAAGCCACTTCCTGTGGCTGTGCAATAGCTGTTATTCAGTTAAGTTTAAAATATTGGTCTGCTTTAGTTAATAAACAACCCAAAATATAATAAATTAAAGCAGATTAGTAAGTTTTAAGAGATTTTAAAAGTTCATTTTTTAAAATTTCTGCTTTACTTCAGGTGGTTAATGATCTTGTGTTCAGTGGATCGAGTGATCATTCCGTCTATGCCCACAACATCCATGTAAGTTCACGTTATTATATTTAAAGTTTCTTTTAAACTGATCTGAGAACTGTTATTCACCTTTTATTTTTTTCACGCTGTGCATCAGACGGGGCAGCTAATGCATGTTTATAAGGGCCACAGCCATGCCGTTACCGTGGTGACCGTCCTGGGGAAAGTGATGGTGACCGCCTGTCTGGACAAACTGGTCCGAGTCTACGACCTACAGGTATACAGTCCCAAACAATCAAATAGAATAACACTTTATAATACCAGTTCAGTGTGTGTTCACCAGCTGGTTTTGAAATATGAGCTTTGTTGTCTGTAGTCTCAGAAGCTGCTGCAGGTGCACGGTGGACACAAAGACATGGTGTTGTGTATGGCCGTCTTCAAGAACATGGTAAGAGCTCGGACTTCAATCCTCTACCAGCAGTTTACAGAGGATTATTTCTTTCATAACCTAGAACGCCCAAATAGTTTGAAAAAAATGTGAATACAGAAATGTCTTATTGATAAAATGACAACTTTATGCATTTTCTTCTTTAATCCTGAGCTGCCTTTCTTGTAAGGAACGCACACACACACACACATTATTAAAATAGCTTATTGATCCTAAATGGCTTTGTTTCAGATCTACACAGGATGTTATGATGGGAGCGTTAGAGCCGTCAGGCTGAACCTGATGCAGAACCACCGCTGCTGGGTAAGACAGAGCAGACTGGCTTGTGTTTAGAAGAATGTGCTTCTGTAAATAGGAAGCCTTGTGTCTTTTTAAGGAACTGAGCAAGAAACAGAATTTTACAAACATTACTGGACCTTGAAGCAGTCTTGCTTCATTGTGACACCGTGTTAAAAACTATAAATATGACAATTTGAGTTGTAACCTGTTCAGTCAAGAATGCTACCTGATTGTATTCAAATGCTTGAGTCGTGAAGCCTGTTGCCATTAGAGCCCATGGTTTAATCGTGTTATTCCTTTTCCCATCACTACTTCCTGTTTGAGCTTGTCGCTCTGTAACTTCCTCCTTGTGCACAGTTGCCTTTATGAATGTTTGTGTTGACAGTGGCACGGCTGCTCGCTGGTATTTGGGATGGTGGAGCATCTGCAGCAACATCTGATCGACCACCACGCTAGTGCCAGCCTCCAGCCGCTCAAGTGCCGCTGGAAAAACTGCGACGAGTTCTTCTGTGTGCGCAACAGCTCCAAACAGGTATCTGAACCTTCAGCCGGGAAAGTCTCACTTTACTCTTGGACTTTTCTTGTTGCAGTCAAAATTATTCACCCATTTTAACCTGGGAACCATTTCAACGATGAGATTAGGGTTAGGGTTGAGTGCACCTGAATATAAGCCACGCCCACACAAAACAATTGTACATATATAGGCCACACTTGTTTCTAAGCTGCAGGTGTCCACGTTGTAACTTGAGATATTTACACAATTTTTTTTTACCTTTTAATTAAATACATACTGGTAACGTACACAAATATGTACAGAAAATGTTATTTTCTGAACAGTGCCTGTAACACGCTGTTTAAAAAAAAAAAAAAACAGTATCCTACCAGGAAGTCATTGATTGTTATCTTCGTCTTCCTCCTGCAAAGTTTTTAGACACTGCTCCACTGTCAGGATCTACTGGCAAGCTTGAGCAAATATCCAGTTTCCCCCCTCCCTAGGGATGTAACTGGGAGGGGAGGAAATCCCCATTTCATTGGTCCACTGTGACCTGTTTGGTAATTCCACTGGTCAGATTTTTTCCCCTTTATTTATACAGGTAGTCTCAGTCTCATTGAGTAACAAGGACCCACCCCCCATGAATGACGTGGATTGGGCAGCTCTGTGAGCGCTCAGGTGTGACAAGACTAAATGTTTTGGTGGCAAGAAGCTCGTTCGCCCTTCAAAAAAAATTTTTTTAAACAGTCACAGTATAAGCCGCGGTGTTCAAAGAATGTGAAAAAAAGTAGCGACTTATAGTCTGGAAATTACGGTATTTTAAAATGTTTGTTTTAGGTTGGCCTGTTGTGAAAAGCTACGGACTACATGTAATCAGATATTGTCCAAATGTTTGAAACATGTCTCTCATGACTTCAACAGGTGATACTTATCTGTTGCAGATGCTGCACCTGCAGAAACACACTGAGGAGCTGACTGAAGTGGAGCCTTAGGTGATGGGAACGTAGTTTCACCCTGAGCCCCTCTGCCTTCTCTTAATCTCTCTCCCCCCCATATTGGGGGGCATTTTCTCGGGACCCTCCTAGCTCAACAGCGCTCCCCCGGAGCCTGACGAGTGGAGTTTTGATGACTTCATCTTTTTATATTTGGTGTTGGAATCCAACCATGATTCAGCGACGAAGGGAGAGTTGTTTTATTGTTTTTATAAACACACTTAAAAACACTTCCTGTCCTTTTGTCCGTCTACTGCATTTCCTTTTTCACTGACCAAAGCAAGACAAAGAAACACGACTTGTTTGTTGAAGGAACTTCAGCGTTGCCAGCATGAGGCTTGTCGCTCTTTTCTGTTGAAACCAAACCCAGCAGTTAGCTTTTAGACTCTCCATAGTATGGTATGGTTGAGATGTTTTTATAGTTGTGCATTTGTGATGTTGGGCAGTGTGTAGTTGTTTTTCTTTTATTTCGATTATTTTTTTTTCCTAGAAGTGATTTTTTTTTTTTTTTTCACGACCAGGATGAGTTATGTTGTGGAAAGTCCACTTTGTGATTTGTTTTGAAGGAAGCAAGAAGGTTTGGATTTTATTTTAGAAGACAAATTCTCTCTTTTTGTTTAATTAGCCAGGTTTCTGTGTATTTGTTTGCTGCTCGCTCAGGTGTGAGAGGAACGTTTGACTCGGTTTAGGTTGCTTTTTGAGATTTATGGAGGTTTTTCAAGTTTTAATTTGTGGATTTACTCCCTAAAGTTGTTGACAGGATGTCGTTCTTCCAAGAACGATTGTGAGATGGTGTTTTTAAACATTTTATTTTTCCTGTGTGGAGTTTATTTAGTCAAGCAGAAGGCAACAGAGCTTTATTTCCAACAGTGATAGTTTTCTCTGTGTGGCGTTGACAGATGTTTATAGGAGGTGTTTGATGGAAGATATTACAGGAAAGGATTGTTTCATCTCCCATGCCATACTTTTTCATGCTCCATCATAACATAATTCCTGTTTTTATGGCAAACTCAACCTGTTTTAACTACATTCAAACACAGCTGACATCTTAAGCAGACTTTGTTTCGTCCTTCTTTAAGGTTCTAATCCGATGGTTATGCTCTCGCAGGCAGTGTCTTTTTAACTTTTTTCACGAGTTTGCAGTTCACCTCTTCCCTGGCATTCCTGAGTTTCTTCAAAAATTTCATTCTTATCATCGTTGTGACGTTTCTTTTTTAATAATCTTGAAAGGTGTTAATAAAACAGTATGCAACATGGGAAAACAGCTTGTCCCGTTTGATTTTTATGTCTGGTGGGAAAATAAACAGTCATTTCATATGTACTGTAACACAATCACACCAACAACTACAAATTTATTTATTTGATTAAAAATGTAGTACAACCATTTGTCCATAGCCTTCATGGGAAAAAAAAATAAAATCACAAAAACACTGTGGTCCATCTCGGAGTTGAACTTTATGCATTAAAGTTGGGAAATGACTCGTCAGCTCGTCCTGGATCTTCTTTATCCACATGAGCTGAAACACTGGCAGACTGGACCAGTGTCAGGAGGTGAACAGAAGCTGTTTGTCCACCTGTGGGCTGAAAGGACTCATCCTGGTAGAAAATCCAGGAAAAATACATTACTGAGAAATGAATAAGGATTGCTTTTAATATAAGATGTGGTTTTAGTGAACAGGAGGTGTATAATTTTCTTTCACTGCCCACAAAAAGCCCATTTATTTAAGATAGGCCTTGGTAAATTTAATTTAAAAAGTAAAGGAAAATAAATGGAGATCATAAGCAAATTAGTAAATGGTGGATAGGCTGCTGCATGGTAGAGACTGAGGTACTGGGACAGTAAAAAGAGGTTGTGTGTGTTTGCTGCCTGATAACAGTACATGAGTGAGAATGGGAGGACAAAAGTAGAGAAGAAAATGCAGAAGACCTTTTTCTAATAGAGACATTTGACCCGTTCAGACCTGACGCAAACATCCATCCTGAGTATCTACATAACCCTCCATACCGCTGAATGTCTCAATATTTATTAAAAATCTTTATAAAATCTACCTTCAGATGTTGTCTGGCTGAATTTTATTCTCATACTTTTGGTAGTATGAACACAATCTGAGCTATGACCCATAAGCAGTGGAGTCATCTGGATGTCTTGAGGTTAAAAAAAAAAAAGTCCTCAAGCTGCTGGCTGGATAATAAAGCAGCCGTCCTTGATTATTCTGAGGCTATGGCTTTTTGTTGTTTGTTTCGGGCTAAAAGGTTTTAATGAGCTGTTTATCAGAATGCTCAAAAACACTTTTGTGGAGAATTTTAAAAAGCAGAGCAGGATTCTGTTTGTTCTGATAGTTTTTGAGCCAGTTGGACCCACTAAGGTCACCATGAGCTGTAATGTGCGGCCACACAAATTCAACTACAGAACAGAAGTCCAGGTGCTTAGTCTTAGTTCTTTTAATTTGCTGTGTCCTGGATGATATGACATCGATGTCAGTGTCAGACCGATGCTGGCACGATGGCTTTATTGCTCGAGTTAGTTTCACTTTCAGTTCATTGTTCTATTGCTAAAATATGACGCTGCACCGGCAAGAGGCAATTTCTAATGTAAACGCTGGGCCAAACAATCGTCAGATAATTTGGTTCTGACTGTGCACGAGCCTCAAAATTGATACACACATGCTAACGTGTAGCATTCATGTTTGCTATTGTAAGTACAGCGAGCTGTGTGTGAAGTCTTGTCTTCTGCACATACGGGACACTTGAGGGCCATCCAGAGTTCACACTGGAGTCTGATGATGGTAACATTTAAAAAATAATGCAAAGGACCATGCAAAAACATCAGATCTGAGAAAAAAAAATCATTAAGCATTGACCTGCAGTGTAAATATAGCCTTCAGATGTCTGAGTGTATTGAAATTATTCTAGAACCATTAGACCTGCTGTCACACTGTTCTGAGCTCACTGTGACATGGCGGCATGCATTCAGAGCAGGTAACGTCCAGTCACAAAAATGTATCACCCAAGATGGATTTTTAATGCAAGGCAAGAACGGGTTTTTGATGCAGAAAAAATAGAACTGCTTGGACTAAGAGCATGTTGTTGCTGGCGTGAGGTGGGTGGAAGCTAACGGCGGTCGGGCACACTGATGATTGAGGTAAAAGCTGGTCTGGTCCTCGTGTGGAGTTGAGTTCACCTGGGAGAAGTTGGGCCTTTCTAGGCGTACATGGTCAACTGGAGCCACTTCAAATGGAGACAAACAAACACGTCTTTAAATAGTGAAAGTAAAATCATTTTCTTTATAATCTGTTTTGAGAAATAAAATCAATCTGAAGGAAGAAACTGGAATTAGTGGTTGTCAAGCAAACACAGTTATAATTAACTGACTTGATTTGTGCTATATTCATAAGTTTGTCTGGTTTGTGAGGATGTTGTTGTGAATTTGTACCTCCAGGACACTGAGTCTGATGGTGCCATGTCCGTCCTGATCGAAGGCCTGGAACGCCCCTGTAAAGAGAAACACCACCTGGTCTTACAACTTAAGGGTATACAGTATTGCATATTGTGGGTACAATATAATAATATATATACTATAATATTGTAATGAGGCTAAACATTGTTTTCTAAATGTAAAAGTACATATATAGTGTATGGTATAAATGATGGCGATCAGTACTATGGGGTGCCATTTGTAAAGTTACACCGTCAAAAATTAACAGCGATATTTTGGTTTATTTAGCCGTTAATAAGGAAAAAAAGTTGTTGTTTTTTTTCAAAGTCATTTTCCCCATGTTATTCATACATTTATAAGTGTCATGGTTCCAAAGTAAATATTTAATTTCCAAGCTAAATATTTTAATTTACAAACTAAATATTTAACTTGCAAGTTAAATATTTAGTTAGCAAGCTAAATATTTAACTCCACACTAAACATTTAGTTTACAAACTAAATGTATATGTCCAAGATACATGTTTGATTTACAAATTAAATATTTAACTTGCAAGTTAAAAAGTTAGTTAGTGAACTAAATATTTAGGTGTAAATTAAATATTTAATATAAAAGCTAAATATTTATCTTCAAAACTAAACATTTGATTTCCAAACTAAATAATTATTGTCCAAGCTAAGTATTTAATTTCCAAACTAAACATGTAATTTCTAAGCTAAACATTTAATTCCTAAACTAAATATTTAATTTGCTAACTAAATATTTAATTCAGACCTAAATATTTATTTTCCAAGCTAAACATTTGATTTCCAATATAAATATTTAAATTGCTAATTAAACATTTAATTCCTAAACTAAATATTTAATTTGCTAACTAAATATTTAACTGAGACCTAAATATTTATTTTTCCAAGCTAAACATTTGATTTCCAAAATAAATATTTAAATATTTAGCTTGGACATAAATATTTAGCTTGCTAGCTACATGTTTAACTTGCTAACTAAATATTTAAATAGCAATTTAAATACCTAGCTCAAACCTAAATATTCAGCTAAAATGCAAATTCATTGCCAAAAAGCAGAAGTGGACTAGCAAAATAAAAGCTGTTAGAACAGCTCGTCCGATGTTCTCTGCTAACTTGTTTGCCATGTCCAGAGGAAAAGGATGAGTGAATGACAATAAAATATGGCACATAAGAGAAAACTGAAGCAGTTCATTCTGGCCAGCTGCAACTCTTCTTCTTCTGGTGTTTTTTGGCAGTTTGTAAAGAGGTGTAGAAGACAGGCTGTAGGTGAGCTGATTTGCCCTGTTGGCATGCACACAGCTGGATATCTCATCGACTTGGAAGACTT
>JARVGQ010000781.1:7707672-7720577 GCA_031762355.1 Hypsolebias martinsi
CTGCTCCCCCGGGCACCCTAGATATCAGCTCTCTGCTCCACACAGAGGGCTGTGGTAGCTCGGTGGTCTGTGGTTGTATCAGGAAGGGCATCCGGCATAAAAACAATTGCCAAGTCTTCGTGCGACTAGTTTGCTGTGGTGACCCCTGAAGAAGGGAGAAGCCAAAAGAAGAAGAAGAAGAAGAGACAGACCAAACACAGCTTCTCCAGCAGTTTCTCCTCCTCACACTCTGGATTAGCCTAAAGCCACAGCACCTTGTAACATAATTCCTTCACTGTCACATGACCAAGGGTGCGTTCAAGTAACCAGAAGTGTGAGAAAATAGTTTTAAAAAAAAATCTGGGTTACATTTGATTCCTCGACATGCTAATATTATTAGCATGAGCCAGGCGGAAATGACAATATTGCACATACCCAGTCAGGTCAGTTTTTCACCATCCGATAAAAACAAACAGATCAAGCGTTTACATGCGCACCGTTTGGGTTATGAATCGGCGTAAACCACCCGTTTCATTCTGATCGCAAATTATTTCGGATCACGCTGAATAAACAAAAAATAACCCTAACGGAGTGTTTACGTGACGCGTTTTTATTTCAAACGGCCGTTTGATCCAATTAAATGGTAAATGACTTACGTCCATGTAAACATACCTAATGTGTCATCAGATATCCAAACCTCCAGATTATTGAGGTCTGGATTAATAAAGTCTGGATCTGAACCAGGAGGTACAATGTAAAGAACAAAAAACTGAACAAGATTTGGTGAAAAGACGTGTATGTTTTTGAAGCCGGTCCGTTGGACTGTCCTACACTGGACCAGTCCATTGGACTGTTCTACACCGGACCGGTCCATTGGACTGTTCTACACCAGACCAGTCCATTGGACCGTTCTACACCGGACCGGTCCATTGGACCGTTCTACACTTGACTGGTCAAGTTTTGTTTTGTTTTTTTCTCTTCTTCTTTCGACTTCTCCCTTCGTTAGGGGTCACCACAGCGAACAAGTTGCACAAAGACTGGTACTTACTTGACTGGTCAAGTAAAAGTCTTATTTTACCTTCAGTGTGGAGAGACAGCTGATGTCGCATCTTATGGGCAGCAGAGACCTCAGCTCATTGGTGTGGAGTATCAGAACCTGAGGAGACCGGCACAGAAACCATTGGAACTCTGGACCACCCTCAGATGTCACTGCTTTGTTTGTGCGTAAACAAACGCTTAGTTTCAAAGGCTGACTTTCTGTCCTACCTTCTTCTGGAGAACTCTACAGATGGAAAAGGCGCTTGACGGTACCTGGAGCCAAACAGAACAGAACCTGCACATTAGAACAATGACTCTGAAATGGTTTTATTCCTCTTCATAAAAACCTGAATATGATTTGGCTCAAGCATCTACACAAGAACACTTGCTCTTCTAAAGGGCGGATGTCTCCTTTCAATCTCCGCTTTGCTTTTGCTCTGTCTTGTCTGTGAAACTGCTTGAGAGCCTCTCTTCTACAAAATCTTCTGAATCATAACTATGGACTTGGATTTGATCAGTTGGTCCCTCAACACAACTGACGACATTTCTTTGAAGAGAAGACAGGCTGTAGGCAAGCTGATGTGCCCTGTTGGCATGCACAGAGCTGGATATCTCGTCGACTTGGAACACTTGATGACGTGTCTATCTCTGCTGTCATCTGTGGATTTTAAGGACGCATATTTAATTGGATTTATGATAACTGGTTCCTGCTTTTTGGATTTGGCTTGTTCCAGATCTATCAACAAACAAGGAAGTCGTCTGCAGCAAATCTGGATCTGGTCAGGCTGCCTGCCTTACATGATGGCTTGGTTCATGTCTTGAGAACCCAGACTTTTGGTAGAATGGATTAGATCTCGGGGATTTTCTCAGGCATGTTCCATTGGTATGGTCATTTAATTTGGACATTTTGGAAGCGAGTGGACCAACACAGACTGAAGGTAGATGCCATTAAAGTTCTGCCTGTCCCCAAAACAATCTGTGTTTATCTGAAATTCGGCTCCCCTGACTGGCCTTGACAGACCGTCTTATCTCAACATGCCTGAGAAGTTTTGTAAACCTGACGCACTCACCCATCCCAACCCTTCTACTGAGGAATTCTACGGACTTTTCAGCCCAGCTGAAGAAACATTCCGTCATCATTTCAGGACCCTGGATTCACCTCTGGCCGTTCTAGGCAGTAACATACTCTTCAAAAAATGTATATGCTTTTTCTGTTTGACAATTTTGGGGGTTTTGTACAGTACACATTATTTTATTATTTTGTTAGGACCTTCTTCAATTGCAAAACTTCTTCTATGTTGTGCAGTTTCTTACTGTGAGCAAAACGATCAAATGTCCACACAGTGCTTCTTATTCACACTCTGAAGTCAGGTTTTAGCTGTTTTGGGTCTCTTCTTCATTTAGATATGATTTTCATATCTTTGGACCAACACTTTGGTCAACAAATTGACCACAAGGCCTGAAGGTTTACATTTGGCTTCAGTTTGGCACGAGAACGCCACAAGTGCCTCATGAGGTTTTGTTAAACACACAGTTATGCTTTCAGGCAGTTTGTCCAGCTTCCAGCTATCTTGCATGGAGCCAATGATGGGGCAAAGCTGCACGTGAACTCCTTTTTTTTTTTTTTGTAGCTGATGTGGACACCTTTGACAAACAGACCTGCACACTGAGTGTTTAATCAACCTGACAACAGGCTGGGTGTAGTTTGCAAGCCTTCTTGTATTCATACTTTTTTGTCAGTCTTGGTCTTTGAGATAAATAAAAGAGAACTTGAGAGCTAATGGTTAAACTATAAGGGAGATTGAAGTTGTGAGGACGCAGCAGGAAGTGACAGAAAATGGGGTGCCTTCGTACGAGGACATGTCTGAAAGAGCCGCTGGTTTGATCTCTGGAAGCAAATTCAACAGTTTGGTTGACTGGTGAGTTTTATGTGTTTTAGGTTTTCTGGGTTTGACTTTATTTATCTGAAAATCACCGTTAAATAGTCCCACCTGGCTGTATGTCACATAAAATCTAGACTTAACTAATCATCTTTGGAATTATGTGTGATAATATAACTACAAGGTTATCTGGGTTTGTGAAGGTAAAATATAATGCTGCCATCCACAGTGCTGATTGTGATTGTTTAAATGGTTGAACTGGGTGTACGCAGTCATGCTATGCTGGTTGGTCTTTGAAAAGACCCCTGAAGCCATTTCCCCTGGTTTGTTCCACAAAAGTGGAAACAAACGTTGTTTGTTTGCCATCTGTGATTGAGTGTTAAAGTGAGATAACAGGTGCAGACAATAGAGTCTGTGGGTCTAGGTGTGAACTGCCCCCTAATCTGTCTTTGTAGTTTGGCAGTGTGTTCATGGCTACTTTGTATCCTTAAAGGTGTTGCTGGTACTGTGTAATATTTATTTATTTTTTTACATAAAACTGTCTGTTTTTGACATCTGCAGGAGACTCTAGTGAATTAGACGAGGTTCATCAGCCAGTGCGCCCCTACGCCCCTCACCAGAGTGACTTGTCCTACGCTGGGACATCCCCCTCACCATCGGCCACCACGGAGAGCACACAGCAGTCACACTCTCACCTGAGCCATCCTCCCCCGGAGGATCCGCTGGGACCTCTGCCTGACAACTGGGAGATGGCCTACACCGAGAACGGCGAGGTCTACTTTATAGAGTAAGTAACAGGACACGTAAACAAATATGTAGACCTTCACTGTCCTCTGTTTTTGATTGTTTCTGGTTATATGAAGTTGGAAAGTTTCTATTATTTACAGATTTTTTTTTTTTTTTTTTTTTACTTTTGGCAAAACCTTAAAACTGTTAGGAGTTACGCAGGGCAGCCGGCTCGTGACCCGAAAGTCCCAGGTTCGATCCCCAGTCACTGCATACCTCATGGTGTCTCTGAGCAGCACACCTTATCCCCAACCACTAAACAGATTTTAAAAAATTACATAAGCTAACTAAAGCGCTAACTTTTATCATCCACTGCTGTCCACTGTAAGACTGTAATGTGACAACGTTGTAAGTGAACACAACTCAAAACGGTTCATAAATCTCAGGTAAAGCATCCATGTCCCATTCAGGGGTGAGCTTTCAGAAATTAATCTGGTCCATTGGAACCAAAGAGGCGGAGCAGAACTCTGCTGGGCTGAAGCAGCGTGATGCATTCAATGTGTGTTGGACATCTCCCTCGTGTCATTTACTATAATGAATTGACTCACTTTAGGACTCCTCTTCGTTAACTACTTTTATAAACGAACTACAAAGTTGCTGTGTGTCATCATCAGTATTCTCTCTGTAATAAATATGTTTGTATTAAAGAAAAGGTGTGTGAAGTCATGTGTGAGAGAGTCACGCCCCAGAGACAATGTGAGTGTTGCATAGCATGCTGGGTAGAAATTACGCATGCAACATTTCTAATAATTGTTTCTGAGTGTGAAAATGGGTTTTTCAAGTTATTTCTTTTAGCATTTATGTTAAAATCTCTGTTATTGGCTGTAAACTGACAACATGACTGTTTCTGGGGGTGGGGGACTGTGAGGGTTGTGTTGTCAGCGAGTGGCGCTTAGCTTTGCTCTGCCTAGCATAGCATTGCTCCGTATGAATCACCATTCTCCTGTGCGTTCAGTGTGAAGAACTATCATAAAAATCTTTTAGCTGACTTGAATTTACCGTGTTTAAACTTAGTGGAAGCTAATTCTGCTATAGGTTTTCGAAGTTGGCAAAAACACTAATCCACTAAATGGAAAGTTAGTTCAGCTATTAGCAGATTAGTGGAACCGTGCCCACCACTGTGTATAGGGTTTATTGAGCCCCTAAATAATGGGAAAGCAATTTAAAAAAAATTAAAACGTGTTTAATAATGTGGGGCAGTTGGTCGAGCTGCTGCCTCTCAGCGAGCAGGTTACCCCGACTCAAATCCCGGTCTGGAGACCTTTCTGTGTGGAGTTTGCATGTTCTCTCCGTGCATGTGTGGGTTTTTTCCACGTACTCCAGTTTCCTCCCACAGACCAACAACATGCATGTTAGACTGATTGGTAACTCTAAATTGTCTCTAGGTGTGAGTGAGAGAGTGAATGGTTGGTCTCGTTTGTCTCTATGTGTCCCTGTGATGGACTTGTGACCTGTCCAGGGTGTCTCCTGCCCCTCACACAGTGATAATGGATGGATGTCTTTGAGGAATGAAGTTCTGCAGAAACTTGGTTACGGTCTTCCCTTCCAATACTCTTTTGCATTAGACATAAGCAATACGTCAGATTTGTTTCATGTGCCGTATAAAATTCAGTTTGAAACTTAATCTCACTCAATCACACCCTTAGTTGATGAAAATGATGACTCACCATAAACGTTAGTCCCTGTTTTTTTAACTATTATCAACCATAAACAGAAACATGCCCAATATTTCTACAAAAACTAAAACTGTGCCAACTTTCACAGGATGGTACAGAATCCTGTAAACATAATTCACTTATTTATTGATAAACTGCATTTTGTAATTATAATAATCTATTAATTCAAGTGCACCTCTGTGAAGTGGATGGAGGTAGTCACAGAGCCAAAACACCATGTATGTGTGAAGTGTCTGCAGAGTGCAGCGCTCCTCTCTCACAAACAGCACAACTGTCGCTCAATGTGTTTCGTGACACCAGGTTTCTGCTGACAGGTCCAAATGGGTTTCTAAAAGATAACAGGAAAAACTATTCATCGGTTTGTGAGGGTGGGGAGAGAAAACATTATTTTTTAACATGTATGAAATTACTTTAAGTAAATCATGCAAGCCCAACGTTTGTCAGGCTTTATTTATGTAATGATGTTGGTAAGTCACTGCTGTGCATTGTGAAGCATGCTGTCTTATGTGCTAAAATAACCAAGCAGAATGAGCAACCATTTAGAATAAAATATTCATTTATTTCTCGATCCCCTGAGGGAAATTAAAGGTGAATTCATACTGAATTATTTTTTTAACCTTTTGGCTCTAATGCAAATTATAGATACTTTATCTATTAGTTATAAAACCATTTGTTTTAAACTGGTAAAGACAAAACTAAAATTGGAAAAGAGCTTTTGTAACATACTAAATCTTACAGTTCATTAAAAAAAGGCCAACAATATTTCTAAAGGACAAGTTTTCAGTATATGTTCATAACTTGCTACCATCTCCCAAAAGGAAAAGAGGGTGTCTGTCAAGAGAGGTCTTTTTTTAAGATAATAGACCTGTGGCTGAGAGGTAAAGAAGCTCTCAAATTTATTGCTGGAAGCTGCAAAAAACTCCCTCTGAACGAAAGTAATTTAAATGAGAAAACAACTCTCTTTAGAGGCTGGAAGTTTTAGTGAGAGCAGGTTCTGCATGTATTGACCTGAAGGTCATTAAATTCAGCCTCAGGAGGATTGATAGGCTCTTCACTCACGGCAATCTGCCTTAAGATAGAAGTTGTTCTTTTGGCTTGAATGAGTGTAAAAGTGAACTGGTGTGAACTTCATACCAGTCCAACAAGAGAAAAAAAGAGTGGAAACTTTCTGCAGTGTGACGACCAAGAGAGTCCATTTAAAATATTAACTTTTTAAAGGTTTGCCACAGAACAACAAGTAGAAAAGGGTTTAATGTCTGCATTTACATGTCTATCAGGAAGTCGTCATCAGGAGTAGGTTCTTAATACCGTATTTTCACCCTATAAGTCACAGTTTTTTTTTTTTTTTTTTCATAATTTGCATGTCCTGCGACTTATAGGCCAAAGCAACATATTTATGGATTTTCCCATATTTTAAACCAATTTTTGGCTGAGATATTCATTCATTCTGACAGAAAATATTGAACACTACCATTTTCAGCTGCTAGATGGCACTCAAGTAGTATGGTATGCCTTTGTATGATGTAGTAGCTAAAAGTGGCTATTAATGACACAGCCAGCTTGCCATAACCTGCCACTGTCGTCTGCCTGGAGCAACCGTCAAATCAGCTTCATTTCGCTGCGCCGCCCCGGTGAAATGCAGCTGATTTGACCATTAAAGTGCATTTATTAAGTAAAAGTTCAACTGAGACACATCTTTACTATAAAGTTGATCGAACGAATAAATAATTGTTTTAGGCGCTTATCTTGTTAAATTTTGAAGAAATGCGCAGCGTTCCTCCTTCCTGATTTCCTCCCTGTCTGCGCGCTCCTGGAGCACCGAGGCAGTGACTACTTTTAAAATACAACTGATTTTACCATTACAGTCCTTTTATCAAGTAAAGGTTCAACTGAGACCACCTTTACTATAAAGTTGAGTAAACAACTGATGCTTTTTAGGTGCTTATCTTGTTAAATTTCGAAGAAATGCACAGCGACTCATCCCTCTGCACGTTGCTACTTCTGCGTATCGGCTTTTAAAATGCAGCTGATTTTACCATTAAAGTGCATTTATTAAGTAAAAGTTAGACTGAGACACACCTTTACTATAATTTCGAGCAAACAAGTAATTGTTTTCAAGCGTTAATCTTGTTAAATTCTTGTTAAAGTCATCCCGTCTGGGTTGTCAGCGGTGACAAGTAACAAATGCGACGTGTCAGCAATGACACATACGCGACTTTTACGGCAAAGTGACGTATTTATGGATTTTTCTACTTTATTAGACATATTTGGATTGATGCAACTCATAGGATGGTGCAACGTTTACGGTGGAAAATACGGTAAGTAGCTAAAAATCTAATCCTGTTCTGTGCTTTATAAACTGGAGAGACTGGTCATTTTACAAATGGAGAGCCATAAAAATATCTGGTTCCTCCTTGGTAGATCTCCAGAAGACATCTTTCACGTCTCACATTTCTCTCTGTCAAAAACAGACATGATTTATTGCACTCTCCCAACACAAAGTGCCACTATTCCATCTAAGATTCACTAAAAGGTGAATTAGGATCCATTTACTCCCAAACATGATGCTTGATGTATACAGTATTTTCTATTTCCAGACATTGTTTTTATTCTCAATAAAGGTAAAGGTGTTAGTTTTACTGAATCCAAATTCAAACAAGATGATCCCCGTCAGCTCTGATATGAATGGCATTTCATTTACAGTAAATATAGTTTGATAATCAAGTTTATATTACATAACCTTTAGGTTCAAATGCTTAAATTGGATCCGGCGAAACATTAAAATCATGTAAAATCATTTGTTTTCTATATTTGGTACTTTGGTAGCAGCTGCTATTTTCAATGTGCTTTATAAATAAACTTGACTATTTAAAACCTCTACAAGTAAGAATTACCTGCAGGTCAGAACACACAGAGAAAAAGTTCCTTTATTGAAGTTGTCTAGTTTAAATTGGAGATTTTCTGTGTTGAGATAAGGCAAACAACTCGGCCAAATAGTTGTGGAATCGTTTATTTATTTTGTTTATTTATATTAATCATGGTTTGGGTGCTTATGAGCAGAAACAATGGATAGTTCACAAACATCTGCTTCTGCTTTTGACAATATAAACCATTAGGTCTCATCACAAGATGAAGCCATGCATAGTTATGAATTAAACTTCCTTACTGTTGACAAATGATGTGTTTCATAAAATTTTTTTACCCCCCCCCCCCCCCACCCCCATGCCAATTTATATCAGATTAGTATTGCGGCTTTAAAAGTCAACACTGGTAAAACACCAGGTTTCATTAAGGCAAAAGAAGAAGAAGAAAGATAAATTCTAAAATATATCTAATTGTGACATATAGACCATACAATGTAAGAAATCAGTTATTGGGAAAAATATGAAAAAAAAAAAATCAAACATGCTAAAGGGGGTTGCACATGTGTGCACACCCTTGAACTGATGTGTTGCTGAAGCACCTTGTTAGAAACACATTGGTGTCATTTAAAGTGTTTCTGGGGTCTGGTACTGTCTCATGATGCTTCCTGTGTTCCAGCTCTGTCTCACCTGTGTTCAGTGTAATCACCACAGGTGTCACCCTCATGAGTGTCTGCTCCTTGGTGACTTGTCAGCATCTCTGGATTGTCCTTCAGCGGCTTTGGGATCCATCTCCCTTTGTGTCCTCCTTAAAGTAAGTTAGCTGCCCCATCAGCATCTTGTTTTGTTTATTTAGTAAATAAACTATTTATTTATTTTACCACAGTCCCTCATCATCTTCCTGCGGTTCAAACACAAAGCAGATCATGATACAAAGGGACTTTGATGAACCTGAATCAAATTCAGCTGCGCTCCACAGCAACATGGTTCACAGAGAGTCCAGGAAGCATCACAAAGATCTCATTGCTAAAAGATGTCAGTCAGGAGACGTACAAAAGATTTCCCTCGTGTTAGGAATCCCATGGGACACAGTGGAGATATCATGAAGGGGAGAAACCGTGGAACAACAGTGACATTACTGAGATCTGGATGTCTGCAAAATTCATGAGAAGACTGGATGGAAACTGGTCAGGGAGGCTGCAGAGAGTCCTACACTGAAGGAGCTGCGGAAAAGTACTGGCTGCGTACAAAACGTGACAAACACCTGGGCTTGTTAATGGACTCTGACGTTGGACAGCCTTTTATTTACAGAGAAAAACTTTCAGGCCCAGCTAGATACGGAGAAAAATGTGAAGTCTGCTAAAAGAACGTGTGAAAATGTGTCTTGGAGGGAGGAACCTGAAGTTTTCAGCCATGAATCTAAAAAGGTATGTCTGAAGCAGAAACAAGACCATCCCCAAAATGTCCATCCGCTTCCCCACTGCACCCACTTCAAATGTTATCAGCCATTAATTAAATGATCGTGTTATCACCCCCATAAGTTGCACTCAGACTATCCCTCCTGTACCTCCCAGTAGGTTTAAAGGTACATTCTTATCACTGATAATGGGGTCAGGGGGTCAGTTTAGGCTCAGTGCTCTGGTAAGGTTAGGTTTAGTAAAAGAGTTACATACAGCTACCAAAAAAACTTTCTAGTTTTACACGTGGACAAAGCTGCATGTTATCAGTGATAACAACGTAACTTTAAACCTCCTAGGAGGTACAGGAGGCACAGTCTGAAAACATATGGGGTGATAACAACTAATAACGCCCATTACATGATAACTGATAACGTTCGAAGAATACCCACAGTAAAACATGGTGGTGGCAGCATGATGATGTGGGGTTTATTTTCTTTCACTGAAAACAGTTTGAATCAAGCTGAATGGATCGACAGACAGTTCTGCTTATTTTGGTCTTAAACCTTCAGGTGTCTCCTAAAAAGATGAAGATGAAGAGGAGTTTAATTTTTTTTAAAGCCAATGAAAACACTAGAAGAAAACGTCTTTAGACCAATTAATTACCAAAATAAAATAAAAAATCTGTGGTGACTAAAAAGAGCAGTATTTTTGCAATAAGTGTGGGCAAATATCACCAAGTCAATAATTAAATCAGATTTTTAAATTCATTATTTAAGTGTGCACACTTGTGCAATCAACTACTTGCATCTTCTATTTTTTTTTTTTTTTTGTATTTTCTCGTGCAACAGATATTTGTCTCTCAGCTGAACTGCACAGGATATTTGTGACAGTAAAGGTGGGAAACATTTGAATATGATTTATCACGGTTTCATTTTATTACAACACTAAAAGCTGGCGTTTGAACACGGGCGTGCAGATGTTTTGTTTCGCCGTAGCTTCAGCGATTGCTGTTTCAGAGCAGCTGTGGCTTTGAAGTTGTTCAAATCCAATCAGATTGTTCTGGAATATGAATAATGCCTCTAATGGTGAGTTCTCTTGTTCTGGTGAAGACTCCTCTTCCTGACAGACATCGATAATGATGCGGTGAACGTGTTTTTGCTGTGGTGCAATATACAGCACTCTCTGACAAAGTGCATTCATCGTATATGCATTTTAATCTCCTGCTGTGTTTTTGTTTAAATCACAATCCAAACATTTTTTAAATCAGGGTTAACCCAAGGTTTATAAAATCACTCACCCTGCTGTCTTTCTGCAGATATTAACCTAATTACAGTAGGAATTCATCGCAGTGAGTAAGCATTGCTTTAAATTTTGCTGCCACAAGCACAACGCTTCATTCGTTCCTTTCATAAATGATGACCTAGTGTTTTCTATACACTTATTAAGATAAGCAGCGAAGCACAGAGGCATGTTCCGTTTGCAATTAGAAAATCTGAACCGATCTTATCGTGGTATTTCTTCAAGCTTGGAACTCTCACAGGCAAAAATGACACTGGCATGTGAGTGCCTGTATATGAGCGCAGGAGATGTTTCCTTATTACTGTTTTGTCATACTTGGAGAGCTCGCTAATTAACTTTCAAGGAGCCGAGTTGATTTAATTACACATAAGATGCGCCGAAGAGAGGGAGAGACAGCAGATCATCGTGCTTAATGTGCTAACAAGACAACTAACAGGGTGCGATCATGTTAAATTATTTTAAGACATTTTATTTGTAAAGCTCATTGTCTAGTCTGGTGGGATGTTTTTATGGATACCTGAAAAGAACTCACCAACGATGATGGTTTTAAATTTAGAGTTGGAGCCCTGTTGAATTTGCTTAACGCAACGCGTGTGGTGCATTTGTTGAAAAAATCAATTTGTAAATGTGCCTGAGTTATGACGCTCCAGTTAACTGAGCAACAGTCAGAAATTGTATTTTATCACTAAAACGTCTGGAGCATCCAACATATTTTCATCCCATTATGTTAAATAAATGTTTTATTTCAAATTAATTGCTTTTTAATGTCCTAATGGGGTTTTAATGGTTTGTTGGAACAAACTGTGCGTAGACAAACACATAATGAATGATTTGTTTTAGCTATTAAACATAATTAACAGGTTTAGGAATTGTTTGCTCTAAAAAAAACAGACTTTAGTTTTTTTTCCCATTTATGCTCCAGTAAATCGTGAACATGCTGCCCAGAGATTGTTAGAATCCATCCCTTCAGAGGAACCACGAGCACAATGTTGCAATCAGTATCTTCATTTGGTTTAATCCATGTGCACAGATTTGCTGACAGACACCATCATATTCCAGATCAAGTGTTAAACCTTGGTTTAGATTCAGTAAAACTCAAAAACTGGGCAAATTTGAGTACCAATAACTTCTAAACAAGCCAACCATTGTTAAAACTCTCCATGGAAGAAAAATACAAGAACAGAATTTATTCTAAACAACTCATACTCTGAGCTGGATGAGCTCTTGGAAATTATTACTAAATCAACACAAGACAAACATCATTCTTTAACTTGATGACACTGGATAAAATATCTGGGCGTTGCAACTTGTAGATGGTTTGTAAATTTCCATGTCTCTTCCTGTGTTGTGTTTCTGTTTTACCATCCACACCATAGACACCACTGTTTTTGCAAAGTCATGCCCATTTAAATTAAAATAACAGATTCTTCCATCTTCTATTTACTGGATTTGTTGAAACCTTTGCAGAATCCGTACAGAACTGCACACATGGTCTTCCCAGCTTTGAGGTGATTGGTTTTCTGCTCTGGAATTGAACAGGTAGTGCACGTGAAGCTTTTAATGTTTTGATACAAGATGTTTAGGTGGGTAGGAGTTACACTGCGTAGAACAGCAGTGGTGGTTTTTTTTCTTTTTTTTCCTTGTCTGAGGCTGCACAGATTCACAGATTCTGGTGAGCAGCGGGAGCAAGTTTATCCACCATCTGGTGCAATAGCGGAGACAGGGGGTGGCCAGGGGTGGCCTTGGCTACCATAGATTAAACTGCAGCCACCCCAATAAATTTTGAAGAAAATATACTTTCAAGCCAAAAAAAAAAAAAAAAGCGTAGTTTCCTCAAACGATCGGGGTAGTTGATTTACATGTGTGTGTGTGTGTGTGTGTGTGTACCGTATGTGTATATTTGTACACAATACAGGTAGTCCTCGACTTACGACTTAGATCCGTTCTCACGGCGGCGGTGTAAACCGAATTTGACGTAAGTCGGAA
>JARVGQ010000781.1:7734507-7745980 GCA_031762355.1 Hypsolebias martinsi
TGAGTCTTTGTGAGCAGATAAGTATGAATGAATACAGCAACATGAATAAATCAGAAGCATGAGATCAGCAGCATGGATAATCAGCAGCACATATCACCAGTCAAAGTGACATCACAGTGATTATTCGGGCTAGATATTCATGAGTCTAACAGCTTCAGGGTAGAAGCTGTTCCTCAGTGGTTCTAGGGGAGCGGGGCAAAAAGTGTGTGTGCTGGATGAGTGGGGTCCTTCATGATACTGGTTGCCCTCTTCCTGCATTTGGAGGTGTAGATTTAATTCAATTCAATCCAGAAATAGTTTAATAATTCAAAAAAGAACTCATGTGTTGTTGTTGCTCATCTTCTTGGTTTCATTCAGGAGTTGTTATAGATGCTGATAGTTGTGGGCAGGAAGTATCTCCTGCAGCGAAACAAAAGAATTTGGCCTCAGATACTGATCCATCTACATGAATCCAGCTTGCTGTCAGAATTTATTTGCTATTTATTTAGTGTCTCAGTTGTTAGCACGGTGGCCTCACAGCAAGAAGGTTCTGGGTTCAATCCCTGATTGGACCTGGGGTCTTTGTGTGTGAAGTTTGCATGTTCTTCTCGTGCTCCAGTTTCCTCCCACAGATCAAAAACATGCATGTTCGTGTGCCTTCAGGCCTCCCTTGCAAAATAGATCTGTGATCTCAATGGGATTTGCCTGATTAAATAAGGGTTAATAAAAATAATAATAATTAAAAAAAAATCATGCTACCGTTCCTTGAGGTTTTATGCAACAACACCGCCATCTGGTGGTAGCTTTTAAGTATTACAACTTCAAGTCTCCGTGACGAGCTCGAAGCTCCCGCAAAGTGCTGCCGCCGCAGCAGTAAGTTGATGTTAACAGCGGGAACTGAACACTCTCCCCATCTTTCCACCTTTAAACCATTTCTAGACAAGTGAACGAGGCGGGCAGCCGACTCGGAACCGGGAGGAGACACCATGCAGCTGGAGGTGAGTCACATGGTGAAGGGATGGAGCCTGGCTGAGGAGACTCCTCAGAGAGAGGACACGTCTTAACCAGGCATCATCTGTCTCTGATCACCATCCACCTGCTGACGGGGGTTTCTCCTCCCAGGATGCCTCACAAGAGCAAAAAGGAAAAGGTAGTTTTATTATTTTATTTTAACCTGCAAAATTTTTATTTATTGTGCAATTAATTCAGCTTTTTTTTTTGTATGTTCAGGAGTCCTGCAAATCCGGAAGATCCAAAAAATCTGGGGGCAAAAATGGGCCTGCTGGTGACCAAGAAGTAAGTGTTCATGAACTTTTTAACAAGAGGAAAAACAGAACTGTTCATGCAGCAAATGTGTTCATTTCAAAGAGATTAAATATGTTTTATGACTAGTTTGTTATTAGCAACATAAAAAAACGTTAGAGCAGTAATTACCACCTGACTATAAGTACAGTTTTTTTGTTTTAATGTGTAAAATAAGCTTTTATGTTGTTGTTTTACATTTTAATAATTTAAATGTAAGTTTTAAAAGCACAACATTCCAAGAGGATAGATACGTGAACCTTCCTTTAATCATAAACCAACAGTTTTTACTGGCAAGGTAGAAAATAGTTGTTTCTTTACTTCTGCTTTGGCAAACTTTTTTTTTTTTTTTTTTTTGAGCAGTTAGTTTATTTTTAGGATTCTCTTGAATAAAAGCAGCCAGAGTTGCTCATATGACATGCTGCATAATCTTGTGACTTTCTTCTTTTTGATTATCCTTGCACTCTGAGCATAATGCTTGGCATTGTTGGAGTTGTTTTAGCTCTTGTATTCCTGAAGTATTTATAGATTGTACGTAAACTGGGCCTGTAGCCAACATGGTCGGAACCATGCAATAAAAAGAAACAGCTAAATTACAAAAACTCAAACGGAAGTCTCTGCAGATATGACACAGGGCGTACATGGGTGATAGTAAGGGTATCACATGCACTGGACATGAGCACTGATTGTTCCAGTGACATCGTTGTTGGCTCCGTCTGTGTTTTCATTTATTCTGCCCACTGAAGTCCAACAGAGGCCGTATATCGTACACCTTCGGCTGCGATCAGGTTGCCTGAAGGAGAACCACCTGATCTGATTCGGAAAGGAACCCGACACTGATCGCCACTCTTCTTTCGCCTCCTTTCCTACATTCCGCTGTGACACTTCTTCAGATCCTGTTATTTCCCAGAGTGCATGAACCGCCGTGCCCTGCTCTGCTCCAGTAATCAGCACTCCTGTCGTCGTTTGTGTTTCTGCAGAGCTCCAGTAAGAAAGTGCCCCCTGCGACTCAGCTGCTGAGGGTGAAGCAGCCGGGGTCACATTCGGCTGTGAAGAGGGAGAAGAGGTTCAGCACTTCATCCTTTCCACTCAGTGCTAACAGAGAGCTGCAGAGACTCCACGCTCTTGGAGGTATGCTGAAAGAAGCTGCTGAGCTTCACCTACAGACTGTCGCTCCACTTATCAGTTTGAACTATTTTCCGCCGTACACGTCGCTCCGCCCTATAAGTCGCATCAGTCCAAACATGTCTAATAAAGTGGAACAATCCATAAAGACTTCAATGGTCAAATCAGCTTCATTTCACTGGGCGGTGCAGCGAAATGAAGCTGATTTGATGGTTGCTCCAGGTGAGCTGGACGAAGGTGGGAGGTTATGGCAAGCCACTATTACATGACACGAGTGTCATCTAGTGGCTGAAAATGGTAGTGTTCAATATTTTCAGTCAGAATGAGCCAAAAATTAGTTTACAAATATGGGGGAAAAAAAATCCATAAATACGTCGCTTCAGCGTATAAGTCGCAGGGCATGTAAATTATGCAAAAAAAAGGTGACTTATAGGCTGAAAAATACGGTAATTAGTCACTCCTCTTAATAATACAGAAAGATTTTTATTTAATATTCCAAGTTTGTCTCATTTAGCTATGGTAGCTCGGTGGTCAGTGCTGCGATCTCATAATCCTGAAGCTGAGGGTTCGAGCCCAGGTTGCATCAGGATGGGTATCTGGCTCATGAAGAAGGGAGCAGCCAAAAGAAAAACAGCAACGAGCAGCATTCCACGTTTAGTTCATGTGAAGAAACAAAGGGAGTCTTATTAACAATTCATGGCATGGTGGATCTTCATAACCACCCTTTAACCTCGGATCTTTGCTCACTGCATTATTGATCGCAACACACACTGCCCATCAGGTCTCTAATGCAAATGATGTGCAGTCAGCTGCAGCTCCGCTCCTGTCTGAGAGGAACAGATACCCACCTCCTCCTCAGGCGCACTTTCATCTGACTCACCGAACTGACAGGAGACCAGAAGGCAGCGCTGAAATCTGGGTCATCCAATAATAACTCTGGAAAGCTTCCCCAAATCAAGCATGTGCGGCAAACTGCTCACAGCATCCGCCTTCCTGGGTAAACAAACAGGTGACGTCTGGCCCATCAGCAAACTGACCTGACCACAATCCATGGCCTGAACGCTGACTCAGCATTTTATTCTGTTTTATTTTTTATTTTAACATCCCAACTTGTTCTGCAGTCTTTGTGCTATTTTATCAATTAAAAAAATCAAACCTTTGATATTGATCAAAGGTTGGAGGCCGCACAGCTTTCAGGTAGCTTTTAGCTTGAAGTTAGCCTTTTTTACCTGTAGCTTTTTGCTAGCATTTGGATATGTCTAGCTAATGTTTTGCTACTTTCTATTTTTAGCAAGCTTGTTTTTGTCCCAATTATTTGTCTACTTTAGCTAGCATTTTGCTTTTTTAACTAGCTTTTAGCTAATGCTGCAGCATTTGGTTTTTTTTTTTTTTGTACATTTTATGCTTTTAAAATATTTAACGATTTATAGTTTAATAGTTAGTAAATAATTATAATATTTCACTATTTACTACCAAGCTCTGCTCCTTTTAGCTTAGAGCTAGCTTTTTGCTAGTTTAGTTCTTAGCCAGCCTTTTGCTGTTTTTAGTGTATATACCCTTTGTGGCATTTAGAGTTCAGCTAGCGTTTTGCGTCTTGCTTGCTCTTTTTGTCTTCTTATCCATTTCAAGGTTTTAGCTAGTGCTGATATTTTTATCTTGCAGCTGACATTTTGTTTTTTATTTCTTAGTTAGCCTTTTTATTACCGTACTTCTAGCTTTTAGTTAGCGTTAAGGTTTCAGCTAGACCTTTTAACTAGCGTTTAGCTACTTGCTTGCTCTATTGTTTGGCTTCTCATCAATTCTAGATTTCGAGTGCTGACACTTTTAGACATAACTAGCTTTTTGCTACTTTAGCTTTTAGATAGCCTTTTGCTACTTTCACCTATAGCGTTTTCCCATTTTTAGCTTGAAGTTAGCCTTTTAGCTTATAGCTTTGCTAGCCTTTTCAAATGTTTCATAACATTTTGCTACTTTTTTTTTTAGCAAAATGCTGCTCTAACTTATAGCAAATGTATAGCTTTCCAGTTTTTCTACTTTTAGCTAACATTTTACTTCTTTTATTTAGCTTGTTTTAGCTTTAAACCAGTGTTTTGCTCCTTTCAGCATCTTCATCAAATTATATTAATCACTCAAATACATCGATCACAAAGCATTTTCACAGAAAATACAACTTCTTTAGTTGTAATTAGATAACAAGCTGTCAAAGATGTGTATTTATGTATTTAAGTGTTTTGAAGGGATTGGCTCCTGTCAGTATCACACTGATGTTGTTTCTGAGCAGAGGGCGAGGCTGAGGTTTGAACACTTGCATCAATCTTTCATGCCGCCTCTGTTTACAGCCTCACAAGTTCTGCTCTAAGTGATTTCCTGTAAACTATACACAGCTTTGTTTTAAAACCCTGGCGAGCTGCGTGACACTACGCGTAGAGTCGGAGGAGCTCAGACGAAACGATGCGCTGCTGGAGGGGTAATGGTCCCAGTGCTGTTCTGTTAATTAGATTCCACTTTTGACTCAGTTAGTAATTTAACATAAAACTTAGAATGGTCCATCTGTATATCTTTTTGATGTTTTGAGATTTTAATTAGTAAATTAAAAAACTAAATTAGCTAAAACTTAATTTTTTTTTTAATCTTATGGGGGAGTCACCTTTTCTTTGCATGTCTAAAACAATTACCTGCACAAGCCTAAACATGTAAATAAGTCTACAGTAAAAAAAAAAAAAAAGTGTGTCTGCAGGTTCTGCACCTGGATGAGCAGAACACTCAGAGCCCACGTTAAAACTGAGGACACTAAAACAAAACAACAGGCATTCTTCAAGAAATGCATATCGCCCGCTGAATTTCACAAGTTTAACTTTAAACTGACATCATGTTATAGTGAAAAATGATGAAGCAACAGTAATATTTCATATCATAGCGTGGCATCTTGCATGATATGTTAGTGCTCGGACTATGTGTTATGAATGACTCTCAGCTACTACCACACCAAGTTTCAGCTCAATATCAATAAATCTGACTGAGTTACGCTGTGCTGTGACGGCCATCTTAAATGGGGTTTATTCCAGATGTCAGTGAGTTATAAGATGTACATCCAGTGATTACTTTATGAAAGCGTCATTAAAACCCATCCAGTGAGATATTTTGCTAACAGCAAAGATGCTGCACAATCTCAGAGGATGTATTGGGAATTATTACCGCACTTACATTTTAGCTGAATATTTGTAAAATTGACAGTGTTTTAGTAATTTTTGTGTTTCTTGAAGTTAGCTGGCTGTGGTAACCATCTTAAATTGGACTGACCCCAAACTGTACTATGTACATTACAGTATACAATATTCTGCATGGATGACATGATGTCACTTTCTATTACATTAAATCAAGTGCCTCCGAGTTTGGAGTATGTGAGCCTGATGTGTGTGGACAAAATAATGTCAGTGGGACGCTCATGCATTTTTGATGAAGAGGTTTAACATACGCTCTGAAACATTTAGTGGGATTGGGTTTGAAAAAAAAAAAAAAAAAAGGCCTTTGCTGCCACCTGCTGGCTAAAAACTGAAACAACAAGTTGATTTTTTTGTATTGAGCTTTTTGTAGGAAAGAAACAGCTGCAACAAGCATGTATTAATTATTATTCAGTCTAAAAATAAGGTTGAGAGGGAAAAATATGCACATGTTCAGATTAGTTTAGCATCTGATAAAATGCCAAATATCCCAGATGAAAACCTTTTGATGAGGAAGCACCCGGCGCTCGTCTGCTGAACAACTTGGATGTTAGTGTGTGTCTTCAGAGGAGGCCTGTTGTCACGGCTGTGGAATGTTAGAGCTCCTGCTCAAGACGTTTTGGCCCCTCAGTGAGAGAATGCCAACACAGAACCGTGGTGCACATGCGTCTCCGTGTCTGTTCGAGATGTTTCGTTTGAAAACCTTCAAAATACCGTACTGCACGTTGTCGTACCATGAGGTGTAGTGTTCAGGAAACGAGTTGTGAATGACTCTCAGCTACTACCACACCAAAGCTGAGCTCAATATCTGTTAAACTGACTGGATTAGAACGGTTTTTAAGTTGGCTAAGGTCGATCCGCTCTGGTGCCCATCTTGATTTAAGTTGACTTCAAACAGTAATCAGTTGCAGTTCTGTTTCTAGTAATGACTTTCTGAATGTTTCATTAAAATCCACCCACTGATTCAGGAGATATTTTGCTAACAGACAGACAGGGTTGACGCCAACAGTTATTGCAAAGTTTTAAGCAAACAAAACACAAGATGGCGGGTTAAACCTTGAACTATGTTTTGTGACTGACTCTGCTACTATCACAATGAATTGAAGCTTAATATCTGTAGATCAGCCTCAGCTTTCATTTAGCTGTGGCGTCCATCTTGAATGAGTTGTACTACGAAAGACAGTCTTTTAAAGACATTCATCCAATGGTTATTTTTTGAGAGTTTTATAAAAAATCCTTCAAGTGGTTCATGAGATATTTTGCTAACAGACAAACAATGCACACACAGAAAAGGCAGAAACAGTATCCCTGCCTTTTGCTTTTCAACAGCAAGTGATAAAAAATGAACTAACTGTTGCTGCAAGATGAAAAAAGTCTATAGAGAAACTGCATTTCCTGCAAAAAAGCAGTGTAAATGCTTATTGCTGAACAAATTGCAGAAATCACAGCTGAAAATAGCTAAAAACATGCTAAAATGTAGCTAAAAACATGCTAAAATGTAGCTAAAACATGCTGAAATGTAGCTAAAACATGCTGAAATGTAGCTAAAACATGCTGAAATGTAGCTAAAACAAGCTGAAATGTATAGCTAAAACAAGCCTGTTATCAGGGGAAAAAGGCAGAAAGAACACACATTTGCTGAATTAGGTTTAGATAAGCAGAAATGAGCACAAAAAATAAGGAATTACCTAAAAAGCTGAAAATAGTTGAAAGATTGCTGAGAAGTCAGGAATAAGCTTTTACTGCTAGAAGGAAGTGGAAGGAGCTGAAATGAGGTAATGAATAAATAACTTAAATTAAGTTTAAAAAAAGTGGAATTTGCCAAAAAAAAGCTAAAATTGGCACAAAACAGCTGAAATAGCAGAAAAAGCTGAAAGGAGCATAACAAGCTAAAATTGGCAGAAATAAATTAATTAGGCTGAAAGTAGAAATTATCACAAAAAAATTTAATCTGAAAACAGTTGAAATTAGCTAAAAACACTAAAAAGTGAGCTGAAAATGTAGAACAAGCTTAAATTAGCACAAGAAAGCAGAAAGAACATGTTTGCCCAGTTAGGCTGAAAGAATCAGAAATAAGCAGAAAAACATGGAAATTATCTGAAAAAAGCTGGAATTAGCAAAAAGAAACTTCTGAAAAGTAGCAAAAACAACAGAAATAAGCTTAAATTACCAGAAGGAAGTGGAGAGAGCACATTTTTGCTGAATTAGGCTGAAAAAAGTTGAAATGAGTGCTAAAAATTTGGAATTAGCTGAAAAAGCTGAAATGAAACAGCTAAATGGTAGAAAACGCTGAAACTTGCAATAATACGCTGAAAGGAGCATAACAAACTGAAATTGGCAAAAAGAAGTTAGAAGAAGCACAAACATGTTGTAGTGAGCAGAAAGAATCTGGAAGGAGCACAAAACAGCTGAAAGTAGCTGAAAAAAACATTAAATTTGCACAAGGCAGCTGAAAGAAGCTGAAGCAGAACAAAATGTGAAAGGAGCAATGAACGTTTATGAACACATCTAAAGGTTTGAAGGATGTAAAATGAGCTCAATTAATTTTCTACGAGGAAAGAAATGTGGCAGAAAAGGCTAAACATTTCAAAAAGCTAAAGTTGTACCAAAACCAAAAGTCGTGGCAGGCTTGTCCTGAACGAGCAGAACGTTTTGATTCACGGTTTGTTGAAATAGGCTGAAAGCTGCAGAACGAGAACCTCTCTGGAAAAACGTACAGAAGAAAAATAGATGACAATAGAGTGAATGCTTCATAAACGTTCACACAATGAGGCTGTTAACTTTATTTTCAGACTGTGCTCTAAACAACGCGCTCGTCGGGTCGTAATTTAAACGACTCGGTTACTTTTATGACACATTTTCTGTTGGAGCCTGTTGGAGTCTGAATGAACGGCTGGTCTGCGTCCATTGTTGGAGAACAAAGCAGCTTGGTCTTGACGACCGTGGAACTGGTTTTGTGAGCGCTTCTGTCATGAACGGTGGGTTTTGTTTTGCGGCGCGACTGCGGTTCGGATCTGGAAGTCGTCGGATAAATCGCATGAAAACGGGCACAGCTACTTCACTATGCATCGGCGACAAGCTCAGCGTTATTTCTCTGGAAACCACCATCACAGCACCAGCCACATCTGGAAACAAGCCCAACTCAGAGTTTCACATGAACGTAATATCGAGTCTGTTTTGAGCGATCAGATAAACCTGCAGCTGCTGCGGCGGAGGCTCTTTGATTTTCTCTGCTCACATCCACTTCCTGTTTAGAGCTAATTTTGCTCGCCTCATGGACGTCACTGACAACAACACAATCATCCTTCAAATTCCACCACTTCTCTGAATGACTCGTGAGTCACCAAACCGTCTCACAAAGCCGCCAAGACGAGGTTAGTGGGGCTGTTTTGGTTAGAACGCAACATATTCAGTTCAATTCAGTTGATTTATTTAGCGCCAAGTCACAACAGAAGTCATCTCAGGGCACTGAACAGAAACATTCACATACTGTATAAGATATGTAACATAAGATGGAGCTAGGTTGTTGAGGGCTTTGTAGGTTAGAAGTCAGATTTTGAATTCAGTGCTGGATTTGACAATGGAGAGGAACTAAAACTGGAGAGATGATCTCTCCCACTAACTCCAGTTAATAAGACTCTGGCAGCAGCATTTTGGATCAAGTGAAGACTTTTTAAATTATTATTTGAACCTCCAGATAAACCATTGCAATAGTCCAGTCTGGATGTGATAAATACACAAACCAATTTTTCCACTTAAAACCTTTGATTAGATGTGTTTATCAATTTAAATTTCATTCAGTGAAACTCTTAGAAAGTAATCACTGGATGTGCAGCTACAACTGGTTAACTTTTAGAGCCGGCCCAATTCAAAATGTCCGCCACAGCAAAAAGATCTTAGCAAACCGAAAAAATGGCTGCAACTCCGTCAATTTTACTGATTGTTTTTGATAAACTTTGATGTGGTAGTAGCTGAGGCTGAGCCTCCATTTTTAATCTGAACACTCAACTGTTGCGCAGGATCTCTGTTTAAAACTTTGCTATTAACTATTGAAGTGACGTCTGTCTGTCTGTTAGCAAAATATCACATGATCCGTTGAAGATATTTTATTGAAACTTTCAGAAACTGACCACTGGATTTACTTCTAACACTTATTACCAGTAACTTTTGGAGTCAACTCAATTCAAGATGGCCACCATAGCTAACAAAAACTGTTAATAGGTCAGTAAATTTTATATACTGAGATACCTGTATTTGATGCTGCTGCAACTAAGAGTCATTAAGCCCTAAGATATCAGTGATATTGTGCATAAAGGTAATTTCAAAATTGCCAACACGTCATTTCTTAAGATGTCAGTAACTCTGAAGCCAGCTTGTGGTATGCATTCCTTTAAGGCCATTCATTTGAAAGTGTTAATAAAGACGGGATTCTTGTCAATAAAGTTTCTCGTGCATCAACAGTCCCTGCAAAGCTTTGAGTAAATTACTGTTTTTTTCTTCTCGTACACAACAGGAGTTTGAGTCTTCAGTAGTTTTTAGTCCTCATGTCGTTCATGTCGGCTCTCTTCATTTAATCTGTACATTTGAGGCCCTCTCTGACCCTTTTCTCCACCTCTCTTTGGTAAAAACAATAAAAGAAGACTCAGCCAGGGTCTCTCTCTCTCTCTGAGCACGCTCAGTAAGTTATATCCAGCTGCTTACCCTAAATCTGATTATATTCTAAACCCCCCAGCTAATGTGAAGACTGTGGAAAAGACTTAAGTCAATCTGATCTGGGATCTGTAGCAGAGCGCCTCCAGAGGGTAGTGATTGAAAAGGAGGAACTGAATAAGAAGGAAAGAAGAAGAAAAAAAAAAAACAGGGCTAACCCCACCCCTTGTGTCATTCTCCTCCAATCACTCTTCCTTTCTCACAGAAGTCTGTGTCTCCATTGGTCCAGAGCTGTACGATTTCAACCAATCAGCTGCTTCCTTCGCCGCTTACGTCACTAACTAGCCAGTTCCCTCCAGCAGCGGAGAGAGCTTCATTTTCTGCTCTGCTTTTGTGCTAAAATGGAGGCCGGCCTCTCGCCCTGAGTGGATCGCCTTCCTGGTTGAGGTTTTTAGATGTTGACATGCAATAAATCTGAAGACAGGATGGTTGTGGATGCACCCAACTCCAGTGGGCCCTTTCAGCCGGTGGCTCTAATGCACTTCAGAGGTACGTGTTGTTCTTCTATCGTCCATGAGAAGCCGAGAGGTCTGAGCGTCCCCGCTCCTCTGGTGACTGTTAGTCAGCACTTAGCAGCTTCACACACCGTCCCCGTGTCTCGGTGTGGAAAGCAGCTCTGCTGCATCACAAGCTGAACTGAGAAGAGGTTGTTAGACGTGTGTGCACGGCACCGAGACACGGGAACTACATAAATCTGGTTTTACTAGCTAACCGCTCTGCCCATCCCCCCCCCACCTGGATAGTGACGTCAAAGGAAGTGAGGTCATAGCCAAAGGGAAGGGTCTCCTCAGTTTTTCGTTGTGAATGTATTTAAGTGCTTCTTTATTAGCCAGTGAGGGAGAGGGATCCAGAGTGGCCTTCAGCTCAGTGCTGGATTTATGTCACTCCAGTTACTGAGCACAAACTGGTCATAGTGGGTAGACTGAGGACACCTGCACAAGGAGCACCACTGCTTCTTTTTTTTTTTATTATTTATTTTCTTGGTGCCCTGTGAGTGGCACATTTATTTTTCCAAAACTATAATTCTCCATGGGTTTTGTTAATGGTGTCCTTTTTTGTACAGCAGGTTAAAGGTCCACTGACATGATATTTGAACTTTGCATAAAATGGCACAACATATATATGTTGTATAATTC
>JARVGQ010000781.1:7858384-7871716 GCA_031762355.1 Hypsolebias martinsi
CCACCAGTTGATAACCACAGTCGTAGCATGTTGCGGCTCAGAACACTTTTAATTTAGTGAACAAAGGTGTAAAACGGCTCTTTTGATTTTAAAAGTTGCAGACCCCTGTTCTAGAAGATGTTTCTCTTCTCATCTAAACATATTTGGATTTCTAAGCTTATAAAATTACCAATTATTGCCCTTAAGATGTTATTTTAATGTGTATCATGCTTTTGAATTGTAACAAACTGTTCAATGTTCACATAAAACTGAAACTTGTACAGTTCTGTGGAAAACGTTCATCCAGTTTGGGAGCAGGTGTGTTTTTTACGATGCGTCTTGTGTTAGTTTTGGTTAAGTGTTCATCATTTGCAACTCTGATTTAAAGTCAGATGTTGCTCATGTGACAGATTACAGATTACACATTAACCTGAATGAGTTAACTTTAAACACAATTAAGTACAGCATGAGCTCCTTTTGAGGTTGAGTTGGTTTCATTGCTCTTTCTTGCAGAAATTCATGCCAGTTGCATTCTTCAGATGTCAGTGTGTCACATGTTACATCCAGCACCCCCATCTTGTGGTGTTTTCAGGCACAGCGAAACATTTTTATCTCTGGTTTGAAACCATACAGTTTCATCATTCTGCTTGTACGTATTTTTTACTGGGAAGTGTTCTGCTCAAGATGGCTGAAAGTTTATGAACACCAAGCATCTTACACATCTCTCCAGACTGCAGTGAATTCATTGTGTTTGGAAATACTTAGAAAAAAAGGCATGACATGAAACATAAATATTCTGTTCTAAACACAGAAAGAGAAGTTGCCAGAGGATACAGTCATCCTTAAGTTTTCTTCATTTTTTTTTTTTAATCTTCAGAAATGTAATCTAAATTAGCCAAATCCATAAGATGTCATTATTTGGGGGAAGAAAGAAAGAAATATTACAGACACAAATATTGGCACATTCCATTGATATTCTCTGTGTTTTAATATATGTATGATTAATTTGGATTCAGTTCATTACCAAAACAAATTCCAATTACCAGCAATTAAATCTAATTATTATACGATGCATTCTAGATTTCAAAATGACAATTAGTAAAAAAGTTGTCTACTGTATCTAAAGACAGCATCTTCACTTCATCACAGTCTCCCATTTTGAGCAGCACAATGGCGACCGTGGAAAGGAAAGACTCCCGTTTAACAGGAAGAAACCTCCAGGCTCAGGATGAGCAGCCATCTGCCTAAACTGGCTGAGTTCAGGGAAGAGACAGCAATCATTGCATGTTCAAACATAGAATAAGAATAAATATGCTCAATCATCCAGGTAAATAAATCAGAAAAAGCTCAATCTTGTCATTTGGACGGGTTCTTTTTGGAAGAAGTTTCGTCTTACATCTGAAAGACTTCATCAGTTTGAGGCCTGCCATCAGGATCTGTTGTATAGCAGCACCTTGTTGACATGTTTCCAACCAGTCTGCTGTGGAATTTCCAGAATTCCTCCGTTGTGCATGTGTAATCCCAGTTTTCTGTGAACTCCACATCAGACTGGTTTGAAACACGCCAATAACATGCTATTTAATACGACAGATCCTGTTGGCAGGCCCTCAGACTGATGAAGTATTTCAGATGAAATGTTTCTTGCAAAGAGAACTCGTTCAGATGACACGATTTAACTGTTTTGTGGTTCAAACATGGAACACAGAGAGTAAAGACAGCAGCAGAGTGGGGAAATGTGGTCAGCGTGTCCTCCAGCAGGCCATAAGTCCAGTAAACCCATCACAATGATGGACTTGCAACCTGTCCAGGATGTACCACACCTTTCACAGATGGACATGGGCACCAGCAACCAAACATTTATTTTACAGTTTATTAAGAGAATTGTTTGCACTAGATTCAGTTTATAAAAAAGACAGGTGCCATACATCTTTTGCTCGAGTAAGATACGTTTATTTGCATCGCAACAATGTTCAGTCAGGTCATCTGGAAGGTTTCTTTTATGACTGAGACATTTCGTCCTTCATCCGAAGGACTTCTTCAGTCGGAGAAGCCAACAAACAAGCGGGAGTCCCACAAATACCACACTCCCATTTGGCATGACTGCCCCAGAGGAGTTGATGGGGGAGAGGGCGGGCCCCAGAAACCATTTTATCACCAGCAAACTGTTTTTTTGTTTTTTTTTTCACTATGGGAGTGTGGTAGATGTGGGACTCCATTGTTTGTTGGGTTCTATGAAACGCCTCAGCAACAAAATAAACCATCCAGATGACGTGACTGAACATTATTGGATTTACACCTGGATTATTAATGAGAATGAACTGAATGGACTGGGGAACTTTGAACTGAACTGTTGGTTTATTTGCATTAGTTTCAGATTAGAGATCAGCTCTTCTTTTATTTACAGTACATGCATGAGGTGAGGTACAGAGGGCAGGAACAGAATTTTTTCAAAACTCATCGTAAAGTTCACAAATGTTTTGATAGTACATAAAACGTAAACTATAAAATGAAACATTTATTTACCAGGGGGTTGCTGATACCACTAGAGGGCGCTGTAATATTACTTTTAGCAAGTGGGTTGAAAGAAGTGGGTCATGTTCAAGACTTCAGCGCACATATTTTCCATTTCTAGTCTTTTACACTTCTGTGTAAAACTAATAAAACAGGAAAAGCAGTCAGATTCATGTTCACTGTAACAAATCCTGATAAAATAACGTCTTTTGAAACTTATTAGTTTTTTTTCCTTGCAAACTCCCTTTTTATTGTGTTGTCACATCTATTAACAAGGATATCTGCTAAAGAGCCAGGTTCATTCATATTTTTTCCAACATGTAATCGTTTAAACTGTTTTAGTCTTCCAATGGAAAATTAGAAGCACCGACAGGAAACTCCCCTTTGTTTGATTTTCAAACCGCCCAACCTCAAGATTCATCTGAGCACATCCTGTTGTATCAGCATTTCATTGTCATCCAAAGCCCCAACAGTTATGTCAGCGTCAACAAAATCTTCTAAACTCGTTCACTTTAAAAAAAAAAAAAAAAAAACCTCCACAACAACCAAACTGCTTCACATCATGTTTATTATCATCATTATTCCTAATGTACATACAAAGAAACCTTAATGAGTTTATGAAACTCACAACGTGTGGTCTGTAGAAATAAAGACAATCCCTACAAACTTTTCAAATAAACTCTAGTATAGAGTTTGGATTATAACTAAACTCCCATAAAAAATTGTAGACATTCAAAAGGACTCACACCATGTGTACAGATGTGTACACTCTAGTTTTAACATATATCTTGGGGAATAACAGGTGAGGTGATACAGACAGGTTCATGTTGGGCTCTTTTTGGAATGCATTACAAAAGGAAACAAAAAAATAACATTACACATATTTAACTTCTACATTTAAGGAATCCCCAGGTTTACAAGGAAGACGGTTGGTCATTTTCACTTTCCAGTCCTGGCTTCTGCTTTGGTGTGTTGATTTGTCTGTTCAGGAGCTAAAGAATGAGTCTTTGTGTTCTTCGTGCACTGCTGCTGATCCCAGCTCATGTCGGAAACCATCCACAGCTTTGTTTTTCCCCTCTCTCTCTCACTCTTTTTCTTTATAGCCCTCCTCCTCAGTCTCTTCTTCTCCTCCAAATACCTATCCCACCCTTTCTGCCCCTCTTGTCCTCTTGCCCGGAGTGAAGTGGAGACATGTGTTTCCCTGCACCTGCATGGAGGAGAAAGGAAGAAAAGTGAAGTCAGATCTTTCCCCTCCTCTCCTCCTCCCCTCTGCAGAGGGGAGCAGACAGACTGGCGCCGTGCATGAAACTTTCATTAACCCCAGGCAGATAGTGAGTCTGCTCCACAGCCACTGGCCTGTGTAAATGGACCACACTGTGGAGCAAAACGTTCCTTTAGACCAAAAGCATCTGTTTAAACAGACTGAATAATGAGCACTTTTTTTTTTTTTTACTTAATATTATGTTTAACATGTTTGTTAAAAAAATTAAATTAGAGATAATACACACCATAATGTTCCATTCTTGTCCTAATGGCACAGCTGCTCTTCTTCTTTGGGGAAATCTCGAGTAATGTCAGCAGCCTGGAGGAGCAGAAAATGCATTTTAGCTGAAAATAAGTGATTTGGGACCAGAAAGGATCAAAATGCACCAAACCTTGCATCACGTGCACGAATAAAACATCACTCCAGCGGCATATAATAACTTATCAGTGTTTGCAGCGTCACGTCCATCTCACCTTTATGGATAAAACCATCTCCAGGTCGAAGATGTAGTCGATGACGTGCTGCAGGATCTCCACCTGGCTGACGGTCTGGTTCTGCGGGATGCTCGGGACCAGCTCCTTCAGCTTGGAGTAGCAGTCGTTGATGTCGCACAGGGCGCTCACCGGCTCGTCCACGCACGAGTGTTTGGGATTATTACTCCGGCTGATGGCGAGACTCTGCTCCGAGACGCAGCACACGGCTCTGTAGCAGCTCCTGGCAGAGCGGACGGGACTGATGGCTTTCATGATGAGGAAGAAACAATAAAAATAACAATAAAAACAGCTGGATGCTTCAGGGTAAGCAGGTACTTTCCACCACAGGTTGGTCTGTTTAGTTACTTATCCTGGTTGCAGGTCTGAGCAGCTCTGACAGCGAGGTACAGCTTTTATACGCAGTAGACGTCCGGACACGCCTCCTTTTCGCATCATCTTCTGATTGGCTGAAGCCAAAAAGCAAGCGCTTTCTCATTGGCTGATGTCCGCTGCTGGAAGAATGAGGAAATCAGGATGAGAGCCCCTGGAGGCGACTGTCAGTCCGTTTGTTATCTTTTTCAGGTGGCTCTATTTGTTTAAAATAGATAAAGTTTCCAAAGTTAAGAAGCCTTTAACTCCACAGTGAAAGATGATTAAATTTACTTTTAAACTTGCTGCAACAGCAAGCATAAAAGGGTTCGTTTGTCATGTTTCTGTTAAACAAGCTGGCGAACTCTTGAAAACACTTATTCTGTTCGATTGTTAATTATTGGAGACATTTTTTTTAATTTATTTTATTTATTTTTATTTTTATTTTTTACAAAAAATTGATCAAATCATAGCGTTTTTAGACAAACACTTGTGCAATTTAGGTAAAAAGTCGTGGAAACAGCTATATCTACAGCAATCATGTGATGTTATTGAGAAAGCAGTCACCTGAGAGACAGTGACTCCACTTATGGTGAAATGCCTGAACATTTAGTTACCACATATGTCTTGTTCTTCAGCATAATGAGCTCAAACTGTCAGCCAGAAACCTCCCCTGCTGCTAAGCTGCCCCCCAAAAAGTTACATTTGATTTGAACCAATCTCAAATGCTGCTCCCTTTCACTTTACATCAAAGCACGGCCCGTTCTGCTCCTATTTGGGACTTTATTTTCCTCTTTTCTCACAATCCTGTTTTGTGGAGGAATGCAGGCCAGAGCCAGCTGTGTGTCCTATCCCGGCCCAGCTGTGTTGATCTAACGCGCCAGTCCCAGACATGCTGGCGCCAGCCTCCCGACGTCATCCATTCACCCCGACGCGCACTCCCCTCCTTGGCAGACCGCCCGCCCTCCCCGCCTCCCTCCTCCCCTCCAGTGAAACCAGCGGAGTGGAGAGAAGCAGAGGCGCTCGGAGATCCGATTGGCTGACCGGAGCTGTCACTCATATTGACCATTTTAGGCTTTTTTTTTTCTCCTAAAGTCTGCAGATGCATTTATCCCTTCATAAAAAAATAAAGTGGCACTCAAATATAAAAAGAGCAAACTATGTCGAGGCATAACCCAAAACATGCAGCAGCACACATTCTGCTCCAAGGAATGCGCGTGCCAAAATGGTAGCCTGCAGAAACACGAGGTACAGTGTGAACTCTTCCTTTGATTGTGTAATGTTTTAAATTGCAGCACAGCAGTCTCCTGGTTATTGCATTGCCTGCAGAAAAGCACCAGAAAAACAACGGTGGTGATGTTCCAGTTGCGTAAAAGCGCAACATTCTCATCCTTTGTCCGCCTATATGTGCGTAAATACGCACGGCAGCAGATATCCCCTGGAGGTTTAACAGATGTTGGAGCCACATCTGCCCAAAACCCTCCACCACCTCCCACCCCGACCGCTGACCCTGTGTGACAAGTCACTCAACGAACCCACTTTAGAGCAAACCATAATATTGAACCGTGAGACAGGACTTCGATCCGGCGCTGCTTTAAAGACAAATTATGTGCGTGAGTGTATCCAAACAAGACTTTGACCTCAAATAGCTCTGAAATATGTCAAGCAGAGGGGGGGCGGGTCCTGATTTCCCAGATCTGAGGGGTGTAGGGTGTAAAATGAAGCTTCAGCACACTGGAAATAAGATTTAAATGGACAATTAAGAGCTCCCTCCCCCAAACACGCGCACACACACGCAGCACTGTGTGTCTGAGTGAAGATCAGGTGCTTGTCGGAAAGGCCCCGGACACAATCGGCTCTCTCTTTCAATGGATGGGAGAATTCCGAGGCCGGCGTCAGTGAGTCTGCCTCCCCCCCTCTCCCCCTTCCTCCCTCCACCCCCTCTCCTCCATGCAGCTGGGCGCAGACAATCAAGCCATCAACAATCGTCACGCATAATTAGTAGCACCCCTCTACTCTTCTTCTTCTTCTTCTCTCTCTCTCAATTAAATCTCCATCCATTGTTTTTTTTTTATTTACTTCAAAGAAGAGGAAAAATACCATTTTGCTACATATGATCTTGAAGATGAGCTCATATGAATAAAAGTGTTTCCACAGCTGCTGATCAGGTCACCGCCTCACCCCTCCTCTCATTTTTATGCCTCAAACACCTTGTGTCAACACAAACAAAGTGTCTCCTTCTACCACAGCGATAAGTTATGAGCATCATCCTGTGAGGGCTGAACTGTCATGTGGAGCCAGAGCACGAGCTTTTTCATCCACACGTGCAGGAGGCATAATTAAGCAGCAATACAGTGAAACTTAATTCTTTATCTTGATGTGTCATGAAGGATTCCTCCTCCTCCTCTTCCTCCGCTCAGTGTTTTCTCGCTGTCCTTCATCACAGACGACTCAGTCTTCTCTGTCAGCTTTGAACAGCCCACAGATCCCGGGCTTTTTGTCCCTCGTGACCCAGGCAGTGACATGACATTTTCTGCACATTGTTGTTCTGTATCGCCCGTTTGTTGGCAATCTTAGAGTCTCTTGTTTAAGCCTGCGCACGACAAATTGGCTGGAATCCTTCAGATGAGAGGACACCTATATTCTGTTACTGGAATCAGCTCGTGGGCAACAAGAACTGTTACTTTATACACCGCTCGAGTGTATTTATTCACTTGTTGACGTACATCCAGTGATTCTTTTTGAAAAAGTTCATTAAAAGCCATCAGAGGTGTCAAACTCCATTACAAAAGGCAGTTTTGGTCAGTATGTTAACTCCAGACATCTTTGGTTGTAGGTTCCCCGACAAAAGTTTCATTGGTCTCATTAGACGTTCTCTGTTGCTCTTTCCGCATCGAAATCAAAGATTGTGGAAACATTCAATTTTTTTTTTTTTTGGGCTTCAGAGTTGGCCAACTGTCATGACGAGTCTGCTCTGAATAAAATATGCTCAGTTTTTTAAATAAAACGAGAAGCAATAAAAGGCAATGATCATCTTGGGGGCCAGATAAAATGTTAACATGGGCCATATTCGGCCCTCGGGCCTTAAGTTTGTTGTGTGAATGTTTTGCTAACCAACAGACAGACATGACTCCAATAGTTAATGGCCAAAGTTTTAAACAACGGATCAAGACAAGAAGTCCAGTCGCCCTTTATTGAACCACTTCAGAAGAAGACAACGGCCTCACATGCATCAGCTTCCTATGTGGGAACTGCTCTGTTGACAGTCATGCTGTCAGGTGGCCCCGTTCATGTCCTTGACTGTACATATTTTATAGCTCTCTCTCTTTCTTCATGCAGGACTGAAACAGGCGCAGGAGTCGTACGTCAGGTCCAGCTCAACCCACAGAAGGCCATAAAGCCCACGGCCGCCACTTTGGTGCAAAACAATCTGAATCTATGCGACTAGGCCAGAAGGGGAGGCTGCCAGGTGCTGGTCACACCATTGTTTTGTCGTTTTCATCAACTTACTGGAACAGATAGTTTACGCTGCAGCTGTCCAACGAGGATAAACATCTGGCTTTGAGTAAGCAAGGCCAGACTTGGTGGCTTCTGTCGGAGCCGGTCGGCGTAGCGTGATCTGATTAGTCACAACACCTTTCCCCCCCATCGTTCCTCTCAAGCGACTTTGTAATTTAAATTTCATTTTTGCATCAACAAATAGACATTTTTGGAGAAACACAGCAGCATTTTTTTAAACCATGTGCCCAACAGATTGCTATGAAAAAATTGAGACCATCAATAAAAACACAACAAAACTCAAGCTAAAAAGAAAAGACAAAATAAAGGAGTGGCTGCAGACAGCACAGAGACAGTTAATAGTTGTTTTCACAGTGAAAAGAACCCACAGTCTGTTTGATTTTAGCTGAAAAACCACGACTTTACCCAAAATCAAGATGTTTTCCACCATTTAACTGCTGCACGATGACTGTGAAACCAGTTTTTATCCTCGCTGCAAAAGGTAAAAAGGTGGGCGATAATACCAAAGTTCATGCTCAATAATCCAGGTATAAATCTACAATGTTCAGTCAGGTCATTCGGACGGTTTCTTTTGTTGCTGAGATGTTTCGGCCTTCATCCAAAGGACTTATTCAGTCTGAGGAGCCACTAAACCAAAGTGAATCCCATAAATAACTCACTCGCAAAGCGGGAAAAAAAAAAAAACATTTTCTCTGTGATAAGATGGCCTACGGAGCCCACCCTCTCCCCCGTCAACTCCATGCCAGAGTGGTTCAAAACACCAAAGTTCGTGCTCAATAATCCAGGTAGAAATCCAGCAATGTTCAGTCAGGTCATCTGGATGGTTTCTTTTGTTGCTGAGACGTTTCGTCCTTCATCCGAAGGACTTCTTCAGTCTGAAGAGCCACCAAACCAAACTGAATCCCACAAATGCCCAAAGGAGTTAGCGTGGGATTCAGTTTGGTTTGGTGGCTCCTCAGACTGAAGAAGTCCTTCGGGTGAAGGATGAAACGTCTCAGCAACAAAACAAACATCCAGATGGCCTGACTGAACATTGTTGGTGTGCAATAATATATTTGTCAGCAAAATATCTCATGTAGCATGGTCAGAGTTGAATGAAACCCTCAGAAAGTAATCATTGAACGCACATTAATTGATTTAACTTTAAAAGTCAGTTCAAGAGGGACAAATCTTATGATGTTGTGCACATTGATTTTAAAGTTTGACCAGGGACTAGAATTCTGTCATTTTTCAACACAAAACGAGTTGAAACTGTGGGTTGAAAAGTGAGTAGTGGGTGTTTATTCCTTCAAGGACGGTTCAACTCCAAGCCCTTGTGTGACTGTGGCTGATTTTGTTGTGCTGCATCAAGATGCGTGGAGGAGACTTCACTCAAAACTTACGTCTGATTCTGATCAGTGTCTTTTTTACAACCATGCTTTGTAATATCCCACTTGTAAATAAAAAAACCTGATTATTACTGTCGTCAAAAGTGCAGCTACAAAATGGAGAAGACTGTAAACTGCAGTGGAGGCAACAAAACCGGAAATAAACAGACCCCCTGATCTCTGAATGTACTGCAGCGTGTCGGGGGTGAAATAAGTTTAGTGTAACTTAAAGAAAAGTAAAAGAATAAACAAAAAACTGAGGTAGAAGTGAAAAACGTTTTCTTAATGGAGGGGGAGACGTGAATTGTGGGATTCGAGATGGAGAGATGCAAACATGAAAGTAGAGAAATTGCATTTCCTGTCTACTTGCTGTGTGAATACTCAGCGCTGAAGAAGCTGAAAATGAAGTGTTGAAGCTAAAAGGAACAGAACAGCTAAAGGCTAACGTAGCAAAAGGCTACCTAAAAGCAAAAAGTAGGGCTGAAAGACTTTAAAAAAAAAAAAAAAAAAAAAGCAAGCTTGCTGGAGTAAATTTCAAAGAGAATCTTTTTGAAGGAATTGATTTCAACATATTTTATGTGGGAAATAAATTGTTAATAAAGGCGATACATATTTAGAAAAGTATAGAAGTCATAGCAGCCACCATCTAAATGAGCTAAACGTTCTGCTATACAAAAGGCTAAAACAGCACAGAGAAGCCGAAGTAGTTAGATCACAAACATACAGTAGAAAAATAAGAAAACAGAAAAACAATCCTGTGAACGCTGAATCGGTGATCAGAGTTCAGTGAGGAGTGCAGCTGGGGAGATAACCAGGGAGGGAGGAAAGCGCCCGATGGGTCGACTCGAGTGCGTCAGAAGAAGGTGACTCTCAGATTGTGGATGATTAAAAGTGGAACTGAGGGACAGGAAGACGAGGGTCCGACGGTGGTGGCTGCTGCAGGGGATCAGCTGGTCACACACACACACACTGCTCACTCCCTGGTGAGTATCAGTGCACCTGTGTGTGTCATCCTTTTCTAGGTCAAGTCAGAGATCTAGTGACTTTCTCCGTCTGTCACTGATGTATTCTTCATCCTGCCCTCCACCCCCCCAACACACACAGACACACCAACACACACAGACACACCAACACACACACTTCTGCCTGCCTTCTCTGCTCCTGGTGTCACTAATGAGCTGAAACGGTGCAGACTGAGACGTGATGCACAGCTGACATGTCCCCCACTCCTCCACTTGCGTTTCTTAATCTGGGTCAGGGGTGTATGACTTGGTCAGCCCCGGTGGAGCCCACCCCCCCTCCCCTCCTTCCAGACGGAGGGGGCAGGGGTTTGGGCCTCCTGTGACCTGATTAATATCTCTTTTACTACAAAACTCCATACATTGAAAATGCACGCAGTATTCTGTTTCTCTAATATTTTTCTCCCTTGTGTTGATTTCTGCAACAAAACTAATGCTGCATCCTGTGTGTGCTTTTTTATTTTTTATTTTTTATTTTTGCTTTTATTTCAGTATTTGGTTTGGTTTCCCTATCTGCAGTTTTCTGCACCCACCCACTGAATGAACGTATTCGACTCCAGAGCAGCTTTAATCAGGAGGCTGTGAGAACAGCATCATGGACACTCTGCCATCTGGCAGAACCTTCATGTTTGGGCTTGAGCATATTTCCACAGAGTGTGTGAAGCAATCGCAAAAACATCACCTAGTTTATTATAGTTTGGTTTATTGTGAGAGATTTTTTTTTTAAAAACTCGTGAGCAATTTTAAACTGATTCAGAGTTTGAGAGACGATCCTCCCACTCTGTGACCTTTTCGACCTCAGCTGTTGTTCCTTGCCTGGAAATAAAAATAAATTGTTTTAAAACCAGCTCTATTATTCGTTAAAATCAAAGTGACACAAGCATGAGCCACTCCTAGAGACAGTCCAGCTAGCAGGAAATCTGTTTAGCCATGTTTGGCCTGTGTGTGTTGTATTTTGGACACTTCCTGCGAACATTCCCTGCTTGCTCTGTAATTACTGAAAATATCCACCGAGTTAAGAGTCTGACCAAAGTGGACATCCAGTGCCACTCACTGTCTAAAAATTATCTTTCCGTTTCCCAAAGATGGTCAAAAGAGGAAAATGTCAGAAAGCTTTCACAAACACAAAATCATCCAAGGCGCTTTTAATTTTACAACTAAAGCAAACAGAATTAAAGAAACAGAATCCTGACCTGTACTGGAAAAGCCGTGGAGCTGCGTTAAATAATCCTCTGCAGCTTCAATGAGCTGGATCTTTGGCTAAATCTGCATAAAGCAAGTTCCAGTAATTGACTGTAGTAAAAACTGTAATTGTGAACAAATTTCAAAATAACCGCGTCAGTTTCCACCGAGCGCTCACATGAACTTTTAACATAAAACTAAAAATATTTCAATTTCTGAAAATAAAAAATGCTATGAATGCTGAATAACTTTGCTGAAAATTGCTAAATCAAATAACTTTGCTAAAATAGGAAAAGCTCAAATTAAGCTGCTAAAGCTAAAAAACGTTCACTAGCTAAAACCAACCAACCAACTAAACAAACAAACAAACAAACAAAAAGACCAATAGCTAAATGCTAAAAAAAAAAAAAAAAAAAAATACTAAATTCTATTTCATTCACAAAACACTAGCAAAAAGCTAAAAGTTGCAAAATGTTAAGCAAACGCTAAATATATCATAAGACTAGCTAAAATCCCTGAATCCCTACTCAGGATAATCGCTATGAAAAAAAAAATCACTGTAATGCCACTTGATTGTTGATATGTGCTGCTGATTATCCATGCTGCTGATCTCATGCTGCTGATTTATTTCATGCTGCTGTGTTCTTAGTTCATATCTTAGATCTGATTACTGTTTTTCTTTTACAATTTATACTTGTGTTGGATGTAACTTTGACCCTGTGTACACAATTTTGTTCCATCACATGTACAAAGTACCACATATGATGTGAATGACAATAAAGAAATCTTGATCTTGACCTTCATGAGTGATCCCACTGCAGGATCATTGACGTGCTTTAAGAGTGCTCATTTTATCCAGTGTCCTTCTGATTTCATCAGTCCATTAAAACCTCTTCAACCTGCAGATTGGTAATATCATTTAGTTGGTTGTATTTCTTTTCTTTAACCGACTTGAACACTTAAAAAACTGTATACTTTTCCCCATTTGCAGTATTTTGCACCTAATAATCATTTAAATTCTGTTTTGACTAAATGATTCTTCAATGACTGTGCTTCCATTGTTTAACTATTAAAAATATATACTGTAATTTGTTAGTTGCGTCGGGTTGAGATTTTCCTCTGAGTTGAGATAAGATGTTAATCCATGGCCAAAAAAACTCATTTTTATTCATAACTGGAAGTAAATGTGCGATAAAGTGAACAGATGAAAAACTGTTGAGTTTGCAGAGATGCAGATGTTAAAAGACAAGCTCAGTTACCAGGTGAATCCACATTCAAACCATCATCTTTGTTCATGAGCTCTGGACAGTTTGACCCCTTGCTCCCATCTGTCACTATAGATCCGTGAACACTCTGATCCCAACATAGGGTCAAGTTCTCCCTCATTATATGAAGATGTATTACGTGTAAGTTGGAGTTAATTGGGGCACTCGTCTCACAAGACAAGATGAGGTACTACTGTAGGTTTACAAGAATGAGATGGCATTTTAACACTATTTTTAAGTTTTTAAGGTTTTGCTACTGGCAAGACTGAAGGTAATGAAGGTAATGTTTTCTTAGATCTTAGTAATGTTTTCTTTTACATTTTATTGTTGAATGTAACTGGGACCCTGTGTACATAATTTCGTTTCATCACATGTACCACATGT
>JARVGQ010000781.1:7949356-7960689 GCA_031762355.1 Hypsolebias martinsi
CACACACACACACACACACACACACACACACACACACACACACACACACACACACACACACACACACCTTTCCCACACTTGCAATATTCTAAACAATGTTTTTAAATGCCCTAAAAAAACAGAATGTCATGATTTCAGCTCCCTGCAAGCACTCTTGGCCACGCCCCCTTCGCTCTGCATGGAGAACAGCTGATCAGGAAGTTTATCCTGCAGTATGGGCTGCACAAAGGTGCAGCAGGTGCTAAATAATTTAAAATCATTCATTTTAAATAAAAATTACATGCCGATCGTGCGGCACATCCATCAATCAATGAACTGTGTCAATCTTATTTTGAAAAACCATGATAAAGCAAGTCCTATATAAACAAATCGCAAAGTAGCGAGGGACTACTGTAGTATAAATATATTGGTTAGCAGAATTAGCAGCATCATCTGCATGGTTAAAGGTCAAATTAATCACACTGTAGAAGCATGTACTCTTTGTTAAGTATGACGCAGTGGCTGGTAGGCCAACGGGACGGACTTTCTAAAAAATTTGAAGTGTTTAAAATACCCATCCCTACTCATAAGGCATTATTTTTTTCTGACAAATAAAACCTAGGGCTAAAAAAAAAAAAGAACATACAAACATTTGTTTAAAACACACAAAAAAGAAGGTATTTTGCTGTAAGTTTAAGATTGGTAAAACTTAAGTATATGAATACCAACGAGTGAAGCAAAGTGTTTTCACAGAGGATAGTTACCTGAAGCCTGTAATGACTCCTGTTGCTTGGGTTGCTGGGATATGGCTCACTGCCCTGGACCTCCACCTGCCACACACAGGAATGAAAACTCAGCAGACAGAAAGAAACTTCTTTAAAACGAGCAAATCTATGAAAAAACTATGACTCCGTAGAAATTATTTTCAAAACCAAAGACTTTTGAGGCAGTGACCACGTTCATTATCAAAGGTTTTCATTTCTTTGGACTAAAATTCCTACAAATACAATTGCATTACACAAAATGTGTGTGTCACTTTTACGAAGTGAAAAATTAGTAACATCTAGCACAATCTAGCTTTAATTAACCAGTTATGTTACCGTCAAAGCTCTTCATATGTAATTGTAGTACATATTAAATGTAAAATGATTGTATTTGAACATATAAATGAGAAAAACAGCTGGTATGACATAAATACTGGGAACACACAAACACAGAATGGTGCATTTCATTTAAAAAATAAACTGAACACAGCTGAATCAAAAGAAAAACAAAACTGTACAAAATGAAAATGAATGTTCAAAAATCACACGACTACGACACTAAATTCACGTAAAGATGTCTGGTTTGTCAAAAACTAAAGACGTAAAGATCAGACTAGCCCAGTGAAACCCAAGTAACCTTTTAAACAGAAAGAACACTGAGGAGCAGTCAACTCGTTCTTGCAGCCCAGGTATCACAGTTTCTTTCCCTCCATCCATCATCTTTACCCAATTCTTCTTTTTCAGGTCGCAGGGGTCACTGGTGCCATATCCAGCCATCACTGTGTGAGAGACACCCTGGACAGGTCACCAGTCCATCACAGGGACACAGAGACAAACAACCAGGGACAATTTAGTCACCATTCACTATAACATGCATGTTTTTGGTCTGTGGGAGGAAACTGGAGTACCTGGAGAAAACGCATATGTGCACATAGCAAACATGCAGACTCCACCCAGTAAAGTCCCGGGCAGGGATTTGAACTGGGACGAGCTGCTCTCTGAGATGCGGCAGCTCCATTTACTGCGTCACCGTGCTGCCCTGTTTCGTTCCCTAATAAGAATTTTATTTTTATTTTATTTAAGGAAAATTACTCAGGTTCTGCCTGCAGCGCACTTTAAAGAGCAGATACAGCAGAATAAACACACATACCAGAATAAACACTTATTTGACTGTTTAGAGAAGGAGAACACGTTGCAATGCTTTTAACAATGTGAATATTGAATTAATTGTCTCATTATATGCAAATATCAAGGATCACTGGGTGGAGCAGTCAGTCTCAGCGAGGTCGCCTCATCAAATCCCTGTCGGGGACCTCTCCATGGAGCTTGCATGTTCTCTCTGTGCATGTGTGGGTTTTCTCCGGCTACTTCGGTTTCTTCCCACAGATCAAAAACATGCATGTTAGGCTGACTGGTAAATTGTCACTAGGTGTGAGTGAGAGAGTGAATGGTTGTATTGTTCATCTATGTGGCCATGACGGACTTGCGACCTGTGCAGGGTGTCCCCCACCTCTCACACAGTGACTGATGGACATGGGCACCAGCTCCCCACAACTCAGAAAGGAGGAAGCAGGTAAATATAACGGCTGGAAGTATCACTGCATACACTGCGCAGGTGTGTTAAGATGTAAAAAAAATACAAATAGTTTTGATAGCCAAGGTAGGAAGCTGTGAATTGAGTGTAATTGATTTTAAAATAATTAAATTCTAGACATTTTTATTGTCTTACTTTGCTTAATGTCTTGTAATTTATATTAAAGCAAGGCACTACATGTAAATCAATCTTGCAGGGGGAAATAAAAACTAAGACAGAAGTCTGTGTTTCATCAAATTATGTAATCCCACAGCAGCTATAAATACTTAAGACATTTTTTCCGCTCCTTTAGTTTTTTTTTTTTTTGCATTTAAAAACAAAGACAATTCAAACAATAGAAGTTCACAAGCAATATTTTTTCCCCAATTAAAGAACACACGACACAGGATTTATGTTTTACCATTCATCTCATTTTAGAGTAACTTTTTTTTTTTTTTTACCTTTTTCACACACTCTTCCTCCTCCTGACGCTTCTCATAGTGAGAAAAATCATCAAAGATGGAAGTGGTGTGTTTATATCCTGCGATGATCTTTAACACCTGCTTGGCCTTGTCCAGCGGCACCTCCTGTGTGTCCCGAGAGTTGGTCACTGGCTTATTTTCGTTGTTCTCCAGTCGAATGTGCCTCAGCTGACTGTTTGGAACGTCTTTAACAAAGACCCAGCGCACATCAAAACGACCCTTCCACTTGTCCTGTGACCACACGCCAGCTGACGTGTTGTAGTCTACGGGTGAGCGCATCTCTGCTACACCACAGAAGTGACCGCTCCCATTGACACTGAAGAGAAGATACAGCGGCCCTTTGCCACTCAGTGAACGGTAGGCCGCATCAAGCCGCTTGTTGCCATGTTCCGTGCTGCACCAAATGTTGTACTTGATAGACCGATGGATGTCATCCTCGGAGTAACTCTTGATGATAAACACCCTGCCCTGCTTGAGGTTCCAGTCAAAGTCCTTGGGGTTGTAATTGTTAACCATGCGTAACTTCTCTAGAACTGGGTGAGGCTCAGAGGGTACTCCAGGAACCGCTCCTACATTTGAAGAAGTGGGAGGCGACTGGCCTGTGCCATTCCCACTGGCATCTCCAAATCCATTGGCCCGGTTTCGTGGAGGTACCCAGCGAGTAGGTTGAGACGGTTGTTGCTGTTGGCTTTGTGATGGAGGGGGACCCTGGGAGAGAGGTGGCTGGGGCATCTGAGCCATACCGGGCTGCCCAGTAGGTGGAAGCTGATGCTGCCCCAGCTGGGAAACAGGTGGAACCAGCTGTCCATTGCTCAGGGGCATTTGTGGGTTCCCTGTAGCTGTAGCTCCAGGCTGGGGGGAAGCCTGATTAGGGGGCTGTCCGTTACTGGGAATTGGGGGCACCTGCTGAGGTGTGGCAGCTTTGGGCATGGTGCCCTTGTTGTCCCAAGTGCCAATGTCCATGTTGTGTTTAATGGGCGGAGGAGGCAAATTGGCACCGGCCATGCCACCCTTGGTTTTAAGCTTGGGTTGTGGTTTGGCTGGTTTGCTGGCAATATCGGCCCAAGAAGCAGGCTTGGCAGGGGCATTTGAGACAGGAGTCATACTGGGAGGTCCAACAGACGATACAGGGCCAAGAGACCCCCCACCAGGTAAACCAGATCCAACCACCTTAGGAGCCATTTCTCCATTACCACCAGGGGCAGCACTACCGATCTTTAGCCCCGCCATGCCCTGATCAAGGCTGTTCATACCAGGTGCTTTGTTCAGGGGTTCGTTGGCAGCAGGTGTAAATGGGGACTGTCCGTCAATCATGGCACCCCCAAGCGAACTGGGGGCATAGGCATAGCTGCTGCTGTAGCCAGAACTTTGCGGTGTCCCCGACTGTCCCTGAGAGCTGCTACTGCCCCATGTTGTGAAGTCGATGCCACTGGGGAAAAAGTTGAAGCCATGCTGGCTTAGGAATGGGTTGCTCCCCAGGGGGCCGGGTTGGCCAAACATAGCATCCGGGAGGTAGTGAGGTTCCCCATTGCTCAGCTGTCCATAGGAGGCCAGGTAAGGCATAGGAGGGTCCCCACCTGTGGACCATGTTGCCTCATTCAGAGAGTAGGAAAATCCTATGGAGGGGCTGTAGTAGCTGGGCATGTACGAGTCCGACATGGCCGTATAGGCATTGCTCTGTATAGAAAGAGAAACCGTTTTAGTGTCAAGATATAAAAATAAAGTTTAATGATGAGCTTTAGTAAATACAGTTAAACTGATTAAAAAAGTAAGAAAAATAAACAATTATATTTTACAGTCAAGTAGTGAAGTAATTAAATACCAGACTTCTTTCCTGTTAAAATAAAGGTTTAAATTAAATTTTGCATACTCCCCATCTATAAATACAGAACAACGAGCAACATACAACATACAAGACTTGAACAGATAAGATTTGATTAGTTTTCTTTCTCACTGCTTTAAAGTGAGCATTACTTCTCCAATCTTCTACAAATTAGTAAAGTGAAATACAATTTAAGACAAGGTTTAACAGTAATTCTTAGAAACAAAAAGCAATTTGTGGCACTATTCACATAAAAACTGCCCCAAGAGCAGTAAGTTGTTAATAATCCCTTGGATGACAATGTTACTCAGGTTTGAAGAAAAACAGTAAAGGGTGCCGCTGCTATGGTGTAGGGGTTAAAAGCGCGGCACATGTTTTGAGGCTAGTCCTCTCTGCGGGTGTCTCGGGTACGAGTCCCAGTCCCAACGACCTTTCCGCAATGTCTCCCCCTCTCTCTCACTCCATTTTGCCCCCACCCTCTGCTACAATAAAGGCCACTAGAGCCCAGAAATGTGATAAAATAAATAAATAAAAAACAGTAAAGGGAGTTTTGAAGACTTTCCCACCCGTAATATTTGAAAACAGGCTGACAAATGGTCAAGAATTTAGTTTCTGTCAATCTTTATGCCCAATAATTAAATGCAAAGTCCTACATTCAAAACATTAGTTCTGGAAAACAAACAAAAACATGCTCGCATGTAAAAGGAGGTGAATTTCAATTAGTCTTTGGTTTTGATTATCAAGTTCAATATAACTATCACACACATTTTGATATAAACTCATTTTTTTAAACGAATTTCACTCATAACTATGGAGCAATACATTAAATTTGTGATTCAATAAATGTGACTTCTCAAATATACTGATGTGCAACATGATTCACAAAGTGGACAAGTCTTGGTTAAATGCTCACCTGTCTGGCCTGAGTATTCAGGTAAGGCTCAAACTCATCGTCATTCAAAGTATCCTTTTGGGTCACGGCTCCGTTTTGCACTAAAAGAGGGAGAGAAAAAAAACAACAACAATGTAAACAAAACGCTTAGGTTTTTGAGACTTCAACGACACGAGCAGGTAGGTCAGCTTGATCACCTGCCACATAGCAAGACCGCTCCCTGACCTGGTCTTACACAGGACACATGATTACAACACAGCTCTTATTTAAATAAGAAAAGATGTAAACAAGCTGATGGACAGTTAAATGATTCTAAAGTGAAGTAATCATATCTACAAAAAGTTAGCCCCCGTATTTAAAGGAAAATTAACCTAAGTAACTGTGGTCAGAGCTTTACACAAGTTTAATCTAATCACGTGTTTTATGACCAAATCTTTAGTTTTAAAGAACTTTAACATTAACTTAGAAACAGGGCAGTAATACTGTGTAAACTTAGGCTCTGTTCTTTGTGTTAAGACAGTAAAGAGGACGAGAACATGTGAAAAGACGTGCAGGGTGCAGTTAGCATCCTGCTAACAGTTTCATGCTAATGTGGTCAGCTGCATGCAGCGAGCGCCAAGAGCCCTTTACACTTGATGGACTTAAATAAAATGGTATTTGCTGCTTAACACGACCAAAATGCCTCATTATTAAACAGAGATAATAATATGGCTTCACACCTGTTGATCTGAGAAAAATCCCTCTGTGTATAACGAGGCAATCAATTGACGTTTAGTCAAGAAGCTATGTTAGTTTATTGAAGACATCAATGGTGGCTTCTTAAATCAGAGATGTTAAAAAAAAATAAGGGCACGGCGTTCTTCTGTTTCATTTAGGTGGTAAAACGGATGCGAACCTGACGGGGCCTATTCCCCAAGAAGCTAACACCATTCGCAAGATTTTTCAAAGCGCACGCAAAAAGATCCGCATTCACAGCCCCCCCTCCCCCAGCCCCCCTCCCCGCTCACACTTACCTTTATTAGCTTGGCCTTTCGGTCTCTGGATTGGGTCCAGGTGATTCATGAAGGTTTGATTTATGAGAAGAGAGGAAGGGGAAAAAAATAGATGAAGAGACGTATTTTCAGCAGTCAGTTCCTTTAGCAGGTGGTCAGGCCTACTGCACTACTGAGCCGCTGCCTCGGAGCTACAAGCTAACTGCGCTAGCCGTCGCGATGCTGACAAATTTGGCCCCGTCGTAAACGTTCAGAAAATTCCGCTCTTTACCTGTTCAAGAAGGCTGCTGGCTGACATGTCTTTCCCCCCCGGAGTCTGTGTAAGTGTATTTGCTCCTAAATAAAAGCGGCAGGGTGTAGAAATAATGTAGCTATTGAGTTTTAGCAAAGTGCCCTTATCTTTCTACAGAGCCTGCTTTCTACACAATGGCGGGCAGTAGTTTGCTTGACAGACTCCTCAACATGGCTGGGCGGCCCTCGTCAACTCGTAAAGGCATTTATTCACAGCGAGCAGGCGCCCCCTGGCGGCGTGGGGGAGTAACAACATGCGCTGCCTGATCAAGTAGTGTACCGTACAGTATAGGCTTATCTTTGAAAATAATAGCATGTATTAACAACACAAAAGGTCAAATCGTATCATCTGGACCAGTTTCTTTATTTGAGAAACGTTTTGTTCCCCATCCCCCAATGAAATATACATTTAAAGGTTTAAACAAGTCATAAAATAGAGCGCATGCATGAACAAAACAAAACAGAAATAAGAGCACGATATAAAGCTCTGGTAATGTTAATTTCAGCTTTTGCTGAAAAGCTTGATTTAAAACATACCCTGATGCATGCCCAATTTTTTACATTTTCCATCTGTCCAGACGACCTGACTTAACTTTGTTTGATTCAAAATACATTTTTCCTACCAACACTTCTAAAAAGAGAAGCTAAGGTCTATTGTTGAATGGTTTCATGAATACATAAATTAGATCATACTATAAATATGTGGTTTAAGGAAGCCATATTTTCCCAGATTATTGTCATTGTATGACAACGGGTCTATGTGAGGAGGTTTATATAATGAAATTGCATATTACGACAAACAACATTATAACAAACACAATATCATCTTCCAGACAGTAGAATGTTACCCCAAAAATGTTTTCTTTAATGTTTCTTATAAAGAAAAACAAAGCTTTTAAAGGTTTTAGCTTATATTTATTCAGTCGTATCTGCTTCTTTTGAAGCAATCTTTAAGGATTTCAAATGACGACAACGTATACAGAATGGAGTGGTGGTCAGCATTGCTGCATCACAGCAGAAGGTTTATGGATCAGATTTAAACAAATAAAGGATTAAGAGAGGAAAAAATAAATGCTTTTGTACTTGTGATCAAACATGGATATATTTTGCAAACATTACTGGGAGGTAAAACTGTGAATAAATTAACCAATAAATGTTTGATATGTAAAATTATTAGTGACCCACAAAACTCATGATTCATTATTAGCACTTAGTAAATCCAGAGCCCAAAGGGTGGAACTGCATGGTCTTATTTACAGAGGGGAACAAAAGGTCGGTTTGTTGCTAAAAATGATCAGAATGAATTGTTTTTGGAAATATTAATTTTTACAAGATAAAAATTGATTGGACATGCGTCCAGTAATAGTATTTGTACAGAAATTCGTCAAAACCATAATTAAATAAATACGTTCAAAAATAAAATTTAAAACTGTAGTTTTAGTTTTGGCCACAAGGTGGTAATAGATACTCTTAAAGAAACTGTCAATACAGAATATGATACAGTACTTTACTTTTACTATACGTATAACAGTACATAATACTAAAATGGATTTGAGTTATTTTTCACAATAGTTCATCCCCTGTGTCTCCCAGTTGTCATCAGGTGAAACAGGAATGTAACCTTAATACTCCATATTATTTTATATTATTAATGTTTGCGTATACAAATTTAGATCCTTACATAGTGTTTCTTTCTTGTACTTTATATTTTTTTGCAAATTCTGTGTGTAACTGGAACCTTGAGCACACAGTTTCATTCATGTACCACATGTGATGCAAATGACAATAAAGAAAACTTGAACCTTGAACCTGCAGGTTGCTGCAGTGGTTTCTAAAGTTGGGCTCTGATTCCCACTGTGAGGCGTTAAACACCAAATCTGAGAGGTGCTCTCCAGAAATCAGACTAAATTTAAAAATAATTTCTACCTACATTTTTTTTTAAATGTTACAAAAGATTGAAAACGATTGTCACAAAAATAGTTTAAGCTATTTTTGTTTTCAGCATGCCTTTTTTAGTTTACTTTAGATTTTTTATTTATTAATTTTTTTAAAGAAATGCTTGTGTAGTTCTCTCGAGGATATTCAGTGTTTGTCACTGTTTTATTGTGGTCAGGAGCTAAAAAGTTTGAAAATCACTGTGTTCTTTTACAATTTGTGAGCCACATCTAATAAAGTAAAAATAAATAAATAAATAAATAAATAAATAAAAACTTTTCATGAAAATTAAACAATTGAAGAGAGCATTCCTTGAATAAATTGCTGTCATTGCTCCCAGGCTGTGGAACAACTTACCTTTGAGTGTCAGACAGGCCTCCTCGCTTACAGTTTTTAAATCTCTTAAAAACACACTTTTATTCCTTGGCTTTTAACACCTGATCTTAACTTTTATGACATTTTTAATACACCTGCAGGAAAACTGGTATATGTATTTTTATCTTTATTGCTTTGTATGCTTTTATCGTTTTAATTAACTTGTCTTTTATGTTGTTGTATACAGCACTTTGGTTACCCCTGTGGTTTTTAAATGTGCTATATAAATAAAGTTGATTGATTGATTGATTGATTGATAAATAATATCACCCACCTCCTTTAATGCCAAAGTCAAAAACTTTTAAAACAGCTGAATTGTAGCCACTTTTCTGTTTGGTTGTGGTGGCCATCTTGAATTGGGTTGATTCCATAAGTTAATCAATTATAAATATGCAGTCAGTGATGATATTTTTGGAGGGTTTCATGAAAATCTGTCCAGTGGTTCATGTGAAATTTTACTAACAGACCCATATGCACATGATGAAACTTGCAACAACATTATCATCCTTTTACCGTTGGCATTTTACATCACAAAATTGTTTTGTGAGCAAGAAATTAAATCTTCATCAGTCTTCATCAGTCTTCATCAGTCTTCAGCTCAACACGTTGCAGCTGTTCTTTATTTTAAATGCATTAAGAGCAATGAGGGGAAACAGGAACTTCCTCGTGTCCCTCTGCAAGACTTGTGACTATTACATCTATAACTCGGATCAAATATGTGCCACACATGCCCCTATCCATCCTCACACACATTAATACACAACCACACATCTCAAGTCTGCAGGGAAGAGAGGGACAAACAGCTTTCTGGCCATATTTCTTTTACTTAAAGCATGTTTACAAGCAAAACGCTGAAACCGTTAAGTGACAGAGAATGCAACAGCAAAGGAGTCACACATCAGATCTTGATAAAGCAGAGTTTGTGAGTGTAAAGCAGCAACAAGCCATCTGACCTGTGAAACATGCACGGGACAGTAGCACAGCATGCGAGGATCATATTCTGCCTTTCAACTCTCAATCACTTTTGGGTGCTTGACTTTTTCCCCCCTCTGGGGTCTTGTTGACTACTGCAGATTGGACAGGTGGCATAGCAGGGAACGGAGCTGGCCATTTACCATCCAATAAAAATAGCTGCGGTCTCCATGATGTCACCGGTGAGTAAATCATCCTCAGTGTGCAGGGAAATAAAGAAAAATAGAAGATGTGGATTTTCTTCCCTTTGACTCTAACGTTTTTTTTTTTTAATAATTTTTTTAAAATCTGAATTATCATTTGCATGCACCGGTTTGGTTTTCCATTTGCAGATATATGCTTTTCCGCCGACTAGAAGACTTAAAACAAGGGATCAAAGACCATCTCATTCACCATGTGGTCAAGAGTGACATGGCCATTTTCAGCTGCTCACACTGGCTGCCAGAAAGGAGAAAGGGAGTGCACGCTAAAGCTGGAGTCTGAGCTCACCTCCATACCTGGCATTCTGAAGCCACAACACCATGCTGCTGATGAGGAACCTGATCAGCTGTAAATCTTCACTATTTGACCATGTGACATGACAAATTTGAGGATCTGCCCTCAGTTTACCCGATGCATTATTCCCCTTATTGCCTTGCTGTCACCTGCAGCGCCCTCCTAACTGATCCAGGAGGAACGGAGACCATCTGCAGATCACTTTTCACGTTTATCTGATTATTATTTATTTTTTTGCTAAATATCTCTGTGTTTATATTCAGTTATGTTAAATTACTGTGAGTCTACATTCACAGGATGTTAGGAATGTAGCACTTGTCAGCTTCTCTGAGGATGCAGTTTGTCCACATTCTGTCCATTTCAGGAAGTTAGCGAGCAGTTTCTGTCTGTGTGCAAAAAGCCCAAGATGAAGACACCCCATGAACCATCTGTACATCTAAAACTAACTGCCCCCGGTGGCAGAGCGAAAAGGGGAACTGGAGATATGGCTTGCACATCTGAGTGCAATAAATGGAAAAATATGTGAGGATCCAGACTCTTTTTTTAGTGTGTGGCTACATCTAGACATAAGAAAGGTTCTTTTGAAAATTGGGGTCCCAAGTCAAGCTGCAATGGCCACAGCTATACCAGCTACCCCTGTAATTTGGGAAAACTTTTATTTATTTATTTTTATGATTTTAAACTGTGGTGGAGAAAGTACTCAAAACACTGTACTTAAGTAAAAGTACAAATAAACAGACAAAAATGTACTCTAGTAAAAG
>JARVGQ010000781.1:8153261-8177577 GCA_031762355.1 Hypsolebias martinsi
AAAATCCAATCCACCTCGGTCAGGAGTGTTTACAGGTAAGTCCAACCAACGAAGTTTATTAGAACAAGAGCTGCTGCCAATTTTGCAGGCTGCACCACCTTAGAGCACAAACAAAATGGACTCCTCCAGCACATGTTGTGTTCACAGAACAAGATGGACGCCAGAGATGGGGAGGAGCCCACAGGGTCTTAAAGGGAAAGGTATTAATACCCCACACACACAAAAGAAATGGCACTGTGTGCAGCTATTGAAAGTCAATGGGAGGCGTGATGACGTCACTGCGAGGCGTTCGCAAGTCCGAGTTGCCGTAAGTCGGGGGCGCCGTAACTCGAGGACTACCTGTATATACCTATACATGTATATATATAAATATATGAATATCTGTACTGTATGCGTCTATTTTAAAATTCTAGCCCCCCTGAAGAAAACTCCACTAGTTGCCACTGATAGCCACAGGAAGAACTTCTTGTTTTGTTCTGTGGAACACCTTTATGGTCTCAGTCTACGACTGAAGGTGCTGCAGTAAGAGTCCTGCGTGTCATGCAGGGGGTGTGACGTGTTGTTCAGGATCTGGAGCATTTTCCTCAGCATCCTCTGCTCAGACACCTGTCAGAGACTGCAGGTCCACTCCCAGACCTGAGCCAGCTCTCTTGATGAGTTTACTGAGTCTGTTGTCTTCTTCTATCGTCATGAAGATAGTCGAGCCAAGAGATGAGGACATACCTGCTAGCAGCTCAGGGTGTTTTTACATTTGTTTCACCTTTGCGCTCAGATGATGAATCCTCCAAACAGACGGAAGAAACTTTTCCTGGCTCCTCAGAAAGAAACTCACCCCCGACACAAAAATGAGTGATGCTTTTCTTTCAGTTTGTCAGCGCAGCTTCCAGCATCCAGCTGCTTTAACATGTCACCTGTGTCCAAAGAACTAGTGTTGTTTAGCTGTCAGTGAATGTGCAACACACACACACACAGAGGAACAGCTGCACTCTGATGAATGCCTCATATTCTTTCCACAGGAAGCAGGTTCATCAGTCTGTACCGATGCTACCCTTCCACCCTCTCCATTCAGAACACACATGTGTGAACCCGTCTTTATGTTCTCTCCTTGGTTGTACTCCCAGCTGGGCCCTCCAACAAACGTGCCTTTGATGCATCTTCCTGGGGGCCAGAGCCACCATTGGCACCCTCCTCCTCTCCGCCCTTCCACTTCTCTTCACTGTCAAACGCCACTTCCTGCATGACATTAAAAGTCACTTTCAGCAGGGCAGCTCCATCCTCCACTGAGAGGACGAGGAGGGATGGAGAGGAGGAAGATGTTCCTGCAGAGCTGCCAGTTAGTCAGTGGTCTGGAAGTCTTTTGATCAGTGGAAAATTTAATTTAGAGATGAGTTTGTTTTAGCTAACAGGATTAACTTTAACATATAGCTATAAAGTTTTAAGCAAAGGTGCAACATGTAGCACCATGTGTTTAATGAATCACTCTCAGCTACTACCACACCAAATGTTAGCTAAATACTGTTAACGTTATCAGTAGTTGTTTTTTATTATTAGTTGGTTGTGGCTAACTAAAAATTAATCAGTTGTAGACGTATATCTGATTATTACCGGTACTTTCAGAGTTTCATTAAAATCAATCCACTGGTTCATGATATTGTAACAGACAAACTGGACTCCGACATTCAACCAGTTAGCCATCGGAGTACAAGTTGAGGATGACTCTCAGCTACTTGCACACATTTTAGTTCATCGTTAGTAAAACGGATGTAGTCACAATTTTTACGTTTGATTTGGTGACTCAGCTTTAGCAGCGACCTTGAATCATGTCGACTCTAAAAGTGAATTAACGTGTAGACGTGCATTTAATGAAAGTTTGGGTTTTGGTCAAATCTGTTCACTGGTTCATTGATACTAACAAAAAAAAAAACTGCTAACAAAAAAAAAAAAGAACACACATTGCTTCACTGGTTCATTGATACTAACAAAAAAAAAAACTGCTAACAAAAAAAAAAAAGAACACACATTGCCTTTGAGAGATAAGTCACAAAGGCATTTTTTATAAAGGCAGTCATTTTTATTTATCGTTGGAGCCTACACAGTTCAGACTGCAGCGAGCTCGACCACCACGTTTGTTTGTCCTCATTTGACTTTCTGCAGACACAAAACCTTGTTTTCACCCTTCAGCCGGGACGAGTCATTTTCTTTGGACGACACCAGCATTAGCTGAGATTTTCAGGTTCTCGCGTCCATTTGTGCTTTTTGTTTCTGGAAAGATTAGAGGCTGCCATCTGCTTTTGACAGGATGCTATTTAGGTAACAAACCGTGAAGTTTCACAATTACAGGCGTCCAACAGGTGTTCTGTTGACAGCGAGCAACTGGTTTAAGGGCCACAAACCTCAACAATGTTAACACGGATATAACCATTAAATCCACCTATTCTATTTTCAAACCAGACATATATTAAAATAAGCTTCTTTGTGCATCAACACTCATGTGACAGAGCTTTTCTTACTCATTTTATTTTAAAGCTTGATTCACCAGATTTGATGGTGTAAGTGCTGCTTAAAAGGTTCATCCAGAAAGGAATGTATGAACTCATGTCAGATTATAATCCAGCAGTGACTCAGAGTTATTACGGTAAATCTGTTTTGTTGGTAAAAATGAAGCAGTGTGTTGATTTGAGCACCTCCTCGTTCTGGACTCTAGTTGTGTCATCCCAAGGAGCTGTTCAGGCTCCACAAATCCATCACCTACCGTATTTTTTGGACTATAAGGTGCATTAATTTTGAAAGATCTTGAGCGTAGTGTAACACATAAAATCAGTTTGAGGTCAATAAGCACAACCAGAATAAATACATGTGACACATTATAATTATTATATAAGATTATAAGACTCAGTTAATTTTTGCAAAAACTAAATGATTTTAAATGTGCCTTATAGTCTGAGAAATATGGTATATATTTAATGACTGATTTATGACCATGCGCACACATCAGTGCACGTAGGCTTTAAACTGCATGTGGTTCATTCAGTTCGGCTTGCAGCTTTGAGTGTCCGACCTCTGGTTTCATCTGGTATTGTTATTAAAGCAAAGATGGCTGCTGTTTGAACCTGACGCCACATAATTCGGTGTAACTGTTGAGTTTAGGCATCAGTTGCTCGCAAAAGTCCATTTAAGGACAATAAATCTCAATTAAATGTCATTTTTTTTAAGGTCAGCTTTTCACGTTGGAGTTCACTTTAAAGGACTGGAGCAACCTTTTTTTTTCCCCAGAGGCACTTACCTTCAGTGTCATCGCAAATCCAAAGAAATGATGTCCCGATAAAGAAAACAATCACCAGTCCAGGTAGAGCAGTCAGAGGGAAGCTTGAAAATATGGTTCTTTATTGCACACTTGACAATTTCTTTCTTTCTTGATACTTTTTTTTTCCTTTTGGGCGTGAGCAACAAAAACTGGCATTACATGATGGACAGCCCGTTCAGAGCTCTAACCTATACAAACAAAAACACATAAAATATAACTTCACAAAAAAAAAAATCTTACAGATAGTAGTGCACCACCTTCATGAATGAGGAACCCACAGTGTACGTTTGGAAAACTACCTACTGGTAGTTTGAACTGCACATCAGTTAAAAAGAGACAAATAATCTATTTGGGGGGAATTCATTTTGTTTTTACTAACTTTGACCATTAAACCACTTGAGTGCTGCATCACTGAGACAAATACGATCAAATGCAGTCCGACTCAGTGGAGGAATGTTTTGTTAATGAGAAGGAAAATAAAAGTTAACAAGTGAGAAGCCAGTTAGTAGATGAACACACTGAATGCCCTGCGACAGGTTGGAGAAGCAAACAGCTGCATACGGTGGTCCAGTCATTAAAAGAAAGGAAAAATAAAGTTCTCGGTGGATCAAAAAATTTTAAAACGTGGCGGTGACAAACTTTTTAGACAAACTCATTCCAGTTTAAAATACATACATAACCCTGAAACAAACAAAAAAAATGGCTTCAAGTTATTTTAACGATATTAAAAGTACAAAAAAAAAAAAGTTTTTTTGTCAACCACATAGAAAAGAGGCACTTTGAAAAAAGGCAGCTGTAACGCTTCAGGCAGGTTTTGTGGTTTATTGTGCTTCAAAAAACAACTTCTAAAAACTTGTACAAGATTCACAGCGTCTTCAGATTTAGGGTGAATTTTCTCAAAGTTTAGAGAAGTCGAGCCAAACAGCATCAGCTAAATCGACATTTAAAAAAACAAACAAAAATCTTGATAAGAGTTAAAAAAAACTATTTTGCTTTCTGGTATCCAGTTGTTGCCTGTGCAAACGCAGGTGATGAAACAAAACAAAAAAAAAACATTCATCTTCAGATCAAAAACGCAAACTGAGCAGTTAATTTCAGGGAGAGGACAGACGTTTTGTGCTTGGTGAGACATGAACAGGCTTGCAACACTTTAGGCAAAGTGGGTTTTTGCTTAAAAATACAAAAAGAACAGTGGAAACAACAAAAATAAATAAATCTGAAGCACCACTCAGTGAGTTAAAAGTAATGATTGAGATTAATAAAGTTAATCTTTTTGTTGCGTGTCAGTGTCAATTAGTGGGGAGAGAGGAGCTGAATGAACCCTGGGATGAGTCTATGATTAGGCAGCGTTTCAGAGGAAAATAAAGGAAAAAAAAAAAAAACTCAATAAAAACAATAAGTAGAGGCTAGCCGAAAGCTGTAAAAGCATTTTACCCAGAAAGAAACACCAAGGCTGTTTTGATCCCAAAAGCACTTCATGTTGACACGGTGCACTGGCGTGTTTTATTCTCCCAAATGGTCCAGTGTTAGTCGTGACGTTAATAAACTGAGAGGGAAGAAGTGCTCGCCGAACAGACAACAGCTGGAGACAACTGTAACGCTGCCATCACGGCATAACAACATACAGACGCAATAAAAATGGACAGCTTTAAACCGGTGTCTATAAATTCGCCCCGAGTGTCGAACTGTAAATAACTCCCTTTTTACGACGAGTGCCAGTGAGATGTTCTGCTGTACAATTCACAGTCAAATTAAACCTTCTGAGATGACTAATGTGAAGCATTTTTTCACAGATTGAGATTAGCACTACACTAGCTAAGAGCAAGAGAAAGACTTTTAGTGGTATAAAGGATGTTTTGTTTTTAGGGATTAGGTGTTTTTTTCCTTCTAATCTCGCTTTTGACCAACGTTTTTTAGTTTTTTCAAGAAAGAACCACTGACTCAGAAGTGGTTCCCAACTCTGGTCCTTGAGGAACACCATCCTGCATGTTTGAGTTGTTTCTCTACTCCAACACACCTGATTCAGTGATTTAATTACTTCCTTAAGTTTGGCAGAAGCCTGTAATCAGTTGTGTTGGAGCAGAGGAACAACTGAAACAAGCAGGGTGGTGTTCCTCAGGGACTAGGGTTGGGAACCACTGAATTGTAACCAGCAACCTCAAGCAAAGTGCAGCTGACATGCCTCATGCCCCCACCGTCACCACTTTTACGAGTTTCAGCGGCACAAAAAGGACAAGACAGCTAACGGCAGGAAAGTGTCGGCAGAAAGGGTGTGAGCTGATGTGAGCGGGCGCCCAACTCGTGCACTTTTCCCATGAGGTTGAGCGTGCTCGTGTGACGCCGACTCAGACGTGTGCGCTTGTCAGTCAGTGGAAGTCGTGGGCCATACTTTGGTTTTAATCGTGTTAGTCCGTGAACCAGATCAAGGTAATACATTCATGAAACTGGTTAAAAACACAAGACAAAATATCAGCAAGTTAGTAAAATTCTTACTAAGAATGTTTTATTAAAATAAATGCCAAGAGGTTAATAAGAAAAATAACAGCATACACCATGAAAACTAAATGCAAGCATGTAAAAATACTTGTGACAAGAAAACTAATAAAGTAGCTAATGAGTTAAACAAGCTGGGAATTGGCAAGAAAACAAAATATAACAGGGAAAAGGCAACACTCCCCATGAGAGACAGTTCAAGATGTAGAAGTTGGCTTTGGGGGGAAGGGGGGATGTTCAGAGGGGGGAGTTGCAGTGGGTTTTATTAAAAAATAATAATAAAAGAAATTTAGAAACATGATTAATACACATATAAAATGAGATTAGAAAAATACATTATAAACCTGTAACAATGGCTGTTAATTACATTATCATACATGTAGAAGGCAGGCCAGATAGAATACGGTAGGTATAGAGTCGACCTTTCACCTGATGGACTTATCCAGCCTTTCACAATCACACAGCAAGTTGTAACATTGCAGAGGGAATTTTCTTAATACTGTCAAACGCTGAATTGCCATCTCTCGCTCCACTTTAATATTGCATTACAATTTCAAAAAATAAAAAAATAACACTGAAAAAGAAACCAAAACTCATTGACCTTTTGGTGTAACAGCAAGATGAGAATATGAATAAAACAGAAAACTGCCAGGGGTTGTATTGAATCTAAATATGTCAGTTTAATATAATTTCACCTGCGAGCAACAAACCTGTCATTTGTTTCAATAACTAGAAATCATTTATCTGCGCTTTCATTATCCAGCGCTTCATTTGTTCATTAGCAATCTCATTACAGTACTGTATTGATAGATTCTTGTCAAATGGACTGGATGTTTTCAATCTTCAGTTGTTGAAACAAACAGGCCGACCCCCCCCTTCCCCTTCTATCCATTTTCCCAAAAAATTGTATGCATTTTTCTCAGCTCATAATCAAAACATGTTGCGGCAGAATACTTGGTTGCAAATGGCAGTTCAAACGAAGTTAGATACAGTCACCAAAAAGCCAAACAATATTTCATATAATCAGTAAAATCTAGATAAAAAGACAACAATCTGCTCATACAGCAGAGTAAAGGGTCATCAAGTCAAAGAGAGAGAAAAAAATTAAAATCATTTCAGGAAGACAAAACCATGGCACATATTTTAGCTGGTCAAAATGACTGCTATTCTTGTTGCATAGAATAACTTGGGTGACGCCACGACGCGGCAGCGGCGCCCCCTGCTCAACTATTCAGAGCGTGTAACACTAGCCTTTCCTCTCTGCGCCATCTTAGTGGGTGCTGGATATTTTTGAACACAACTGGAACACTAGAAGACAGAAACCACTGTTGATAAGGCACTTTGATTTGATCCTTTTAGGCGTCTGTGTCGCTCTGCTCTCGCCAGCTTTCCGAGGGTTAAAACTGTTTTGGTCTTCCTTTCCAATTATATTCAAGGTAACAGCACTTCTCACCCACTCAGCTTTCTCCCATACTGTCTGAAACTTTTTTTTATTTATTTTTTGAATTTTATAACTGCAAGTAAAGTATCAAAAGCTAAAATTGCCAAAAATAGATTTTAGATTTTTTTTCATCTCCAGCACCCTGTAAAATTATCTATTTTTTGTTCTGTATTTTATATGCAATGACAGATATCTACATTTTTATATATTTATATATATATTTATATATATATATAAGACGTATGTATAAAGCAATTTGAACAGGCAGGCATGGCTTTCACATCCTATTTTTTTCTTGAGAGTTTGACCAAAGGATTGCGGGCTCAGAAGTTTGACTACAATCAGAGGGAAGTGTGACACATTGTGGATGCACTTTTGGATGGTTTGGTATGTGCGAAGTTTCATTAGTAAGAACAAAAAGTTATAAACAAAACAAAAAAGTCTACTATGCAGGAGGGCTCTGATTTTGCCTCAACTTACACAAAATATCATGCACTATAGTCAAAACAACAATTTGATCAAAATTGGCCAATCTTTAAATGGAAAAATAACACAAGGAAATAAAAATGTGGCTGATGAAACAACTCAATATAGAATATTCTTAATATGCAGAAGTTTAATCCCCCCCCCCCACCCCAATCCAGCAACGCATTATTAGTTATTTTGAGTAGCGTGAAAATTTAGTGTTAATTGCCTGTGTTCACCTCATTAAAAAAACAATAAGGGGGCAAAAATCTATCTGACTGGCTGTCTGTATCAGCTGAAGGCAGGCACAAAAAGTTCACACCCTTCCAAACTCTAAAATCACAAAGAGAGCCCTCTGCGACACAGATGCATAATTGCAGATATATAATTCACTGGAAAACCCTTTGGCTAAATATGCACACAATACTTATTTTTTGTCTTTGTGATCACAGCTCAGCTAACTCATTGAGATATTTGATTTAAATCAGTGGTACCCAACACTGGTCCTTGAGGAACACCATCCCTGCATGTTTTAGTTGTTTTCCTACTCCAACACACCTGATTTGGTGATTTAATTACTTCAAGCTTGTTAACTACCCATTAATTAGAATCAAGTGTGTTGAAGCAGGAAACAACTAAAATATACAAAATGGTGTTCCTCAAGGACCAGGGTTGGGAACCCCTGATCTAAATACATCAGGCACTGGATAGTGGATGTAGTGTGGATGGGGGCGTAGCATTGGTCAGTAGCTAATGAGCACTGCTGCTGTGCCCCCGGAGCCTCAACACACACACCCTTCTTTCATTTTAGTATTAACTGGAACACACACACGCACACACAGAGACCCATCGACCCAAATAGTGACCGTCCCATCTTGCTGTCTTAAGTTTCTGCAGCCTGCCTCAAACACTAAACTGTGTTCTGACGTTTATACAGGTGACCACCTGCACTGTTTTAGCTCCTTAAGCTAGTTAGTCAAATCTGAACAAAAAAAAAAAAATACAAAGAAAGTGGAGAAAATGACTCAAAAGAAAATCAAACATAAAATCAAGACAGAAGAAAAACAACAACACATAAATCATAAAAAGCTCCTTCAGCAACCATTTCAGCCATGCTTAAAACAATAAAATAAAAATAAAAACCACGCAGAAAGCTGTTTAGAGGGGCACACCCAGAATGTGTCAGCTCATAATGACAACATGGAGCTCAACAGAAATACATGTGAAAAATGACAGAAATTAAACAAGTTAATGTAAGTGGACGTTCTCCTTCCTTCCATTTCTTTTTCTCTCACCGTAGGTGGATGCTTGAAGAGCGTGGGAGCACGTAGGTGCTCCTACAAAATATGCTTCGAGTAGGGTGGGGTCGGGGGCTGTTTGAGGACGATTACGTTATCACTCTGAAACCAAATGGTTTTACTGCAGATGTTGAACTTTGACCAAAGCAAGTGAGATCACCAAATCAGAGTAGTTAAGGGAGGACGGGTGGGAGGGGTGGGGGTCTTTATTGCTATATAATTCAGTGCAGATTCATGAGTAATACCACAAACACATCCACCCATGATTCATGGAGAAAAAGAAAGAGAGGGAATGGGAACTTAACTAATGAACAGAGGGAAAATGAATAATACACAACTTTTTTTTTTTTGTTTCGTGTGTTTCGGTGAAGATTCTGCGTTGGTTTCTATCTTTTTGTCAGAACGTGTTAGGGTAACTGTACAGGCAGGCGCCTCTCTCTGTCACTTGCGTCCGAGAGGCTAGCAAAAGGCAATTACCAGTTAACTGATCAGCAGGCAGGCTTGGGGCGGCTCATCATTGGGTGAAGAGTTCAGAGGTCAGAAGGTCATGTGTTAGTTGCCGGTGGCGGCTAGGTGGTTAGAAACAAAAACAAAACAAACAGAAAAAAAAAAGATAGAAAGGATATTAGTGTCAGCAAGAAGAGACTGGAATGACATCATTTTAACAATAAAATGAATGCAAAATCTGCTCCTAATCCCCTGCTGCTACGCCGTCAACCCATCTAATCTCATTAAAATCATGGCGTTGTCACGTCATGATCCAAATGCTAAGCCACGCCTTAATCAATTAGCTGTGCGGTTTCTTTAAAGCACACACTGCCCCCCTAAAACAACACAACAAAGCAAAAAGGCAAAACATAATAAACAGAAGCAAAGAGACGTGAACAAAACAAGTTAAACAAAAAAAAAAAAAAAAGTAAAGTTTTAGTGTTTCTCAAGTGGGAGTGCAAGTTACAGTGTGATTAGTAGTAAGGTAATAAAAATAGCTACCGTCACGTGACGACTGTGTCTAGTGTTCAATAAATAGAAGAACCAATGCTTTCTAATTCTCTCTTTATTTAACAGTATACTTTTTATAGAATATAAATATACACAAAGCCATAAATACATTTGATATAAAACGTTCAAATATAAAATGACAGTACCTCAAGTACAACTGAAATATCAAAAAATGCACTTAGCTTTTTTTTTTAAATGTAATTGCAAAAATGCTGCAGAGAACGCGAGCTACCTCAGCTTATGTCTACTTACTATAGAAAAATAAAATTCCCAAATATGAACTCCATAGAGAAATGTTGTATAGCTGAACAGCTACTTGTCTTCTGCCTTCACTGGCTTTAGATAGCGCTTCCTTTGTTTTTTGCTCCTTACGAGTGGAGATAAATCATGTATGGGAACAAGCTTGCTCCATTTAGGTTCTAATTTCACCTCAGAGGAATGTCACGCTACACCTTCAATACTGCCTGTAAAGTATTTACCTGTCCTGGCTTCACAGCTGCATGAACTGAACTCTCTTAAGATCACTTTTGCCTGAGCTTTAAAATATACACAGTCTACACAAACTGTAACTTTTACGTACTAAATGTAAACAAAATGTGCATACCACCCAACCATTTAGCTGGTGTGTGGATGTATAGGAAAGGTTTCAGAGAGAAAGGAAAACAAAAAAATACAGACAATGTACAAATCCCCGACTAAGGCAGTGAGGCATAATAGGCATCAAAATCATAGAAATGCACTCAATAGCAAAATGTAGCTAAGAGACTAAACTGACCTCTGTCAGCGGTCACAATCCTTTGGTAAGGATGGACCCGCGTGTCATGCCGTCTCACTTTAGTAGCCATTGCACCTAGATTGTAACAGGTCCACAAGGTTAGAAACCGTTCACTTTGAGAAAAGGAGAAACAGTCATTTTTTTTACAGTAACAACATTCACATTTCAACATTTATAATGCTTCAGATTATACAATACACAAAACCTAATACAGATTATATTACAGATACACAATACACAGATCTTTTTTTTTTACATGTACAAAATCTTTGTAGGAAAAAATAATACATCTATTTGGAGATTTGCTTTGTTTTTAAAAATGCATAACTTAAGTACTAAAAATCCACAGTGTTCAGAGTTTTATGGGAACTTCTTGAAAAGAGGGAACAAGCTAAAGGTTATGGGCTCTTGGTTTGTCTAGAAAAATAATGATTCTTCTTGTGGGATCCAAAGCAGAGCTGAGAGAAATTTGTCTCTTTATTTTGAAAGGTGGGGGAATCCAATACAGCTCTGATGGTAATTGAAAGGTGGCAGACACCACCTGCCTCTCGCTCTCTCCTTCATTTTCTCTTTGCTGCGCTCACCATTTCTCTCCAGGTCAATCTGCTAGCTGATGGCAAAGGCTGTCATTTTCCACCTATTTCTGTCGTAACTGATTTGTTTTTACTGCACCGGTTGTCACGGCCTCATATGCATGACACAAACACACCGTTTGTGCATCACAGTATGTTCAAGTATTAACAAAACTACGAAGCGCTCAGCTCTCAGAGAGAAAACTGGGCAAAATAAATCCAAAAAGAAATGTCTTGTATTTTTAAGAGAAATGTTTGAGTTTCAACTATGTAACTACACTGCTCTGAAGTAGCAGACAGGTCTGCTATTTCCTGATGAGATGTTTGGACACAGTAGAACATGCAGCTGAGACCAACTGAAGGTGTGACAGTAAGAAAGAGACAGAGAGAGAAGAGATACATGGACCTGCTTGTTTTTGTTCCGATCCAATCCCAATATCTGAATTCAAATATCTGCAGATACTAACGTTTTCCAATCTGTTTATGTCGTTATACTCTAGACTGTTTTTTCCTCTGTCAACATACAAATATTTCCAGAAGCGACATGCTGAGCAAGCAGACCGCAGCAGGCAGAATGCTCCTCTTGGGTGGCAGATTCATGTAAAAAGCTCCACCTGTGTTTCTAAAACTTACACAAAATGTGCCCAACAAAGATATTTCCTGTACGTAGGACTAATGGGGATGCTTCATTATTAAAATATGCTAACTGTTTTTGGGTGCAAGTTTAAACGTTCATTATGTCATCAGTCAAAAAAATAAACTGCAGCAACACAACACCATGACATCTGAATCAACAAATGGATTCATGACCTCTATCAAATAGTCAATACAGGAATGACGTCAGTATTGGAAGCGGATATCGATATTGGATCGGACTGGCCCCAACTCTATTTAAGAGCGTTAGCATGATTCTCAGGGCCTTGAGTTGCTGAAGGCACCAATCAATAGTGTGAGTAAATAAAGTGCACTAAGCTGGTGTAACCCTGCAAGTTGAAGAAAGAAAAGCCAGTCAGCTGTCTCTGTCTGTCCTACACGCCTCCCAGAGGCCTCACAGATGCACTGATCAGCTAAAATCACATTTGTGTCTGCTGCTGCCGCATGACACTGTGACTAGCATTAAAGAGCTCTGTGTCAAACATAAAACTCAACAACTGACCCAGACCCTTTTGTCTTGTGACAAAAAAAAAAAAAGAAATCGTCTGTACTTTTATTAACTGCAACCTCAACACAACAGATCCTGCACAATTTAGAATAGCCAACAGATGTACAGTTGAGTCTTTGGTAGCAGATGTGTTGAGCTTTAAGCACCATTGAGAATAAATACAGAGCCACATCTTTACCTGTCCTTACTGACACAGAAACTAAAGGGACATGTCAGGTATAAACGCAAAGACTCAAGTTCCACAGACGTGAAGCTAAGACAATGGAGAGGAAGGAAAATGGATAAAAAAATGTAAAGATTGGAGGAATTTAATGAACATCCCCAGTGGGAGTGAGAAAGGGACTATCTACAGGCATCAAGGCCTGCCTGCAGAGAACAGCACAGAGAAATGATTTCAAAAGCTGCAGAAATCCGAGGGGATCTGCCGCCAGACTGAATATGCCTCCAGGCCAGTGCATGAAAAGGTTAGAGAGCAGGCTGCATGTATGAAAAGTGGGTTTCTGTCAGCGTGTCTCAGTTTATACGGAGGAAAATTCTTCTATAAACCTTGCAGAAAAGAGGCAATGTAAACCTGAGCACGTTCTTTTGGTAAGAGTGCTGTAACTAAAACAGTGAAATAACTTCAGTTAAGAGTATAAAGAAAGTTCAACAGCCCAAAACTCAAGATAATTTATGTCCCCATTTAGCATTTTTTAATATAATGAAGTCCATATGAGCCACATTGCTGGTCCCACTATCACAAAGTGACACCAGCACATCCACCCTGTGAGTTTGTCTGTTTTGATCTTCAGGTGGTCACAACATATTTACCTTTCAATAAGTCCTGACTGTGGCTCAGGGAAGCTGCATCCAGCATCCCAGCTCCAGGGTAAAACAAGCTGCCCTCCTGTCCAGGTTGGCTAAAGTTGGCCGCTGTACCTGCTGCACCCATGCTTCCCCAGGCTCTCTTACCTAGAACCCCACTGTGCTCGATGGGGTACTCCAGCAGCGAGGTGGGTGCCAAGGCGTAAGGGTACTCGTAGGGGGTGGTGTAGATTAGCCCAGCATCCGGTGTGGGAGGCACCAGGGTGGGGGTGCCATTGGGCAGCATGGCAGCCATCTGAGTAGGCCGAATGATGTTCATGATGGGGGCTCCAGCTGGTGTCGGAGGCCGGAGTGCCGGAGGAGGCAACACCTGACCTGCTGGAGCTGCTATGAGACGGGGGCCCTGTGCGGCTACTGCCGCCGCTGCAAGAGAGAACGCAAGGGCGGCTGCCATAAACAAGAAAGCAAAGGACAGGTGTAGAAAGAAAGAAAAAGATAAAGTGTAGGGTGATTGATCATAATCACAGATGAAGAGTGGGGGTGGGGTGTAGAAAGAAACAAAGAAGGAAAAGTAGAGTGAACAGAAGAGGAGAGGAGCACAAGGGGAAAATTAGTCCATGCAATGATCATGGTGGTGAACCACAAAAGCGACAGTTTGCTGCAAATCAAAATCAATAAAATCAACATAGCCAAAGAAACTTAAAAACCCGCACACCAGAACATATGAGCACAAAATACAGCAGTTGTCCCAGTGCAAATAAAGCATACAGATCACCAGAGCAGCAACATTTCTGTCTAACAGAAAAGGCACAGTAAGATAACTGACAAACATGCCAACAGAAATGGACTGGCTGACTGTATCTGAAAACAGTGCCTAAAAGAACTTTGGACTATTTTGGTTTTAAATATAAAGTTAATTCTTTAAATCAGATCCTTTATGCAGTCAACAGTCAGTTTATGTTGGATGTGAAAAACATTTTTAGGAGAATATGCATTAGCAGGTGCTATGAGCCGTGCCATACGCCTCTTCACAGATAAATACATTTATGTGCTATTGTAGCAGCAACAATGGGGAACATGAATTTTAATCAGTACTATGAGAGCAGATGTTAAATAAAAACAAATAAACACAGGAACTGACCACTTAAACTTACATTTTTGTAAATCTGAGCACACTTTTTTGCTTTTACCTGATTTTGAATAGTTTCCAAATGACAGTTAAAACATAATTAGGAATCACAAAGAGCATGCGTGTCAGAGCTGAAATTTGAGTAAGGACTTGTAAGTTAAATGTTTGATGTGATCCAGTTTCTGATGAGCAGAGTTAGACAGCTGAACTCAGCAATGTGCTAAAAAGTTCAGAACAAGCAACGCAGAGCTGATGTATAAGGTGCACAGCAGAAAGGATGAACAGACAGATGAATGGATGGATGACAAAAAGGAAAGAAACAGGACAAATGCAGTCCTACATATAATTGAAAGGAACGTAAGTGATCCAGTGTGGTTGCAGTTAACATGAGGGTAAATAAACATCAGATCATAATGGGCAAAATAGATTTAGAGAGTAATCAGGGTTATTATGAAAGGCTGGTGTATGTAGTGAAAAGATTAGTGATGTATGTTACAACACAGGATTGTGAAAATTAGTGACATACAAAACACATTTTGCCTGAAGTTCACTTACATGTTTTAATGTTGTTGTCTCTGTATGTCCCATTGAGTATTGCTAGCTCCATTAGCTGCATCTTCTTCAAATTGTCTTCACCCTCAGCCTGAGGGAAAAAAAAACGATATGCTTTAACTACTGTATACATCAATGCAGACTAAAGCTAACAGGTACATTTAAAGGCCAACTAAAACAATATATAATACAGTTAGTTCACCATCCCCCATCCCCAGGGTGTTAAAATGCACGGACAAATTAAACATTTCAATGCAGCTTGAATTTAGGCAAATAAAAATGGGAGCAGGCTAAAGTGTCATTCCAGAGTGTCTCCTTGTTGCTAAAATGCTGACAGAGACATTAAGTGTGAGAATGCATATTCATAATCCATATCAGAATGGTAATTACTGTAATTTTCTTTGCTCCCTTGTGCGCAATCAAATTCGCAATAACCGCCCTGGCTAATGTCAGTCCTGTCAATTAATGTTTGGATAAATAAATACAAAAGCAGCAGCCACTGTCATTATCGTCAAATTAGGGGACTGAAATTATTCACAGAAACCAATTAAGATAGCACCCCTCCTCCTACTCACACCCATCCATTCCAAACTCTTTCCTCTCAGTTTTCCCATTCCGCCCCCAAACTCCATTTCCCCCGGAGCTATCGAACACTCAATAACCATGACAACAAAAAAAAGTCCCTGTGATTTTCCAGGTGGTACACCATAAACTGGGTTATTTTGAATTATTTTCCAAAGTGAGGAGCGCAAAGATGAGTGTGTGAAGTCTTGCTGACCTAAGGTCAACCTTAAGTGAACTATTGATTTTATGCCTTTTGCTGCAGTGAGTTAAAACTCAGGCTTCTTCGCTTAGTATTACCACTCACAAATGCTCAGCCACATACGCATTGCATCTACCGTATATGTGAACAAAGCAATAAGATTCAAGAAAGCTAAATCCTATTTCTCTGCCGAGTCAATGGGAAGACCAAGGCTTTTCGACAAATTCATAGTTCAACAGATGTTTGTAGCTCAATTCAAAGAACAATAAGGAAAGAAAGGATAAAGGGGAAGAAAGAAAGAAGGAGAAAAGGAGGGCTCAAGAGTTAAGCCCTCCCTTGAGACTCCTCTTCAACACAACCACAGAGAAGCAAAAGAGAAAGTGACAGTGGCTGCCCACCCCCCACCTTACTAAAGGGCCCTGTATACTCCATCCAAAACAGTGAAATCGGCTCTCATTGACATAGCTGGTGACAAAAATCACGTCATTTTCCTCATAGTAGCTTCACCTGTTTCTTCTCGACACAAGACACGGGACACACATTTTCTCATTGTATTGTATGACTGTTTAGAGGTTTGTGGACGTGTTTGTCAATGTGGACATGCACTCGGACATTCAGCTTTATGAATCTTCAATCACATTAAATTACCGTAGTCAAATGGACAAAAGTGGATGGAGATTGCACAGACATTCATTGTGTAAGGAAGAGTCAGTCTGCTGAAAAGTGTGATGTTTTCTTCATGATACATTTGTGGCCAAACGGCAGATGCAGGGGAGAAGTGGACACTGGCAGGAAGAAACCCATGTGGTGATGCATACTACAACGGGAGGGGTTTCCCAAGAGCTCTGTGCTATGTGTCTCATAGACAGTAAAAGGTATGGGCGTAAACACAAGTCCCGTAACCATGTGACCACGAGCCAACAGTTTAGCTTTGAATGGTGTATGTAGCCTTAAATGTAAGGCAGTGTCATCAGAGCAGTCACTGTATCTAGCTGTACATTTTTTGTGTATGTGTACTGCTACGTAAATTAGAGAGCTGCCAACAAATAAACTTTCCATTTGCTAAATTTAATGAGCTATTTTCTTTTTTCTCCTGCCATACATTTTCACATTACAATGCTAAAATAAAGAATGACAGAAAAAGGTAAAAACGCGTTTATCAAACACTCATGGTACAATAAACAACCATTTCACTGTTTTTCACTTTAATCTTGTTCACCTTAAGAATTGAAAAAAATAAATAGTCTGGTATGACTTACTAATGGCTATTATGAGACTAATAACCTACAGTATTTTCTTCTTTGTATACGTCTCCCAAAAACTGTGTCAGCGATTCTTCGAAAGTGGGCCAAGCCAGCTGAGATTATATGGTAGCCATACAAGTTCTGAATTGTAAGTTTATTACTTGCAAAGGTCAATACATTTTTTTTGTTACTAAAAACCATCTAGCATTTATCTTTGCCATTTTCACTACACAAAAAGCTTCATAAACAATTTCAATACTGCTGAAAGGAGTTACATTGTAAGCAATCCTGAACAAGCAAACCTTCTGCCCAACAATAACTCACAAAAATGAGTACTTTCTCAGTTGACTTTGTGCACAGGATATCACAACAATGTGCGTCAAGAACCACACATATGTGATGTCTGTTTTTGTTCTATACTAAGGGTTAAAGTTCATATAGCCTACATAGAGGTAATAATTTGTTGGCAAAAACTATTTTCAGAGTTTGAACCTTGTGATAAACTGTTGACCAGCTCGATGACAGATGTGACAGCACCCCTGTGAGTGACTCTGAACAGGGCACTATGTGTACAGAAAATGGATGGACAGATTTCAGGAATATCTCAGTAGCAGAATGCAAATCAGGACAAATGAATGAATCTTAGAGTTGCTTGTGTGTGTGTTTATGTAGGCTCTATTATGATAGATCTGCCGGTTGGTGGGGGTTAAATAGGCACAAGGGAAGAGGGTGCCACAATGTATCCAACTCTGCAGAGGTGGCATGCTGCCCGTTAAAGAGTGGAAAGACACAAAATAGAGGGCAACAAAGGGGGAAGAACACAGCTGCTGCAGCTAGAATGAGGTGTGTGTGTGTGTGTGTGTTCAATGGAGGGCAGAGGATGAAGCTTGATTTTCTCACTAACAGAGTGTTGGCTAAAGCCACCAATCCCAACACATCACTGCTGTTTCATATAAAAACAAGCTAATGATCAATTATGAAACAAAACTATTGTCCTGCAACATTTTTATTTTTCTCTAACATTGTTTTCTTTCAAACCAGTGATAGTGACATTAGATACATGGTCTGAGATGTGCAACAAGGTTGGCACATTTAAAATGAAAAGACACTGAGATCAGAAGAAACCAGAAGATGCTCCTGCTGATGACAGTGTTGTAGAGAAGCTTTAATCATGTCGCTCTAGGTATACTGACACAGCTTCCTACGATAGATGCACGGCTTAAATGAATGATGAATTGTACCGGAGAGAGCAGTTACCTGTTTAATGTTGCCTTGCTCAAAGTGTTGTCACAATTAACAGACTCCTCTGTCAGCATACACAACATGTAATAAAACATCCACTCAGGGGGAAGTGTCACTAAGATTGTGAGTGTGAGCCATGCAGTGTGTGTGTGTGTCTGTAATGACCTAACTGCTGGAATACCCCAGAGGAAGATGGCTACTGGATTAGAAAGAGAAAAATAAGACAAGGAAGTTTTGTCTTATCCCAAACATTCACAAATGCAAGTGCATGACAAACATGCACACCCTCATGTTGCTGTCCATCAGTGAAAAAGTCACTCAATAAAGCTGCTCTATCCACAAGAATCTGATTCAATCAATGAGTCCTATTTGTGAAATCAGCAGAGCGGTAAAAGCTATCAGCGACAAGCAAGACAGAGGGATGAGGGAAAACGAGAAAATAGGAAGGGAAGAGAAGGGAGATGAGAGTGTGATGAGCTAAAGTAGAGGAGCCATGTCCCACTGACTACCTGACAACGCCGCAATGATATCACTTGATGCATGAAAAATCACTGTCACGCTTCACCATTTAGTGACTCTTCTGACCAAGGCTTGTCCACAGCATAGATAAATACAAACTGTAGCCAATATCAATTACTACAAACAAGAGGGCTTATGTTTAATAGTTTGTTATGCATGCACATTTGAATGACAATAAGACACAGTTGAATGAGCCCTTATTCAGACCTTTACCAAGCCAGGCCAATTAAAAAAAACACTGCAGGAGTCTGGACTGGATGGAATGAATCTGCTCATGTTTATGGCTACAACAGGGGGAGAGAGCTTTTGCTCATTTTTGGAAAAAGTCACCATCTGTGGAACCTGGCTAACAGCTTAGGTCAGAAAGATGGAATGATGAGCAAAGACAGAAACATAAGGAGGTGGAACAAAAAAGTTCAGGAAAGGGGAAAAGTGCTGTAGAGCAAGTACTAGGAAAAACATGAAAGATTATCTTTGAGTTTGTCAAGAGATGTGAAGAAATAGGGATAGCTAGAGAAAATGAGACAAGAAAAGACAGACAGCGTAGTGAAAGCCAATTTGTCTCTTCCCTAGTGGGCTGACTCTGGCTAGGGCTTGCTTTCTTTCCCTCACCGCCAGTCATCACAAACAGGCATACACACACACACAAGCACATACACGCACACGCATATCTTAGGCCTTAGCAGGGACAGGGTCAGACTCTCCAAACTACTCCAATTACCTCAGCAGTAAACACAGCCTGCCCTGGCTACCACCTGGGATACAGTGAGGCTGTATGGGTAGAGCAGAGAGCAAGAAGGGAGGGGAAAGATTCAGCAGTGGTGTGGAGGAGGTGAGACTTGGAGCCTTGGGGAGGGAGGAATAGATGACTTCATGTACAGGGGTGGAACTGGTGGTGGTGTAAATGTATTTTTTTTCCCTGTTCCTTTCCTGTTCTACACTCCCTTTTGGTTCCTTCCCAACCTTCAACATCTGGAGGGAAATGATTACTCTTGCCAAGCTGCCAAAATGACTTATCAACAATTCCACACTCTCCAAGAGTGGAGGGTTAGAGGAGAGATAGGAAAGAGTACTTCTTGCAAGCTTCAAAACATCGCCGCATTAAATAAATTACTGACAAGAAATTTAATCAGTTCAAGCCAGCTAAAGCAAACTTGGAATATGAATTTTTGAAAGAAATTAAAAACATGTGCAACAAACTTGAATTTGATGTTTTCATAGACAAGGTTTATAAATCAAGCAACTGCTCAAGCAAATATTAAGGAATCAAATTGATACATGCTGCCAAAACACACAGTGTTATGTTTTAAGCACTGTAGAGGAAGTACAAATGTTATACAGCACACATGTCTGCCATTTTTTCCTGTTTCTTTTATAAGTAGCACATTTAAAATATGTGCTGAGCTAAGTACCACATGCCTGCTTTCAAAATCATTACTGTATTTTCAAAAGCAATTTTCTTCCTTCAGCCATGCTCCTTAGCTTTTGTGAACATATTGGCCAAGGGAGTTGGGCACCTACAGGATTTTCCTTTTCTCCAACGACTAACAATGCAATCTCCTGCAACTTTGCTCTCTCGCTGTCTTATACCTTCACAGCACTTTTGTAAAGCCTATTTACTTTTCCTTTGCTTGCTTCCTTACTTTCAGACGGCTCTGTTAGCGGTGTGTGCCATTAGTCATGCAAAACCAACAGCACACTAGTTCATTAGCATAGACGTGAACCTGACTCCAGTCAGATTATTACAAACATATCACGGCTACTCCGCCCCATTACTGTCAGTCATGCAGCTTACTGAGGTACAGGAGAGAGGCAGATTACAAAGTGAGGAAAGAACTGTTATTCTAATACCTCTCTTTCTCTACCATAGGTAAATTCATAACAGCAAAGGCGTCAAGATGAAAAACTAGTATCTTCAGATTAGCACAGAACTGGTGGTTGCTTAGTATGTAAGGCAATATTTTACAGAGAAGCTTTAATTTAATTGTCAGCCCATAGTTTATTATACACAACTCCTCTATGGTTACATGGAGAATGTATGAGTGACAAACACAGCATTTGCCCTGGAACTGGCAATAGATCCTGGATCTATGGGGCTGATAACAGCCTTTTATTGTGCCGGAGAAGAGTGAAGTGGGCAGCCTTGGTGCTGTGTGTTAGCCCCATCAATATCTGCTGACAGACTTATACACAATCTCAGTGCCACCAACAGGGAAACAAAGAAAGAACGAAAAGTAAAATATGTGTCTTCTAACTAACTGAACTTTGAAAATAATAATAAAAGTTTTTCTAATCAAGATTATTTAACAGTAAACAGTTGTATATTTTATTTAAATTGCCTGCTTCTTTTCTTCTACTCATGTTCGGGATGCTGGTGTTGTTTTGCATTATTAGTGTTTAGCGTATATCTTAGTGTATATGTTAGATCCTTCTATACCATTTCTTTTTACACTTTATATTTTTGTTATTGTTGGGTGTAACTGGGACCCTGTGTACATATTTTTGTTCCAGCTCATGTATCACGTGTGATGAGAATGGCAATAAACCTACTTGAACTTTGCCTCATTTTGCTAGCCACCATTCAAGTTGTTTCATACGCCATTCTCAGTCCCATCAGCCAGCTGTGAATTGATGGCTTTCTTGCCTCCTTCATTGTATCTTGAGTGTAGAAGCTATTTTCCCCCCTTGGACTTATTTATTGTTTAAGCTTTTTTACTTTCACTACACTTTAGTTATTGATGATGTCCACCCTCTGTTTTATGTTGACTGGTTGTCACTAAGTGGGAAAAGTGTATTATCAGTCTTAACAGAGAAGACACTGAATGTGTCCAATATACACATCAAAATACAAGAGAAACAGTATTGTCTTGAATTCACTAATGTTCAATACAAAAACAACTAGACTTTATTTGTAACAGAAGATGTTTCGCTTCTCATCCGAGGAGCTTTCTCGATTCAAAGAGCACTGAGTGTGGGGTTCAGGTTATAAAGGCTGAGATAAGATACATGCATACCTATGTAGAGTGACACATTACACCTCTCACCTTAAAGTAGGGGTATCCTAAGGTCTTTGTTAATCTAATTCACAGATGAGGCTCCTCTGTTCCTCCTCGGATGAGGAGCGTCTTCTGTTACAAATAAAGTCCAGTTGTTTTTGTATTGAGTGTTTTTGAATTTATCATGTCCTGGATGACTGCGCATCTTCACCAGTATCGTCTTAAGAGTTTTGCAAATAGTTAGCCATGAATATCATCAAAATAACTGAGTTGCGTAAACTTACAGACTTGACCACTAATAAAACGTATTGAAGGCTCAATTTATGGGAAGGGTTACTCTTGATAAATGAACTAAAAATCAATTTTGTCAGGTTGCATAAAGCCACAATAGACTAAAACACCCAAGAATATTTTTCAAAAACATATCCTGGCTGTCACACATGCACATGATCACAAAGGTTTAAATTTGCACCTCGCAGGAGATTCTCAAATCTCTGTTTTAAAAGAAGGCTTCAGTGATCAGCTCTGAGTCAGGATCTCTGAATCTGATGCAAATCCCCTGGCAGCATTTAAACCTTCCAAATCATCGCTGGCCAAATCCCTTCAAGATATTCCGTGCTCGATTGGATGGCATTAAAGGATCGCAGAGACAGAACAATACAGCGTCTGCCAGTGTGGTGGAATGAGGAATGTGTATTGAGGGGGGAAGAGCAATAAAAAAGACATGGTAGAGATTGTGAGTGCAAATTGTGAATTTTGTGTGTGTGTGTGTGTGTAGGGGGGGGGGGGTAAATTAGCTTTTTATTTTCCTTGGAGGACTTTAAAGTTGGTGTGAAGTGTCAGGAGAAAGTTCTGCTAGTGGCAGATCAGTCACTGTCACAGAGGATGAGGAGGAGGATGTTTATGATCTGATCTGTCTGTCCACACTTATCGATGAGCCAAGTGCTGGAAACAGAAATGTCACATTCAAATACTCGATGAGGACGGACTCAATGAGCACGTGCTTAGTGACACTAATTACTGGACCTGCTGCCAACAGAGGAACAGGAAGCAGTTGAGACGTGTTGGAGGTGCAACCTTAGCTCTTTTCTCCTGTTTGTCGCAGGAGATGACTCCGAGACGAGAAGTCCAAGGGTTCGATCTGTCAGCGCTGATCTGGGACCAGCTTGATAAACGCTTCTTCAGTTTAAGGCAGCAGTCGTACTTCGAGTCCTGAACATGAGATGTGGAAATGTTATGGTCTGCTGCTTGTCTGTAGTCGGATCACGGAACCAGAGAGAGAAAACCCAGAGCTCGTTCTGGGGGACCTGGAGGTGTTCCCAGGCCAGAGAAGATCCACCGCCCCTCCAGAGACCTCTTGGTTTTCCCCTGGGCCTCCTACTGGTGTCGAACTGAATCACTTTATAAACTGATTCATTCTTTTCTCAGTTCAGTTGAGGGCGAGCGTGCTGCTCAGGAGTGGAACCCCACGTTCTGTGGCTCGTGACGTGAACGACGCAGCGGCGTGTGCCGTGCGGGGGGACGGACTGTTGACGCCTGCGTGAATGTGACTTGTGACTCGTTCACTGCAAGTAAACTACATGAATCAGTCAGTGAACGAAACGCTGTCTGACTCTGTCCTGAGGGACTCTAACAGCGTCCTCCTCACGGGGACACGCTCTCATGCCGTTGGCGACGGTATCTGTTTCTCCAAGCTAACAGCTAACGCCCCTGTCCCCATGATCTTAACAGACTGAGTGCACTTCCATTAGTGAGGAGACAGAAGAAGAGCGAGTGAGACTCGCAGCAGGGCAAGCTGCAGCAGCGACGCGGTGGATCAGTGTGCAGGCTAACCTGGACTCACCCCCAAAGGCGTCCGAAAGAAGGTGAGGCGCTGAGTGAAGAAGAAAACATCTGGACACCGTGCAGTTGTCTTCTGCTGCAGCCGCCATGTTTGTGTTGTTCTTTATTTCACCGTCCTTTTTTACATTGAACAACAATTTTTATTTCAATCTTTCCTGTAAACCAGATGTTCTTCAATCTTTCCTGTAAACCAGATGTTCTGAGTCCTTAATAACGTCTTCATAATGACCATAAAATAAAGAGGACTTGATGAATGTGCTTCTGTAGTTTGGTGTCACTCGTGAACAGCAGAGAGGAGAGTGTGTCAGAGGGCAGCGAGAGGTTCGATCACTGAATGAACCAGTGATTCATACAGAGAACTGCTGCTGAGCAGAGCTTTGTTCTGGTACTTCTGTGTTGGAAGTGCTGCTGTGTCACGTACTGCATGAATAACCTGCATGAACCGAAGGATTCTTCTGAAGAAATCTTTTCAGTGAAATGATTCACAACACTAAAACAACTGCTGTTCCCATCTCTTCCTCCTGCCAGTGGGGCGTGCCCAGAAAACCTCTAAAGGGAGATCTAAAAAAGTTCAGTCTGGTCCTCTGGACATTTAAAAACCAAAACAAAACATTGTAGAAATGTTCCTTCTTTCCTCCAAAAGACTTCCTCAGTCTGAGATGTTGTATTCAGCTCAGTCTTATAAATAGCACCTTCTCACAGTGGATCAACCAGTT
>JARVGQ010000781.1:8226502-8239015 GCA_031762355.1 Hypsolebias martinsi
CCCCGGACCGAGATTTGAACCGGGGACCTGCGCGCTGAGAGGCAGCAGCTCTACCAGTTGTGCCACCGTGCTGCCCTGGATGGATGAGTATAGGCAGTATTTCCCCTATTATTATAAAAGGAAGGTGTCCTGCCATCTGAACCCACTGACGTAGCACTTAGCTAGCAGTGCGCAATACAGACACACTAGCTAAAAAGCTACAGAGGTAGTTAGTGCTGGGCAATATATCAATATTTTAAAAATATCAAGATAATTTCATACTTGATATAAAATTAGACTATTTCGACATAAAATGATATACAGTACAGTTGTCCCTCGCTACTTCGCAGTTAATTTTTCACAGACTCACCCTATCGTGGTTTTTCAAAATAAGATTGGACATGACACATGACAGGCTGATTGATAGATGAGCTGCACGATCAGCATGGAATTTTTATTTTAAAGAAATTAGTTTAAATTATTTTGCACCGCCTGCACCTCTGTGCAGCTCACACTGCAGGACAAGCTTCCTCCTGCAGCTGAATGAATATACATACTTCATTAGAATCAGACTTTTTAAAGAGCAAGTCAGACTTTCATTATGTTTGCTCTGTATGTTTTCTAATTAAATTTAAGTGCACAGCTGTGTTTTTAGTTTTGTTATGGAGGAAAAAAAAAAAACTTCTTTTCATTTCTGAAACATTTATTTTGTACAGTTACAGCTGTTTAATAAAGGTGCCTGTGTAACAATTGGGAATAAGCTTTGACTCTGAAATATATTTTTGTAATTACTTTATGGAAAGAAAAAAAAAATGATATATATATATCATATATTGCCATTCATCTTAAAATACAGTATTGAGATATAAATTTTGGTCCATATCATCCAGCCCTACACCAGGTTGTATACATCACAAAACAAGAACAGATCATTTGTGTAACCAAAATTAAACTTAAACAAAAAATAAATTATCATTTCAAGTTTTCTAGATGTACAAAACAAAAAGGTAGACGTTGAAATACTTCAATATGGTACTCATATTAAGCTGAGCTAAAGCGCAGTATGAGTGTGTGTGTGGAGAAAACAAACATCAGGCTGGAGGTTAAGTGCTCTGACTGTGCTCCTGGTGAAATTCCTGAGCTGGCTGCCAACGCTCACTTGCCATTCCTCCTCTGAAAGGAGAGAAAATGAATGCAGACGGGTGGGCGAGGAGAAGAGGAACAGAGTGAGCATTCTTTTTATTTTTTAGTCTTATGACATAAACAGGGAAAAATCCGGAAATGAAAATAAATGACTCAATTTTGGACAAACTACTATGTTAAAGACAGTTTAGAAAGAGAAGAAACGGGGGGGAACTGTGATGAGAAATACAAGTGGGAAAGCTATTTGAAACTCCTAAAGAATGTAACAGGGTGGGGCCCAGAACTTCCCCAAACAGAGAGATTGTGTTTGCTCCTTATGCACACACATGTGTTAAAGAGTGTATGTGTTGAGAGAGGATTCATGATGTAATCTAAATAACTCAAAAGAAATCTCAGAGACAAACCCATCTCTGTGAAAAAGGATAAAAGAAAAGCAGGCCTCTTGTCACCACAGCAAGAAAACAGCTCCCCGTCCCTCTCCACGCCTGTCAGATGGAAAAACAAACCACTGACTTGCTCTCTCTGTGCCGCTTCCCTATTTGGAAACTACAGAAATTCCCATAGATATATTTGTTTCAGATGAAAAAAACTCAAAGAAATAAAACAGTATTAATAAAATAATAAGCAACCCAATTAAAAAAAACAAGTCCAAGTTAAGAATCTGTTGTAATAAAATGATTGCAAGACCCTCTTTCAACATTTTCCTCTTTAACCTTATTTGTCATTTGCGAAACACCCAGTGCAACAACACTCTAACACTAAACACAAAGCAACATACTTTCAGGAATACAGTAATCCCCGTGCACTCTTTTCCTCTGTTCATATGAAGCAATTGATCTGGTGTTAATGCTCTAGGGGGTTGTCTAACAGGCAGCAGTATACGGGGGAAGACACTTGGTCATGGCGACAGTCAGCCTGGCAGTCGGAGCAGGGAGTAAAGACAGGAGGCCAGGAGGAGGCAGCAGTGATAAGGAGGCCCCAGCACTCATGGGACTGAGGCCTCAGATAAGAGTCTGAAGTTGTCGCTGGATGACTCTATCGTGCAGCATCCGAGATAAGAGTGGCACTGCTCTGGCTAGAGCTGGGCAAGGGCAATAAGACGGGTCCAAGGTTAAGAGTCAGAGCAGAGACCAGAGCTCACTGCAGTGGAGCTACTGGATAGAAAAGCCACCAGGCAAAGCTTTGACAGGGAGACATGCAGGGCAATGCCATGTCCTGCTGAAAACTTCCCACCACCTCACCCTGTCAGACTCACGCCCCCACCTAATTTATTACCAGGGAGAAGGCTGTGTAACAGGGACCACACGAGGGTAGTGGCAGACAAAGGAAGACAGCAGAGAGCTTCCAATTGTGCTTTCTTGCTGGTGGCTGCAGCTCAGTGAACCAGCTTACTGAATGGCTCTTGGTTAATTAAATTCTAGCTTATAAAAGCTGCTTTAGGAGAAGGTTCGAGGAGAAGAGAAAGGATTTGTTCTTGCAACAGCAGACCCTAATTCTGCATTTGCCAGTCTTCAACTGTGTTAGGTAGCATCTTCCTTTCCGAGCCAGGCCTGTTTTTGTTAGCTAAAGGGCAAGTCAAAGGTGACTGGAGGTCTTGCTTTGTACAGAAGAGCATAAAGAGTGGAGCTGAAGTGGAAGAGCACAGTGGGGCAAAAAATTTTTTTCCAGGATTCTGCCATTTATCACAAACTGTTCTCTAAACAGCTGTTCCCAAAAGAACAGATCTCTACAAAGGTGCCACAGCGCACACTAGACAGTTTGTCCTCCAAACGTTGACAGCTCTCCCAGGAACACCCCGTTAAAATCATGACACAGAGACACGTGGCCAAAATTCAGATTTGTAGGATGATGATGTAGCTGCACAAAAACAAGAGGTGCATTCAACACAACACAACGGATGTTGTGTTTAGCTGATCGAGCCGTGTGACAGAACAACGGGCCATTTAATCTAAAACTCTAAACTCAGTAATTGGCTTGTATGTCCAGCTGGGTGAACTGACCAATTACCGGTAAGTACAATCAAATTTGCTTTGCCATTTAGATAAGTGACAATTGATTTGGTTTCTTTAAAACATAAAATAAAGTTAAACTCATTTAGTATTTTAAATCTCTGTAAGTAAATAACTTTCTATATTCCTGTCCCAAGACAGAATTCTAAAAGTGACATCTTTAGGTCGACAAGGTCTAAATTTGTTAAACAAATCTAATTTTATGAATTTATTTTGATCTTTGCGCCACTCATACTTGTCGGAACTGAGAGGAAACTTGAAAAAACATTGACATTTTTATTTGCAATACAATCACTATATTATATTATTATATATATACTGTATTTACTATTCCATACAAAAGAAAACGTCAGCGCATTTGCTAATGATAAAAAAAAGATGAAAAGTCTTTCTTGTTCCGCTATCTTAGAACACTTTTCTTGACGGCTACATTGTAATATTATGATATAATCCATGTCCATCTGCCAAGAAAAAAAAGTAGTAATTTGAAGCAGCTTTGTTGGCAGGCAAAATGCACAGAGACATAAATTAATTTGTGACACGTAGAGGAAATGAACAAATGCAGCGGATGGGGATTTCACATGGGCCTGCCAATTGGTCAGCATGACCTTGAGGAACAACATATAAACTGAGAAAATAAGGACGACCATGGACACATGCTACCAGAGCAGCCGTCACACTCAAGGGTGGTGTCGCCTTTCTTCCACTATGGAAACAGCTGTGTAGACGTACAAAGAATGTTGGGTGGGTGCGGGAGATGTGCAGCTGTTGTGAGACGGACAAACTGTGGAAAAAGACGTGCAAGTGTTCACACTAAAGTTTTTGCTGATTTTTCACTGCTACTTTTTTTTATTAGATATAAACTGCTTATTGGACGATTCTGCTTCAGCCTTTAACATCCGTAGCAAACGTCTTACGAGCAGTCTTGACAAGACAATGACAAACGTCCTATTTTCAGTATATTTCATCTAACAAAACCGCAAGTGGGTAATACGAGGACTATCGTGGCTTACTGGAGTTTGCACAACCCGCTTAAAGTAACGTTTATTATTATGACCCACACCTGATGATACACTTTAAAGTATATATTTTAAGCACCACTGTTTTCACCTCTTGGTCCAATTAAAATTGCAGACTCGTTTGCCGTAAACACGGCCGAGTCTGTTCTTTCCAAAATGGAACGGGAAGGAACAGCCCATGGGGCGAACAAACCAAACCACTCCCTTACCGACAGCCAGACAAACCTCTGCACTGGGAGGACGGTCATCTCATACGAATGTCATTTTTGGCAGCAGGGTAAAGTTTGGACTGGTTCTGTGGAAACGCTTGTAAACCTTAGTCATGTGTGGCTTTATAGAGACTGGGGCTGTGAAGTTGCAAGCGTCTCTGATTATAAACACAGATGGGGGACATTCCATCTGCAGAGGACTTGTTTCTTATTCCCGTACCTCGAACAGCCAAGTACCACCAAAGCAAACTTTTAACAGCACCATTTATTTGTTTTTATAAAAACATCCATAAGTTTTGGGATCTCGTGGTTTTAATAGACTCTTTGGTTGAAAAGCTTTTTTTTTTTTATTGTTATTTTTCAACAACAACAACAACAAAATGTACGTAAAGCTTTTTGGCATAACCTTTTTAGTTGCACATTTTTCAAATAAACTTCTCTTAAAAATAAACTACAGAAACCTCTTAACCACACTGAAGCAAAAATATATACAGTACAGTATTTCTTGTTTCGTGGGATTAAATTAGCATTGTAGCGAAGCTGATCTATTTAAGTGGACATATGTTTTTGTCTTATAACTTAAAATTAGCAATACAACCCACAATGCAGATATTTTAAGCTTCAAGGAGGGGGACTAGTTGCATTTTGCAATCTTGCTTTCATAATGTAGCTTGATTTTATTTTGTTTTAAATCACTACTTTTGTTCACTTTTCATTTTATACGCATTTTATGGCTGTTTATTGTCGTCTACCTTATCTGTGGTTTGTCTAAAACAGGAAAATGAGTTCACGTAATGATTGAATTAAAAAAAAAGGTACAATCTGAAAATAAAATGGTATTTTATCTCTGATAAGAAACATTATAAGCTAGCAAATATTATGCTTACACTTTCAGAGACCTCAGCAAAGCATAATTCATGCTCAACCTAATTATTGGCTTTATTTGTAAAAGGGAAAATAATATTTATAGTAGTTTCCTGTTGGTAGATACCAGACATGTCCTTTTCCTCTTTGCCTTAAATGTGTTGTGTATCAACGATGTGGACAACCTGGAAATCTTTTCAGACCGGTTTAGCAACTACATACTAAGACAGCCAACTCATCCAGACATGCAACAGAAACCACAAAGTATTCAGGTCCCTCTGTTGCCCGGAGCAATCGCCAGGTTATCCAGTGGTGTGGACATGTTGAATCAAAGCACTAGACTGGTATTAATGGTGATGTCCAGGTCAACAAGACATGCAATGGTGGGGGGGGACAGTGACAGAGACTGTGGCGCTCTCTAGTGTCCCCAGTTCACTTACAAAAACCACAGGTCCAACCTTCAGCTCGTGTTATGGACCAAGAAAAACAGCTTGTAAAATTTTACACGAGGCAGTGATGGTGGAGAAATCAAGAGGATCAGTGCGAAATCACGTCTGGACAAAAAAGGGGGGCGACGCAATTTCGCAATCTTGAGCGAAATTAGAGGGGGTGGGGTGGCAGAGAGGAAACACCGAGGACTGATTTAGGAAAGAAAGGGAACTTGAAGACGAACTTAAGCGAAATGAGGCGACATTTTAAAGGAAAAAGTTAAAAGAGCCAGGGTGAAGTCCACCCCCACGGCTCCGTCAACAAGCAGCCACATTCCACGGCGCGGCGACACTCGGCCGCTGGGTTACAACTAAAACACGACTCTGTGGGAAAGCACGGACACTGAAAGCAAAGAACCGCTCACATAGAGCAAAGAACCGCTCACATAGAGCCGTCCGAGACGAACAAAGGCGCCGAGGAGACTTCCATGGCCACTACCGTTCGGCTGCTTGTTAAGAGTTCCACTCGCTAGCCTCAAAATGTAGCTAACTCGAGCTAAACTGCAGGGGAACATGTGCAAACGGGCCCCGTCCGAAATAACTCACCGTCTTTACACGGATTTGTACCCGCAACCCTCGTTTCGAGACACTTCTGCCAACAAAAACACGTCGTTTAGCTCTTTGCTAGCTAGTCCGAGAAAGTTTTTTTACTTCGTCAAAACTCCGCGTGCACGCCGAACCGTAGCTCATGCCATCATCTGGCTGCGGTCGAAAACAACGTAAAACTATGTGTATTGATATTAAAATGGTGTATTATTTGATAGTACTTTTAAATATATCGTATATGGTCGAGAGTATGGGGGGTACCAGTTACAACTAGCCCGGAACAGGAGGAATAAACAAGCACCCAGAATCGGACTGCGCCGTGGTCACGCTTCGTCCCCCTCCTCCATTAAGTCTGCCCCCAACTTACCTTCGTCCAGAAGCCGCTCCAAGTGTGTGAAGATGCCGCAGAGATTTGGCAAACTGGTCATGAGCTTCTTCTCGTTTAATAACTGCATCAAATAGTCGGGACTCGGCCTCGGTCGCTCCTTCACTTCGACCTCTCCGACCATCATCTTTGCGGCGAGAGCGGAGAACGAACCACCGTGAAAAACACAAAATCCCCTTTAAAAGAGAAAAAAAAATTAAAAAATAAAAAAAAAAACTTGCTGCTCCGATCCCTCGCTTCCCTCTTCCTTGATTGCAGAACACTCTAAGCCCCTTTTAGGTTCAGGTTTGTTTGGTTCTTGTTATGTCGGTGGGAAAGGGGGGCCAAAAAGAAAACCGTTATGTCCGATCCACAGGCTCGCGCGCTGTACTCTACGCCGTGTGCGCTCGGGGACGTTCGATTCTACCACTGTGGGCGCGAGAGAGTGTTCCTCCAAATAGGTTCCGCCCACCTCAAAGCCTATTGGCTAACCACTTGGTCAGGACTAATTTTTAAACAAATGAGCGCACGTATCCGAGGCAAGTAGGCGGAGCGACACCTTTAGTCAGGTGATTGACAACAATTATGACCAATGACGTGGAATGTGCTGGAATCCACATAATATGCCCCCAAAGTGTTGTCAACACAAAATAGCGAAAATTCGTTCGTTCTCTCTTCCGCATTAAAAGACAAGCACTAAACGTGCAGGAGCTAAGGAGACAGATGGCCACTAGCCTTAACTTGTAAATGACAGGAGGAGGTGAAGACTAGGATGTGTTTAATACAAACATCAATAAATTAGAAGAACAACAAAAAAAAATAAAAGAGAGAGAGAAGTAAACTGGCAAACTTATTTAAAAAAATAATTTGCTTGCACTGATGAAACTTTTCTTTTGTAGATGGCTGTAAAAGATAAGAATGAAGGCAAAACATTCCATAACATTAGTTAGTATGTGGATAACTGATTCATTCAGTCATCGCCTCTTTTGTGAACATGACTGCACTCATTTTCTCAAAACAAATTGTTTTTCGCCTTTGACGTTGCGCAAAACATCAGAACATTCTCCACGTTGCCAATCCAGTAACGAGACAACATTCCAGCGGCTATGTGAAAGCACAGAGGTCTCATTATTTCTTTTTCTTCCAAATTTACAAGGTCTGGTGTGATTCGATGTGTTGGGAGTCATGTCTGGTGTAAAACAGGGTAGAGGTTAGAGGGTTGGTTTGAAACGTCAAATCTGGGTTGAATGTGTGTTCAGTTTTCTGTTTTAGAGGATTGGTGTGACAGACACAGACCCTTATTTGCCAATACTAGCCCTCAGATCAGACTCACTGTGTGAGATTCATTTAGAAGTGCTGAAACATTTGCATTTTTTTTTTTTTTTTTTTTTTTTTTTTACAGGGGAGTCAAACTCTGTTACTAAAGGGGGCCAAAATTAAAAACTTGGTCCAAGCCAAGGGCCAGTTTCAGTCGACACATTAACTCCAGTCAGATAGCCGCCATGTTTTCCTGGTTGCAGTTTCATCAGCAAGAGTTTAATTGGTCCCATTTGATGTTCTCTGTTGCTCTTTTCACAACAAAATGAAAGATTACTGAAAAACCCAACCTTTTTTCTGGCTTCAAAGTTAAACTCTTCTGAGAGGTCTTCACTAAATGAAATATTTAGTAGTTTTTAAAGCAAAGTGAGAAACTATTAAAAAAAATAATATTTAAAATATCTTAGAGGGCCAGATGCTATGTTAATGAGGGCCAGATTTGGCCCACGGGCCTTGATTTTGACACGTTTTACAACAAGACCACCATTGTTACTCAAGACTCGTACATCTTGTTATCTGTGTATGGACCAACTAATCAATCCTTCAGCAATCAATGGTCTTGTTTCCCTGCCCTTGGAAGGACTTTTCTATATATCGCTATACTGTAGATTAAAATATCCCACACAAAACCCTCAGTTGTTCACATCCTGCCAGGATAAACTACAGCGTGGTCCGTTCTGATTTGAACACCTGTTGGATAAGAGGCACCGGGCTAAATCTGAGCGCTGACCTTGGCCGCCTTTTCGTTTGTCCTCTCACCCACTCAAGTCTTTGTAAGAATTGTCCTCACATGGGCGTGTGTGCGCTTAAATAGCAGTGCCAGAAACTTTGTGGCGTTGTTAAAGGGGAAGTGGGCTGAACCAATATGCATCCAAGTCTGCAAATCTGTCCTCCCGGTTTCAGTTTTTACTGAAAAAAGGTCTAGTGACTGCAGACAGTATTACTATTGTATTGGAATACAAAGTAGAAGTGGCTCTGTTCAGACTGGCACTGTTGGTGCTCTGTCCCAATTGTATAGTTTTAACACGTATATAGTTGTTTAATTCTCAGAGTTAACCTTTATAACTCAAGAACAAAGGGAAACTATATAAAATCCAGCCAAACAATGGACATTTGGAGCCATCACCGCTCACAGCTGCAGCAGACAAGAAGGGAAGGACTGCAGATATCTGAGTCAGGCTAACTGTGGCGGAACAAAATGAATTCTACTTCTATTTTTTTTTTACAGAAATATCGCAACATCTCAGACTTTGCCATTCAACTGTAGCTTGTCAAACAGGTCACCAAGCCTGGGTATAACTTGACAAGATGTGTGAGACAGTGTGTTCGGGTTTACACAAACTGAACAAGGATGATCCCTAAGGGCTCTCATGGATCAAGTGCCAGAAAGTTGAATCTAGAGATTTTTTTTTTTTAATGAATGTATGCATGTTTTTTTCTTGCTACAAGACTGACGTCCTATGATTTCTTTGCTGAAACCATTTTCATCGTTAGGTCACTGAGTTCATCTCTCTCCGTTCAATGTTTTAAATCATGTTGGTAACCTGGTGCCTTTTTAAATGGCCTCACCATCCTGGAAAACTGGGACATCCACATCTATAATGTAGATTTAATGGTGTTACCACCTTGGTATTAAGCATCCATTATAAGGTCAGAGGTTCTGAAGTAGAACTGGAGGGTTCTCTCCAGAATGAGATGTTCCACCTTAAGTCAAAGGTCTCAGATGTACGGCTGCATGTTTAATAAATCAACCAAACATCATTAACTCCATATTAAGATGAGTTTTATTTGAAATAACATTACGTCGTTGCATAGTTTACTCAAAAAGCAAAGAATTATGCAGCTCAGTTCTTCATGTCAAAGCATGAGGAAAACTAGTTGCCTTCACAAATATTGCATCAATTGTGGGTATTTTTTTAAATCTTTTTGCAGCTGCATCTGAAATAAAGAGTAAGAAATAAACCTGTTTATTTATTTATTTATTTGTTTGTACATTTATTTTAAAGTAACAGTTTTCTAACCATCTGATCTTCTTTTGGCTGCTCCCTTCCTCAGGGTTCACCACAGCGAATTATCTCTTAAGAAGACTGGTAGTGTGGCGGAGGAGGGGAGTGCACAGGGGAACGCTGGGTAAGAGGGAGCTTGTGGGTCCTCTTCTCCCTTAAATTTTTGAATAAAAGTAGATGCTATTTCCTGCATTTTGGTGTAGTAGCCCATTTTAACAGGATGATAAACATCTACATTTACCATTTGTAAACATTTGATTAAATTATATATTGTAGAGCAACAGCAGGTTGTGTGTGAATAGAGCATCTCCGATTCTGTCAAGCATCCTAACCCCCCCAGCACCACCAGCAGTTTCTGAGCTGAACTCTTCTCCGATGATTTCATTCCTGCACGTTTTTGCTCCGTTTGCGCCAACCTCAGTTACGACTGCCTTCTCGCTCGTCCAACTAAGGACAATCCATCCATCCATTGATATTATGAAAGTAAACTGGATTGTCTTTCAACATTTTGATTGCTGTTATTTTTGACAAATTTGGTGCCGTTGTTCTGATACGTGATTAATAAGACTAATACACATCAAAAATGTCTCTCTTTTTTTTTTTTAACTGTAGCTTAACTTTTTTTATTCATTATGTCTGAAACGTATACATGAGTTCACATCAGTGCGCTCTCAGAGCTGTTTGGAGACGTTGCTGTGCATAAGGTATGGAGAGCCAAGCGGACCATTAATAGCCACTTTTACCACATGTCTGGCTATTAATGGGCCACTTGGCTTTCCATATTAATGAAGATACTGTACCTCATCCCTACGGGACATGCGGTCCACGTCTCTGCAGGGCAGGGGCGTGTGCGCAAGCTGGTGCGCTGTGCTACAGCTGTAATATCCACTCCACAGACTGGGCAACGTCTCCTCTCATTGTATTTTTAATAAATCATCACAATAAAACTGCGCAATGACTTTAGACTTTTAGGGGCAGAGATTTGAGTTGCCGGATCTGAGCAAACAGTTGCCAGAACACACCCGGTCAAAATGTGGGAGTTCCCGAATCTTGTTCTGGCGGGATCCGGCTCAAATAAAGCACTGCTTTCAGCATGTTGTGTCAAAGGAGATAAAAGCTCAGTTTTAGCATAAAAGGAACTCATTTACACCACTTCTAATTACAGACGACATCTGAAATGAGTCCTGTCGTCCAAATGGTCGGCAGTATCATCGTTCAATCTCAAAGCTGGCCTGATAAAACAGCCCTTCAAGTCAAACTCTGATAAGTGATTTCAGCGGATAAGACTTAGCAGATAGGCAGAGGGAATGAGAAACCCAGTTTAACATGGGACTTGGAGATAACTAAATTGTCCACGGTGTTGACTTTATGTTGATTTTTCTTCACTTCTTTCCTCTTTGACTGCAAGCGATGGAAAAGTTACCGTCTCCTCGCATCAAACAGAATCTGGCATTTATTTTGAGCTTTGAAAAAGGGTTTAGTTCTTATCGTGAACAGCGAGCGTTGTAATTTGCACCTTGCTTAGTGCTCACTCTTCTGAGTTGGGTCACATGGAGTTTCTGCGAATGTGTGTGTGTTTTGGGATTTGTGGTAAAAAGAAAAAAAAGCTAGTAAAAGAAATATGCGGCAGAGCAGAGCTTACCTGAATGTGTGTGTGTGTGTGTGTGTGTGTGTGTGTGTGTGTGTGTTTGCCTGCTCCTTGTCTTCCGACAGCCGGAGAGTAAACGGAAACAATATTAATCCCTCCCTTTTGCTCCCCCTGCCCTTGTGTTTTCGTCATTTTTAATAACACGGTTTCTATTCAACAATTAATCCAATTAACAAGGATTCAGATAATTAATGAACACACGTTCAGTCTCTTTTGAGGAGAGGCTGTTAGCGCAGTCACAATGAGCTCAGGGAGCGCCTTGAGTTCTCAACTCAAAGTGTGCTGGTGGAGACAACGGGGCCCCTCGGCAGGGGCCCCTGGCTTGCTGCGGCTTGCCTCGGGGGCCGCAGCCGCAAGATGTGAGCGGGAGCGGCCGACTGTTGAGGCGGGGCTGTTTCTGATAAGGCCTGTGGCTCTGAAGCAGGCGAACAGAGACCCACGGGCCGTCTGATAACACACACACAAACAAGAACGACATCTTACCTTCTTTCTTCTGACTTGCTTATTCTGGGACTGTGTGTGTGTGTGTGTGGTGGGGGGGGGGGTGCAAAGTACAACAGAATCTGGGTCATTTACATCTTTAGGAAGGTGCCATTGCAGCACAACAGAAATAAATGCCCTTCTAGAAACATGAAAAACTTAGAGATACAGCAAGAAATACAAAGTTTATTTTCATTTGAACTTGGATCAGAAGCACGACGTGAACAAAGGCTCACTTCCTGCATGTGATCATCCACTGAATCAGCATCAGAATGAGCTTTATTATCATTGCACGTACAGAGATTATGTACATTTGTCCGAAAGATGGGCGGAGTGCAATGTTCCCTCTAAGCTGCGCGCATGTGCAATCGCGCACTGCTCGCACATTCTCAGCGCACAATAAAATCTATGCAGCGCACAAAACACCGGACCAACAAAACA
>JARVGQ010000781.1:8391329-8404467 GCA_031762355.1 Hypsolebias martinsi
CGCATTATTTGATGGATCAAATATAATTCAAGTCTCATGTCACATTCATGCTCATCTTGGTCACACAGAGGAAATATATTTAATCTAAAAAGAAGAAGAACCCGTGTATAACTCAATAATTATTGTTTTGAGACTCGAACGAGTCCCGTATAATTATTGACAGGTGCAAGGTAAAGCAGCCTTGTCTCCTACACCCATCTCGAACCCCAGTGCAGTATTTGTAAGGACTTGCTCAACAGTAGCATCCTACCTTTCATTTAAAGCTGTTGCCTTTGCTGTTATACACCAAAAAAATGAGACAATCTGCACACTTGTACTACTTGTGAAAAATGGTAGTCTTGGAAGGTTGTTCTTTATAAGCCCCTGCAGCCAGGGGGGCACTAACTGTTGGAGAAACTTGTAAAATAGCGGGAAGTGGAAGCAAAATGAAGAAACAAACTGATTTAGACATTTATATTTAGTGAAAACGTTGTATTACAGAATTAGAATTGGCTTTATTTTCTGCTGGAATAGAAACATTCCCTCTGCCTTTTTAAAAAAAGTATTTAAGGAGACACATGAGGTCCTCTCATCCTGTATGGAAGGCAAAACACAGTGAGGGTTGAGTGTGTGTGCTTGTGAGTCGACCCTGTAGCCAGAGGCACTGCCAGCAGCACTTTAAGAATTTTTTTTCTTCCTCTTTATTGAATATGTGCTATTACTGTACGGAAAGCCAAAAGAACATATTTTCCCATCAGCCTCTGTTTTGGCAGCTGTAGGGACATTGATGGTAGACGGCATGCAACAAATAATAACTTCAGCACAGTCAAACAGAGAGCAAGTATATTTTATAAGGTTGAAATTGTGTTGTAATTTGACGTATCATCTTAAAAACCACTGAGAATTGTTTTAAAATGTCCAGTTTGTTCTAGAGAGAGCTACCTATAGAATTGAGGAATTTAGCTTGGTTAATCTGAAAATGTTAGTTTTGCAACAGCATATTGTTGTGGACAACAAATACAAAACAACGTCGGAGCAATTTTTTTTATTTGTCCGCGTACTTCATGATCATTTCCTGCCATCTGTGTCATGCTGCCACATGACTAGCAGATGTCTTGCTGTTATTAATCTGCAGATTACCACCCACTGAGGAATAGCATGTTGCCACTGCAGCCCAAAACCGGTTGTAATTCAGATTTTACTCTGTAAAAGTTAGCTTTTTTACAACACATTTTTAAAATGAGTTATGTTTGGCAAATTGTTGCAGAGGAATGATGCATTGGATGAAAGCTAAAGCAACATGCATTGTGATGCTAGTGTCAGCATAGCAAGCAAAAAAAGTTTAAATAGGTGAGAAACCCCTAAGACCATCTCTCTAAGCACTGACTGCGTTAAACAGCCATAATGCACCATGGGATTGCAGCACAGTCATTTCAAATGGATCCGTTTGGAGCATTTGTTTACTATGCTAAGAACTACTGAATAATATTATGCTGAATTAATGGGAGCAGGTTTGTATACCTGCAGAAATAAGACAAACAAAGCAAAATGTGTGTGACTAACAATGCATGTAAAGTGCTGCAAAAAAGGCACTTTGCAGTCTCAGCTACTGTAGTTGCTTAAAGGAAATTCATCACAACAAATATATTTTACCACACGTCTTATTCTCTCATTTCAGCTGCCGTGCTGTCTTTAATCAGCTATTGTTTTGTTTAACTTAATTAACACTACAGCTTGAAAATTCCAGATTCCCGAGTTTCCCTTTTAAAGGTATCAAATAAATAGTAATTGCTCAAATTATTTGAACTTACCATTATCATGCATGCTGCATATTCAAATGGGCTCATTAGCATTCAGTTCTGGACTTGTTACTTCTAGATTGCAATTTTATTTACACTTTGAAACGTGTTTTGCTCTTATCTGACTTCCCCACCCGCCTCTGTCAGTTTCCAGCACTGCAGGAGGTGTTGTGCAGCTGTGGAAGCAGGAAGGTGTAAAGCTTGTAAGAGTAGTGCTGCTCCAGCCTGCAGGAGTGACAAAGCCCTCATATCCAGGTAGCTACAACGTCAGATGAGCCACGCTGCACAAGGAAACTAAAAATAGCTCTGACTGGGCATTGAGGGGAGAATGAACTTAGACTGAATTCACTGGCTGAGCAGCTTTTATGGCCAGGAATGATGACGGTGCGTTTCAGCCGCCTGCCTGACGAGGTGAAGGTGTTTCAGGCTTCACAGCCACCTCGCTGCTTCCTTCCTGTCACTGACAGGCAATGCAAAATCAACATTCATAAAAACACACGCGCTGTGGCATGTTGTATTGTGAATGCGTATGCCACAAAAAATAAACACAGGAGCCCCTTCCATGGGCTAACATCCCTGGCAGCTTAAGGAGAATTGCAATAAAAATGAGCCTGTGGAGAGATTATCACCCGCCAGTTTCCTGATGCTATTCCAATAATCTGCATGGGCTTGTTCTGCCGTTCAAGACAAGTCTGTGTGCCGAGAGGAAAACCTGCTGACTTTTAAATTAGGCTACGTTAGCGATAGCTGTGTTTGTTTTGTGCTGTTTGTTGAGCTTTTTCTTCAGTTTTCTTGACTTAATGAGAACTTAACCATAAAAAATGTTCCACATAAGACCCACAAGATGCAGTGTCCATTGTGTGAGGCAGAGCCGTCCTAAACTCTGTTTTTAATGGATCAGCACAGATGTGTGTTCACTTCCTTTAAACCAGTTGCTGGTTTTCTATGGCATGTCAGCATGTTCATTCATTCAACCTTTATTTATACAGGTTAATCTCACTGCGCCTCAGGGACTCATTTACAAGAGGGACCTGGTTTTAATAAAGAGTGATGACAACAGTGGACAACAAAGACATAAATAGACAATCATAACGGATGCCTACAAACTGAGAATTTTTTTTAAACAAGTGAAATTAAAATGGTATTTAAAAGAAAATGTAACAAAAAACAGATAGATTGTAGGGCGGTGCAGAAAACTAGAAAATGGACATGTCTGCATTGATTTTTGCCAGGAAATTAACAGATGTTTGAAGCCACTTAAAGAGGTCAAAGTCTTCAGATCTTTTTGCAAGATATTCCACGAAACAGGAGCGGAGTAGGAGAAGGTCCTTTTGTCTAGTTCAGTCCTCACTGAGGGGCCACTGCAGGTAATAATGTCCTGAGAGTGCACGCTGTAGCTGCACTCATGCAGAGACATATGACCTCGTTCTTATGTCAGCTAGTTTCTAAATAATGTTTGACTCTTTTTTTTTTTTCTTGACACCCAGTAAAAAAAAAAATAATAATCATAAGTTGGGTGTCGGTGTCCAAAGAAAATATTTTATTTTAAAATAAATTATAATAATAATAATAATAATAAAAACTTTATTTCTATAGCACCTTCCAATAATGCCTTGCATTGACCAATGTGCTTTATAAGATAAAACAAATATAAACAGGACACAATAAATCAGTGCAAATTAAAAACACAGCCAAAATAAAATGAGGTAAAAGAGATTAAAAAAAAAAGCTACAAAAAGTACTAAAAGTTCAACATTAAAAGCCCTTTTAAATATGTAGGTTTTCAGTTTTCTTTGAACAGAACCAGATCAGAGATGCCACACAGCTCATGGGGGAAGAGCATCCCAGGCTGTTGGGCCTTCAACAGAAAAGGACCAGTCCTCCCATTGTTTGCACCTTGAGTGAAGCACCTCCAGCAGATATGGACCAGCAGAACGTAAGGCTCTGCTGGGCTGGTGGACTCTCAAAAGTTCTGAAATATTGGGCAGTGCAAGGCATTTCAAAGCATGACGATAGCAACAGCATTAAACCAAAATCGTCGATGTTGTCAAAGTCTAGATTTTGGTTTCCCCCAAAATTTTCTTTTTAAATTTAGTTATTTATTTAATCTATCTAAACAAAATTTTCTGCATCAGCAAAGCAAAACAACATTTTTATTTTTTATTTTTTGTTAGACATTCAACATTGTCCCGTCCTTTCAATTTTTAATATCTGTGACTGAACGGATGTGAAACAAAGGGAATTTTAACTTTTGAGTCACACTTTACACGTCTAATCAAAAAGTCTTGTCAAAACCAGAATGAAAACCTGTACAAGTAGATAACAGTCCTCAGTGGAGGCCATAAAGTGAGCTTGTGAAAGCAGACTACAGAACACAGAGAGAGCTGGTGCACAGCAATAACTGTCTGTTTGGTGCACCCCTGGTGCACACATCAGGGAGTCATAACAAGGCCGAACTGGTCAGTGGAGCTCCAGGCTGTCATTTCTTTCCTTCATCTTCACTCTGCCTCCAGACCTGGTTACTCCCTAATGCGGTTGTCCAGTCCAACTAGATCCACTGTAAACCTGGCTGCTGCAAGACCCACTGAGGAAGTACGCATGCAAACATACTTTAGTACACAATCTCTCACACACCACACACGCTGAGCTCCCCATGGCCAAGCCTGCAGAGGTGATTGAACACCAGCTGGGCCTTGTGGTACTGCCATTTATAAAAGGTGTCACCACAAGAAACAGAGATGCTCCCTCTAACCTTATTAGTATGGCGCTTCCATGGCTCTCCTGGCTGATGGTGACACAGAGTGGAGTCGTCATAAAGCAGCAGAAGAAAAACAGGAGAAGCAATAAAGAGAGAGGCCAAAGCCAGGATAAAGGTGGAGCACGAGATAAAGGAAAGGAACACGCGTAGGAGATGGAAAAACACTGGCACGAGAAAGAACAGAGACAGAGAGGAATTTCAGTGACAGGAATGGGGAATGGGGGAGGATGAAGGAAGGATAGGAGGACATGAGTCGAGGTGTGGCTCATCACTTCTGAAGGGAGTTCAACACGATGGGACTCCTGCAGCATGTGATTCATCACAACGCCTGCACATTCAGCTCAGCTTCTTTACCATCTCTCCATCTCATTGCATTTTTTTTATCACAGCCCCAAAACACCTCAGAACTTCTCTTTCAGGGTTTCTTTCATGCAAACCACCAACTGCTGTCACTGATGCACAACTTGAACTGAATTCGCTGTTAATTTCCATCTTCATTTCTATCCATTGCCCATCAACTCTCTACCTTTCTTCTGTCAGGGCAGGGCTTTTTGTCACCTTGTATTTGCAGAGAGATGAACGTGCCACTGCACATGGGCGAGTTGCATCACTTGTTAACTGAGGCAGCAAAGGAGGTGAACACTTGCTCGCTTGCTCTGCATTTCTCACCAGTTCTCAGTTGGGAAGTTATTGAAATCTAGCTCCGTACAGAAGGCCGCCTTTCCCGAGGCAGGCGCTGAAAAGGCCAAGGTTCCCCTAATAAGGTCAGCATGAACATGGGAACCAAAGGCAACAAAATTATTATTATTTTTTTTTTCACGAGGCATTTTCTGTTGCCAGAGCCCATGCAGAAGCATTCCTGTCAGACATGAAAGAGTCATGTCTGAAGTGATTTATTTTGCATGCATATGAATTAGGAACAAACAGAAAAGGATAACAAAGTCATTTAATGAATTTAATGATTTACGATCATGTCTGAGCAATAGCTCCGTGTGATATGTTTGCTTGCTAACTGAATCTGTAAAGTAAAACACAGGATGGCGGGAGGCTGATTCCTTTGAGGAGAATACATCTGAAATGTTTGAGCAGCACTTCATTATTTTCTATGATCAAACAGCAAGAAGTGTGAGGCTGAGTCCTGTGACGTGCAGAAATTAGCCATGTTGTGAGAAACAAGGTCGGATTAGAACAAATGAGTAAAGCGCTCTCATTGGACAGGGACGCCACAGAGTGATGAAAGGTAACAGCGTCTCTTCTTGTTCGGAGCTCACAGGGATATAGCCGTGTACTTTACAGTTGTGTCACGCGCTTTGCATCAAGTGTATCATGCACACGGGTACAAGGTGTTTGTAATAAAAAATGACGAAATCTCTAGGTGGCACCACACACCTCGCGTCACTACAAAGACACAGAGATGAAACGGGTGACAGCCACCTACAAGTGAACTGTGATGCGAGAGGGATAACTTTAAAGAGCAACTTCAAAAGGCGGAGAAGAGCGTCCTGCTGTTTTCTGCCTTCTCTAGTTTAACCCTGTGACTTAAAAGAAAAGTGTAGACACAAGGAGACGTTAACGGGATGTGAAAGAAAGGATTTGAGGTGGAGGAGTACAAATGAAAAAGAGGTTGTGTGAGAGAGCGAGAAAGGGAGGGAGCAGGAGAATGCCCTGAGTATGTTCCATCTTCTCTGTGTGGCCCACTTATCAGCCAGACGGCAGGGCAGCCTTGTGCTTACAGAGAGCCCTATTGGCTGATTCATATCACTGAGCCATAGTGGAGATGATGGCACATGGTGAGTCAGTCTGCATGACACTGGAGGAAAATATTCACTTTTATAACTTATTAAATAAATGGAACACCAGATGTACCTTGACAAGAAAAATCCATATCGCTTGAGTCATATTTGTTGGTTCTAAAACCAACCAACCAATGTTCACATGACAGTGAAACATATGAGGGAATTGTTAAATTTCAACATTTCGCAGTGCATTCTGTTATGATCCTTTGATAACAGGACTAGTTTGAAGTTTAAAACTTGGAGGAAAAAAAATGCTGTAAACACATCTGTTTACAACAATGCAATGACACTGTTAAGTGAACTGAATACTCAGGATGAAAGGACTGAATAATGAACAACTCCAAGCCTGAACGGAAAGTTTAGTGAGTTTATTTACAGTGAGGATAAATGGCACAGGTAATGTCAGGAATCCTGAGGAGCAAGGAGAGGGGTCAGATATTAAATACTTCAGGCATTGATTAATAATAATAATAATAATCATGTCACACATTGTCATCACTGTATATTTCCATACAATGGTGAAATTAGTCTCTGGATTTAGCCCATCCAGCGCCGGGTGGTGTGGTGGTCGGCTACTGGGGGCACCTAGGGGAGATTTTGGGGATGGGATGTGCTGCCCAGAGACACCACAAGGTATACAGTGATTGGGGATTGAACTGGGACTTTCGGGTCCCAAGTTGGGTTCCCTGGAGTTCTACACCATCTTGGACCCCAAGCTTGTCTCTGTTTCTTACAGGTAGAAGAGTGGTTGTTGAGGAGAACTGTTTTCAATAAATCTTGCGTAAGAAAGGAGTCATCCAGAGTGGATTGTGGTCTGTGGTGGACACATGGTTGGAAGGTGAAGATAGCTGAGGAGGCCACAAGGAAATTTCCAGAGTTTTGCAGAGGAGTCCAGGAACAGATAAGACACAGGCAGTACACTGGAAATGTTAAAAAGGAATACACAGGTCAGTAATTCTCAAGTCAAGAGTGTACTAAAGGCTAGAAGCATGACTACCATTGGTAGGTAATGCTCCAGCGGCGAGGAGAAGTTATCTGTTGCCTTTTATACTCTTGGCATCTCATCAAGGCGATTGTTCACAGGTGCGGCAGGTTGGCGCCATCTAGTGATGTCAGGATAATAGTGAAACAGGAACTCCCACGGGCATCCCTTGCATTAATGAAATTATGCATAAGAATAAATCAAATACATTCCTTTCGGCACTTACATTCAAGCAAGCAAACAAAATGTCAATTATTGTTTCACTTGTTACTTATTTTGTAAAGAAATTACAAACTGAAGAACTGAAGAATGTTTTAACCTTTTCTTACTTTGTTGGCATCGATTATTTTAATTTTGTGAGTTGGAAAGCGCCAAAAGCTGCTAATGCGGGGTTAAGTTTTAATTGTCTAGGTATATAAGACACTATGAAATTACATCACCTGGCCTTTCCTGAAAGAAACTGAGACTGTGTTTGTGTAAATCCAAGTCCATGTTTCTCAGAGAGAAAATGTAACATTCTAATATAATTATAGCCCTTTTTTGTGATTTTAACATTAGTTGTGGCAATGAATGGAACTGAATTGGATTTAATCCAAAACATAACCAATTATAGATGTACAGCCAATAGATCAAACTTCATTAAAATATGCCCAGCAGTTCTTTAGACATTTTACGGACACAGCAGCCTAACAAACACACATGTTAACATGCACGGGTAAAAACTTTATCGCCCGCCAACAAAGGCAATATGCAGATGATGCTAATCAGCTTGTATGCTTCTGAAGTCCAAAAGAAGACTGCTTCCAACTTCATCACACTCCACCTGTGAGTTCAAGTGTAGCCTTGCACTGACTGCTCCCAAGGCTGAAGGCAGGCAGGGAGATAAAGCAGACTGACCATAGGTTCTATTGCTGATGGGAGAATATTGGTCATAAATGAAGAACATCATCTAGCTGATTAGCATGTACTGCAAAATAAACCCCAGGCTTTTGGTCTTATCACATTTCCAGAAAAAAAAAAAAAAAAAAACTTTCCATTGCTACTGCCTGTAGGGCTACCAGGGACCAAAAAATATATGGAGATGGAGGTTTGCTCGCAGAGTAACCATGCAGAGACCAAAGTCAGGCATGATCTGAAATCTGACCTTTGTATAAATTTAATGACAGGGAATCTCGCTGAAGGCAATTTCACTACAAGTAGATAACCTGAACATACAGCTTGCCTAAATCGGCCATGCACATCTTGCAACACAGACACACTTGAGCACACTCAATCTGTTTCTTGACATATTTCAGTAAATTAAAAACTGCTTCTGAATTCATCCAAACTGGATTATCTGTAGCAATTACATGTTAGGGAATGCATCTTCTCTTCCTGATTGTGTTCAAATCTGGTAAGAGACAAGAATCTCCCAAAGAGATACATTACCAACATTTTTTTTAGAGAAAGACAATCATTTCATTAAGAAATGACAGATTCAAAAAGAGTGGCTTTGTGTTGAAGTCACACTGCTTTATTGGTACCTTACATTAATTTATCTATCCATGTTCTAAATACCTCCTCCCACTTTTCCACCTTTTGCCTTGCAATGCAAGTCGCTGACGCTCTGACAATGAAACAGGTGTCCAAGCCATTAGCGTGGGGCTTTCTGTGCCGCCTACTCCATCCTACACCTTTGATGGCAAGCATAAATCAAGACTGCAGACAAGAGAAAAGGTAAATCAAGGGGTTTGCTACATCGGCAGCAGGTGTGTCATTAGTCTCGTTGTCAAACACCAAGGAAAACATACAGTCATAGTAAAAAGTCTCCAACACAGACCACAAAAATCCAACATTCAGTTGACTTTGGTACTGTTATTTGTGAATTAATGCATTTGACCTCCAAACTTCAGTATGAGCAGAATAACTCTTTTCATTTTCAGCCATAACATTATCTTTTAATTGGTTTGCTTCGTCATCTGCCTCTTGAATCATATTCTCTCTCTAGTATCTTTCTCTCTTAGTCACCATTTAAAAAAACAACTCTCTTTCACCCTCCTTCATTGATTTATTTATTTTATTTTTCGCAGGCTATCTCAGAGGAATATCGCCAAGGTAAAATGATGATGAGCACCAAGAGTCCTCATTAAACATCCCAATACCAGAGCATCAACAAATGTTTACAATGGTAAGATGAAAATGTGGTCACGACATTTAAGACATCCCCGGAAAAGTGGTATTTGTATTTCCAAAGGTTTTAGCCACAGTCTCTTACATTAGCACTCACATCAGAATCCATGTCACAACCCCATTCAAACAGTGAAGACAGACAACCAAAACAAAGTCAGTTAGATTCAACAACCATAAAGAGATGGGTGTCAAAGTGGCAGATGGAAAGTTGAGCATCTGTCACTGTGCTGAACCATTTGGCTAAAATCAAAGGGAGATGAGCTCCTTCAAAGCACAGGCAACGCTGTGTTTGAGGCCAGACATGCTCTGGTGTGCTCCTAGATAAGGCCCAAGAGGTTATATTGCTTTTCTTCTGCCTTTCCTTTTGTTCTCCATTGTCTTAGGGGAGCTGCAAAGAGAGGGAGAAAACAACGAGATGAAAATAAAGGTGTAGAGAGAAAGAGCAGGAGAGAGAGGGTGAGAGAAAATGAGTCATGAACAGGTTGCCTGTCTTCCTCTGCTACAGCGAACTGTGTTGATCAAACACTCGTTAGTAGAATTTGCTTGGTGTTTCCGGACGACGAGCATAATGAGCTGAGGTGGCTGGAGCAGGGGGAGCCAGGCAGTGATGTGGATCATTTCTGACAGCATCAGAGTACTTTTTACCTTCCAGCCTTTTCCTTTGCCTGCCTTCTCCAGCATGCCACAGAGCTGTTGCCTCCAGCGTCCCTTCAACAGGGAGCAATTCAACTCAGCTGGATGCAAAGCATGAGCTAAATAGCAGAGTAATCCTCAGTGGAGTTTTGAAGGGAACATACGCACAACTTCCATTCTCAAAGGGTTTGCTGGTTTACTTTCTTGGCAATGGGTGAAAAATGCCAGCCCCGGAGCATTAACCGTGAAGCTAGATGGTATGCTTTTTAAACAATGTCTGCGTACTATTGTAATGGTACAGTTTTGCTTTGGCCTACTGTCCCTCTTATGACAAAAAATAGTTTTACGTCTGCTTGATTTAGAGAAAAATGAAAAAGTATTTCCAGGTCACACCCATGTTCTTGCACTGATGCTGACTTTGAAAGATATTTAAAGTGGGGTGTAGCAAAACAAAGACCACCATGTGATATTATTGGATTAAAACGATTGTTGGTCAGATACATTGATTTTTCTTTCTCTGACTCACTTTGTGCTGTTGCAAGCAGTATGTGAGCTGCCACGTATGACCCTCTGGTCAAGAGTGTAACAAATGCTCTATGCCAGCAGATTAAAACTCTTAAAAGGGCACTTTCTCCTTTGACAAGAACAAGCCAATGTGAAAGCTGACAATGATAGAGGATGGCTGAATATTGGTGATGTAATCATGTTCTGTAAGCTTACAGCCTCATTTGGGTTTAAATTTATAACGTTAGTTTCACACTATAACAGTAAGTCATTTAATTACAACAAAAATCATTATAGTAAATATTGTAGGTGCTTAGACAGCAAGTAGATACATATGCTCAGAGACAAATATGTAATCTTAATAATCAATAGGAAACATTTGTTAGCAAAAATAAATTTGGTTTTCAGCAGTTATTAGACTTGTATTTTTCATGATCATGGCCAAAAAAAGAAAAAAAAAAGGATGACATTTCCTCAAAGAGGATGAAAAGCATTTTTAATGAAGCCAGTGTGGTTTCAGAAAAGTGAATATTGGAGCAGAATTTAAATGCTTTATTTAGTAAGACTTTTTCTCATTAAATGATTAAAATTACATTTGAAAAGATTACACTTCAAAAACAAATTCATGAAAAATATTCAGAAATATCTAACTGGTAAAGTTTGAAATATAGAAAAGCTAACTTTTTAACTCTGCAATATAAAACACAGACATGAGTTATGTATTGTTGTTTAGCACATTTTTTTTTAACATCCATCTATTTTCTTTGCCTACTTTTCAGTGCAGAGTCACAGACGTTGTGACCTTTCTCCAGCTGCCTCTGGACAAGAAGCAGTGGACACTGTGGACACATCACCAGAGACCAATAAGACAGACAGCCATTCACTCTCACCTACAGTAGTGAACATTTAGAGCTGTCAGTCAATCTAATGTGCATGTTTTTGGCTTTTGGATGAAGAACAACAAGGTTGCAGATAGGTTTTGAGCCTGCAACCTTCTTGCTGTTAGGCAACATCTCTAACCACTGTCTGCTGTGGTCAGAGCTTGCACATATTTTAATACTTCATGCTTACCTTTTGCTTTATAGTAAGAATATTTTAGGCAAAGTTTGCCATCACAAACACGCATGGCAAAAATATTCCAATCCACATAATTTTGCCAAAGTTCAGTATCCTTATTTTTGATACAATAAGGGCAGTGCTCAAATAAAAGCCATAGATCTTGATGTCCTCTGTGCTGGCTATCATATTACACAGGGCTAATTAACTCTAAAGCAGAAACCAGAGGCACTGCAAATATGCGCTATTAAAAGTCATCCAATTAGAATGCCAACTACAGAGGCTTGAAAGAGAACATAGCAAATGCTGAGACCACTGTAATTCTCAAGCAAGCTCTGAGAAAAGCAAACAGAACAGACAAAACAAGTCAAACACTTCCTTGTAATGTCTTGATAGAAATAATTCTCTATGTCAGACTGAAGTTTCCGGCAGCCACAGTAAAGGTCACAGACGTTTGAGTCTTCTTCAGACGGCATGGCATCAATTAAAACCCAATCTATTTCTTGATGCCTGTTAATCAGGAAGACGCAAAGAACATGTGCGATCAAACTCTTTCATAGTTGAAATGTAACATTTCAAAGTGATCTCAGCGCCATGCTTTGGCTATGGAGGATCAACGCAAAGCTTCACAACAGTTTTTATAAAAACAGTCTGTTATCAGTGGTGATTTTAGCCTCTTTTTGGTGGGTGCTCAAGCGTTCCTACATTTTAACTTGCACATCTGAAAAATGAAGAAACTATCAAAACGATTTTATAAGGAAACACTTCTCAAAATTTAGACTCATCAGAATATTGAATATATTTGGAATAAATATGGAATAAATAATGACAAAAACAGGTCAGTAAATTCAATGACTTTTTTTTTAGCATTAGTCGGATCCTCAGTCCAACAGGCTTGTCAGCAACTGACCAATCAGTGATCTCAATTTGTCCCGAAGTGAAAATTCCTCTTACCTGCAGGAGCTTCACCCTGTTTTTCTCTGACAACATTGTTGGGGTTTTGCATTATGAACACTTTGCGGTCAGAAGGACTTTGTGAAAAATCATAAGAAAAAAATGGTTATTGTCAGTGGGGAAAATGCTATTCAGACAGCATTACCTTGAGAGTTTAGAAGGTGGAACACAGTTTATTCCATTTCCAAAACCTAAACAGACCCTGGGAAATGTCAAAGATGGATAAAGCCCTGCAGTCGACCATATGAGCAGATGAATACAACAGTGATAAACAGGAAGTAGCACTTGTTCATCTGTACAAAGGTAACTGCAAGTAAATTCTCCATTTTTGTCATTATTACACTGTATGATTTAATGGTTAAATTAAAGGTTGATGCTTAAATATAGTTGTGCTTTGTTTTGTGTGTTTTAAACGTATGTGCAGTAATCCCTCGTTTATCGTGGGGGATCGGTATACTGAAGCCCCGCGATAAGAGAAAAACCGTGAAGAAGGAATGTACAAGTAGTA
>JARVGQ010000781.1:8474296-8486562 GCA_031762355.1 Hypsolebias martinsi
CTCAATGAGATTAACCTGCCTAAATAAAGGTTGAATGAAAAAAAAAAAAAAACAAGGACAGGATCCAAACAGGCAGGATACTGCAGGCATGAAGGACAAGGTAATTCTAATATTCTTTTACTCACGCGTTTCAGGCTGAAGGCATAAATACCAATAAGGCACAATGCTCCAGCGTCGAGTCACACTTGACTGCAGCCTTAAGTAGAGGTGTTCCTCATCAGGTGGATGACCGTCAACTGTTGTTCATTGGTGGCCATCTTGGAGCAGGGCTGCAGACAGTGAGACTCCTCACAGAGATTTCCCAGTGGGCCGATCTGATGTGCGGACTGCAAGACCAGCGCTCCCTGTTTTTTTTTTTTTTTTTTTTTTTTTATGTTTTAGAACTTTTTATTAACAACCTCTAAACACAGAACACCACTGCTGTTTTAAAGGAGATTATTTAATTAGAGTTTAACTCACTAACTCCTGTCCTCTGCAGACCTTCACAACTAAATACAATTTGTTTGCACAAGTAAAACGTAAAATGTGCAATACACACTGCACATACATTCGACTCGCAATGGTTTGAGCTCTTTATGTTCGGTATTGAGATGGATATTCCTTAAGAGGAAACATCATGAATTCTTTCATGAGGCATAATGAGATGATTATGTTCACAGTTTCATTAAAATTCGAGTGGTTTGAGATATTTGCTAGACAAAAGAGCACATGCACACAGACACAAGGGGAGAATCTTCTACTGCAGCGTAATACAATATTTGCACAGACCCAGCTGTGCAGAGCCCAATGTTTTAGACATCAGGCATTTGTAAATGTTTATAGGACCCAAAACTGAACCAGTAAAAATAATAATAATGTTATTCAGTGATCTGATCTGGAAACTTGCTTTTAAAATAATGCAATAAGCTACATAGACATTTATTGTATTCATTTTTCCTGTTTGTATGATAAGAGAAAGGTCCTGTGACCTGTCCGGGGTGTACCCGGCATCTCGTACAATAACATTTTTTGATGACAAGATATAACGGGCTCCCCCTCGACCCAGAAAAGAAAAAACGAGTTAAGAAAAAAGATGGCTGGATAAGAAAGTTGTTGTTTTTCAGTGATAAATGTACAACTTGTTGGAAAAACCAAACAGAAACAATAAAAACTAGTAGCTGTAAACACAGATTGTCTGCACACACACACACACTTTTACAGATAAAATAACTTCTGCACCACAGTGCCTTAATGATCATGATCCTCCATGTGTTTCTTTCCCCCCTTGCAGACTATAGTGAATGATTGGACCACCCAGTTCCTGTGTTTTCCAGCTGATTCCAATTAGATGCTCCCATTAAATAATATTGTAAAGCAGTGGTTTACTGAGGAAGAGAGCAGGAGTGAGAGGAAGGGAGCACATTAAGGAAGCTTCTCATCTCCAGAGGTTAATCTTCCATTTTCAGCCTAATTTACAGAGCACCAGGAAACATGCATGCAAGAGAGAATGAGAACCAAGGATAGGGAAGGAAAAACAGTGGGCTGAGGTTTAATCTGAGAGGAGAGAGCCACATTAGAGCAACAGCAAAGACGAGGGACAAAGACTGAATAAAAAGGACTTTATTTATACCAGTGAAGGAAGAGTCAAAGGCCTCTGCGTCTCCTGGATCCAGACCATGCAGCAGCGCTGCGTGTCGCCGAGACATTTCATTTGCTCCCTGTTTGAGTGGAAAATGACTGGTTGTGATCCAATCAGACGGACCGTCGCTGAGATGTGTGACTGTGCGAATATGAGGAACCGTTCACAGAGCAGCCCACCCTGCTGCATGCATCAATCTCCTCTATCAGATTATATATGCTGAAATAAATCCAGACGGACTGGCCGATATGCAGATCACACCGCTTTATGTAAATGATGGAGGAGCTGTCTAAACCGTGGGTGGAAACTGGCGTGATGCGCTTTCCATGCACACACACCAAATAATAAATAAAGAAATGGTTGGGAATGGTTCAGAGATAATGGACTGAAGGTATCTACCTCAATAACTGTCACGAGATCAAATATGGGTTCTGTGTAAGACAATGGATCATAAATGTCAGATGAGGCAACAAGAATACAGTGCATGTGCTGAAATAGGTCAAGCTGAGTCCGACTGATCTGAGGTCTGCACGCAGCAGCAGGTTGAGCTGCATCCATGAGGAGACTGGGTGTCTGCTGGGAAGATGCACCAGCTGGGAGGGATCTTTGTCTCTTGGTACACAGCGCCTCCTAGAGGATAATCTGACTCAAACCCTGCTCTTGAATGTGTGTGTGTGTGTGTGTGTGTGTGTGTGTGTGTGTGATGAACATAAAATCAGAAAACGATGGCGTGTGTGGATGTGAGTGCACTAAGCGCTGAGTTGAGCTGGGAAGACTCAGTGACTTTATACTTCTGATAATCTGGATTAAAACCCTCTGGGACAGTATTAAACACTGATGGTCAGACATCACACACATACACACACATACACGCACGTGCACTGTCAGAGGCAGACAAATTTTAAGATTATAATATTTCTCCTAATACTTTGTCCATGTAGATTTGAGTGAATTAAATCTTTTCATCTGTTGTTGTGCGGTACGTTTGAATTCTAATCCTAAAGCTCAAATGAAATAAGCAAATTCCTCCAAAGCGTCTGGTTGAGGATCCTTCACTTCCTGTTGCCAAACACTGAACATCATGTCCTACACTCCAGTTAACATGGAGATTACTGTACACCTCTCAGAAAACTTCTTCTTAGCAATGGGATGTTTGGAGGGATGCAGAATTGGGGTAGGGCCCTGCCTTGCTCGGTCCACAGGGAATATTAAGTTTGATTGGATTGGGGCTGGAGATTTGTGTATTATACTGAGATTACGATGCGATCCTGATTTGCAGAGGAAATCCACGCTTCTGTATAGGAGGAGTCCTCTGACCTCCTCTGTGCTGCATGTTTCCATTCACTTCTAACCCACCTGAGCGGCTGTGTTTCCAATTTGTGTGCTCCACTGCATTTTGTTATCTTCTACACTACATTTCATAGTGTTTTAATCCACCCAGCAATATACTCTACACAATAATACTTGCTTATTTCCTTTTCTTAATTTTCTTGCCTCCATCAACTCCGGTCTTTTCCATTACAAAGTACATTATGCTCAATTTAGCTCAATTGTAGTCACTTATTTTATGTTTTATTACAATTTGTTCCACACAGGTCAATACAATTCAGCTGGCACTGATCAATATTTGGAGTGATTATGAATCAGCTTTGAACAAAGTAAAAGTAAATACATTAACTTGATTTCCTGCATGTACCGGTAGTTATTTATTTTAAAGGTGTCAATCTCATCTTTAGATACTGTTTTCAGCTTCATAGTCAAGCGGTTCTACACCAAGTCTCTCCAGCATAATGAACTTCTCACCCTGTCTCTAAGGGAGAGTCCAGCTACCCTGTGGAGGAAACTCATTTCAACCACCTGTATCTATGATCTCATTCTTGCAGTCACGACCCAGAGCTCGTGACCATAGGTGACGTAGGAATGTAAGCCGACCAGTAAACAGAGAGCTTTGCCTTACACTTTAGCTCCCACTTCACTAAAATGGATCAGCACAGAGTCCACAGTACTGCAGACGCTGCACCAATCCGTCTACCTCACACTCCATTCTTCCCTCGTGAACAAAACCTCGAGATGCTTGAACTCCTCCACTTGAGGCAGAACCTCACCCTCAACCTGAAGAGAGCAATCCACCCTTTTCCGACTGAGGACCATGGCCTCAGATTTGGCGGTGCTGATTCTCACCCCAGCTGCTTCCCACTCGACTATGAACTGCTCCAGTGAGAGCTGACGATCACAGCACGATGACGCCAACAGGACCACATCATCTGCAAAGAGCAGAGAAGGAATCCCAAGAAATTCCGTCCATAAAAGTTATGAACATATTCTGTGACAACTGGCAGCCCTGCTCGAGTCCAACTCCCACCCTGAAGGGGTATGACTTATTACCGGCAATGTGAACCAAACTCTCGCGCCACTTGTATAGGAACTGAACAGCCCATATCAATGGATCCCCAGTCCCATACTCAAGGAGCACCCCCACAATGTACCTCAAGGAATACTGTTGTACACCTTCTCCAAGTCCACAAAACACATGTAGACTGGATGGGCAAACCCCCATGACCCCTCAAGAACCCCAGTGAGGGCAAAGAGCTGATCCAGTGTTCCACGGCCAGAACGGAACCAGCATTGCTACTCCTGGATCTCTGACCAACAATCGGACTTGCTTCTCCAGTACCCCTGAGCAGATCTTGGGTTTTAGGTCTAAATTCAGTTAAATGAGGAAAAGTTGAGTATAAATGTAGATCTTTAGCTATTACCTAACAAACAGGAGAATTAAAGAATAAACATCATAATGTATATTTTATTCCACACATACGTGCAGTGTGTTTAATGCATGTTTAATGTTTTGTCATAGTTTAATGCATGTACTTGTAGTCTTATGAAAGCATAAAAAGGCCACGCGTTCTAAAAGTAACTATAGATACATCTGTCTCCTCCAATCTGTTCTATAAATCCATTTTTTGTTGTTGAATATTCCTTATTCCCCAATAGGGATCATTAATGTTTCATTTAATCATATCTGGAAACACATCTAATTTGAGTTCTCACACTTTTGCTGCACATTTTTGTAACGCTGTGTACTTTGCCAGAACCATAGCTGACTGCCAGAACACACTAACACTGAGGTATCCTCTTTTCGTTTCACTTTATCCATCAGTTTGTTTGTTTTTCTGTCCGTCATCCAAATTAATTTAGTTAAAAACTCACATAAGTGATGTGATTAAGTCAACGCCAGTATGCAAAGTGTTTAGCCTATGTTGGGTGAACAGGGATTACACATCTGCTGGGCTAATCTTGTGTTGTGTGCGCCTCAAGGCTGTGAGCAAGCTTGATAACACATGGAGAAAGGAAATCAAGGTTTGGTGAAAGGCGAAGTGTGACAACCTTGTATATCTCTCCTATGGATTCATGTCTTTCCAAGCATGAATCCATAGTATTTACAGTGGGTCAAATACACCCCGCCCCCGCACAGTAGAAGTAGAGGGTCTACCGAGGAGGTCATTGATTTTCTGTCAGAAATGCAAGAGCTGGTGGCCTATTAGGCCAGGACTAGACAGACAGACAGATGTGCACACAGACATGCACACGTCTGATGAGCCACCACATGCATCCAAATCACTTTGAGGTACAAGGTTTGCAAAATTATCAGACATTTTCTGCATTGCAGTAAAACACTGGTGGTAAAATGAGTGCATCTTCATTTTACTGCGTTGAATAAAGTCATAATCCAGCTGAATAAAAGTGCTTTAACCATTTTCATTTGGTACTACGATACTTTTACAACTTACCAATCACAATGTACATTCCTCTTCCCAAAATATACACAATCTAACCTATATAAAAATCATAACTTACAAGTTTTGTCTTGCTGGTTCAAACATTTTACAAGTTGAGATTTTGACCCATTATAACCCATTAGTAACAACAATTACTGTAATAATAAATCAAGTACAGAGAAGTGACTTTTAAGACTTTTATCAACATTCACTAAATCCTCCATTGCTATGTTCAGGGTTTAAAGTGAATATAGTATAAGTGAATATAATCTTAAATCAAATGTTATTAGTCTTAACAAGAATTCTTCTGGTCTACCAAAGAACCAAACACAAATAATAGGATCAGGTCAACAAGTGGATTTCCTGATATCAATATATGCTGTAATTCAAGAAGGACACCTAAAGAAATTTACATCTAATATAATTATTTGTGATTGTTGGATTTTTAAGTGAATTTAAGAAAATACGAACCATAAAAAATAGTCAGCCAAAACAGCAACACATGAGTGACAAAAGGTGATCTAAGAAAATTAACAAAAAACATGTTTGGTGGGTGATTATTGATTACTGACCCCGAATGTCCTGATTATTGAAAAAAACACAGGCAAGTAACTAATTCAAAACACTAAAACACACAAAAAAAAAACCTCCTAAACATTTAAACTCAAAATGTATTACAGTAACTGTGCGATGACGTTAGACGCATTTACAGAATACATTGTTGCCTTGTCTCTGTTGTATCTTACTCTGGTATTCTTTGACGCAGTCTTTTCTGCCTGCCGATGCCGCATCAGCGCCCTCTAGTGACAAGAAGTCATAACAACACCAGAACAGAACATAAATGCATTCACTGTGCAAACCACACGTATCACACTCAAGGTCCCCACGGCATTTTGCGTGGGCCGCGAGAGCTTTAAAGATTTGATTATTGTATAATAAATAAGTCAAAAGGGTGCACTGACAACAAACTACATTTCCCATAATGCATTCTGATTATGTTACCCGCAAAGTAACATAATTGATTTATGGAGTAATGTTTTATTTATTTATTCACCCAGGTAGTCTCATTGAGTCACGAGAACTCATTTTCAAGATAGACCTGTTTGGGAGCAGATGGTGGGGGTTAAAAGCCTTGCTCAAGGGCCCAGAGTGGGGCGAATGAGGGTGGAGGCAGGTGAAGGTGTTTCACCTTGTCCACCCACATTTTGATGTCAGTCCAGGGAGTCGAACCTGTGACTTTCTGATCACAGGCCCATCTTCTCTAACCTCTGTGCCTCCACTCCCCTATGTGTTTCATAACCTGACAAATTAAAATGTTTTATGTTATAACAGCAGATATATTGTTCTACATCTATACAAATATACAATATATATGTAATATATGTAAGTTGAATAAGTAAAACATTCAGTTATTTAACATTAAGTAGTACAGTAGTTATGTTTATTTTACATTACATTTAGTTAAATTTAGCTACATTATTACTGTCTTACTGTTACATCTGGCCCTTTGTAGGCAACCATTATGCTGATGTGGCCCTCGGTGGAAATGAGCTTGACACCACTGGAACCTAAGAACACAACAAAATCCCTCCAATATTAAACATTTCTGTCAAAATCTTTTCTACTTTAGCAGAGCTGAGGATGTCAGATTGAATAACGTTTTCTTAAAAGCAACAAAAGCTTCAAACCGATTGTCAGAGACTGTTTGGTGTTATTTCTACTGCCATGTTTTACTGACAAGGCGCCTCATGTTTTGAAAGGGGCTGCAAAAAAGTTACAAAAATCTGAAAATAATTCACATTTTCTCTTCCATGTTTGAAGTTGTATGCACAGGTTTGGAAATGGCTCTGTCAGCTTTGCATGAGTGCATTTCTCCTCAGTAAACTTCAAACACCTTCTTTCTCCCGCTCTCTCTGAAGGACGTTCGGTTGATTGATGGTGGTCCAGGCGTTTGTTAAGAGGCTCCAGGTGGAAAGCTGTTATCAGCTGTAGGCCACAAGATTACCTCCAGCAGCTTTCTGCTCAAACTTCTCTGCTAAATCCTCCCATTCACAGGCTGCTCCCAAGGTGGCCCACAAACACACATGCAAACCTGCACAGCTACATGGAATTATAATTACTCGCTCCAAATTCCACCCACAGAAAAGATTTCCTCAAGTTTTTTTTTTCTTTATGTTTAATGATCCTCACAAATTTTCACTTTCTGTACTTTTTGAGAAGTTTACTAAAAGCTATGCAATGGTTCATGAGATAATTTGCAAACAGACAGACTGTATTGACTTGCAGTCAGTGGGGAACCCTCAGGGCCAGCTACACCTTCAGAGAAGGCCCATACATTTTAGGTGTATGCCCTATTTAAATTTTATGTCATGTATTTGATATAAAATATGAATTTGCAAAGTTGTTTTTCTCGTACATTTCTCTTAATCTCTGTAAACAGCTTTCCAGTTGAACAAAAAACATTTTTTTTTTTTTTTCAACTTTTGAATTTGCCTGTCCCGGCAGAAACAGGTTTGAAGGTTTCTCATTGGTCAGGACTTCACTGTCAGGAGAGAAGGCTGAGCTCAGTCGGAGAAACTCCAGGATGGGTTTGTTAAATGACTGACGGGAAAATTACCCACTATAATGTTGACTTTGAGTTGGTGGACCAAGGGCTCTGAGCCTTCATTAATCCTCTGCAGGTGGGTTTTGCACTCACTTGCAACTTGTAAATCAAAAACTCCATCTTGAAAAGGTTGTTGCTCTAAAATGTGAAGATTAAACATCCCATCCCGTTGATCATTTGCAATATTATGGATGAATTTTGTTTCATTATGATGAAATTTTACAGAAACAGTAAGTTCTGTAGACTTCTGTGGCTTGGGAGAGACCCTCCCTGGACCAACAACATCAAAATGTGGGTGGGAAGGGTGAAGCTCCCACACCTGCTTCCACCCGCATCTGTCCCACCCTGCGCCCTTGAGCAAGGCCCCTAACCCCAACCATCTGCTCCACTGTGTGCCCAAGATGGCAGCTCTCTGCTCCACACAGAGGGCTGTGGTAGCTCGTGGTCTGTTGTTGCGTCAGAAAGGGCATCTGGTGTAAAATTAATTGCCAAGTCAATGTGTGAGTCAGTTCGCTGTGGTGACCCCTGAAGAAGGGAGCAGCCGAGAGAAGAAAACAATAAATAAATAAAAAGCAAGTTTTATGTGTTCATGTTAAATTTCAGTCTGAATTAGAGTTCCGTTCGGTCCAAAAATTCTGATCCGATCCAGCTCCTTCCCGCAGTCATCATTTCCGAACGCCACCCGACCCAACACATTAACAGTTATTACAGGTCCGAAAAATAGAAGAAAAAAAAAATTGAATTAGTTTTAACGGCTGGAGGCGCATGGCTGAATAAAAGGGGCAGAAGATCGGAGCTGAGAGTTGTTTGTCCTTTCATGGCCGTCAAAGAGCATTTAAACCCTGTTTCTGTCTGCATTCTTATTCAGACACGGACTGCTCTGACACGTCTGCTTTGGGATCTCGCCTGTTTGGGTCGGCGGCCACGCGCGCCTGCTGAGTGCAGCGGCAGAATGAACGTCCATTTGGGCGATGGGTCACTTCCTGGCAGTACAGTCCCATCTGAAGCTTGACTGAACGTTTTACATCTTTCAAGGCCGTCAGCTCGCGGTGAAATGGCTGCATGCGGCTGGTGAATGTACGGCAGGCCATCTCATCATATAACTGTCGCACGGCTGATCCTGACCCAATCAAAAGCCCGACCTGCCCCGCCCATCCAGCACAATATCATGTCCTGGCCCGCTCCGAATTCAGGTCGGGACGGGTTTAGGGCTCGGGTCAGAAATGACAGCTCTAGACTGAATTAATAAAATTACATGTTGTACTTGAACACATGAAGCTGAGTGAGCCGCAGGGGCTGCTGGGTAATCATGAAACAGAAACAGGTGGACTTTTTGGGGTCATGTGTTCAGATGTGTTGTTGTTAGGGACTGCAAAAGAAATGACACCATAAGGTCAAGGTTCTTTATTGACATTCACATCACATGTGGTGGAACAAAACTATGTGCACAGGGTCCCACTTACGTCAACAAAAGTATAAATTGTAATGAAAAATAGTAATAAGATCTAAGATATGAATTAAGAAGTACTCTATGCACTTTATAGTGCAAAAACAACACGCCGAACAACAGCAGCACGAACATGAGTCTGTGTGAGCAGATGAGTACGAATGAACACAGCAACATGAAACAGATCAGCAACTTGGATATCATCAATCAAGTGGAATTATGGTGACTTATTTTTTGTTTTTTCACATTCATCATCCTGGTTAGATATTCATGAGTCTAACAGTCTCAGGGTAGAAGCTGTTCCTCAGTTTAGTGGTTCTACACTTAATGCTCCTCAACCTCCTTCCTGAGGGAAGAGGGGCAAAAAGTGTCATACAACTATTGAATAAAGGGTGGAAAGCAATTCCTGTTCAGTGAGTTCCTGAAATGTGAAACTGAAGGTAAAGTCGCATAACTGAACCGTGACTTCATGGTGATTTTGATGTGAAAAATTTATCAGCTACAGTGTTTTATCCTAGCTGAAGGTTCGGCTCTTATAGTCGCAGTTCACCACTGCTATCAGTTATTTAAGCAAAAATATTGCACCATACTTGGATTATTTTATGAATGACTCTCAGCTATGGCAAATTTTAGCGTGATATGTATATAATTGGCTGAGTTGTAGTCATTTATATTTAGTTATAGTTTTGTGTTTTCAACGTAGAAAGAACAAAAAGTGTTTCCGGTTGTCTTGTTCCCTTGTATGAGTACAAAAATACCAATGTGTTAACATTGTTTCTGACTTCCCCCTCATTTAAAGTTAAAACTGTTGATTAGTATTATGTTAAATTTACTACTTTAGTTGAAATTATAGTTGATGTTACTCCAAGCTTAGAAATGTTAGGCTAGATGTTCTTCTTCTTGTTCTGAGTTATACATTTTCTAACCTTCATACAGTTTAAGCTTTCGACTGAAACAACAGTCAGATGTTCAGACTTGAAGGAAGATTGAACACAAATTGGAAACAGACAAAAACAGAACCTCAACCCACCCCACCCCCCAAAAAAAGGATGCCAAAGAAGGGAAATAGATGAAGAGAGGAGAGGAGACATACGGTAAAATGCCATCCAACAGATGGAGAGCTATAGGGATATTTGGAGGATACATGAGGCAGTTATCAGCCTATTTGGTTTCATCTACAGGAGCGCCCAAGTGTCACTAATGGCAAAGTAGGGGCTGGTAAACACATTTCTGTAGCAGCATGACACTGCCGAAAAACAAATCGAGCTCTCTTCTCGCGTTTCACAGCATCTCGAGCCGTTTTTCTTAATCTCCTTCAATTACTCAAATCTTGCGACTGTTTTCAGTCTCCATCTCCGACTGAACCTTGTGATTGTCTTTCTTTTCATCCAACACTTTATGATACTTTTGCCATCCCATTACTTCTCCCATTTCCTGGTTTTACCCCCATCCATCTCTACCTTCTGCTCCATGCATTCAAAAAAAAAGAAAAACAAGGCCATATGTGCGGGGACAGCAAATAGTGTTACACTCCTGATGTTCCAGCTGAGGCACTTAGGAGTCTCTCCATAGGCTGCACCCACTCCATCTCCGCCCAGGACATGCGGACAATTGGCAAGTACTGGAGCGCTGAACAACATACTCACTGCCTTCTGGCTGCGTCTATCGTGATGGGATTGGGAGCGTAATGAAGCTTCTGGTTCTTTGTGTCGTCTTGCTGCTTCTTATGGCTCACTGAGCAGCTGGTGCAGAAAACCATGGCAAATGTCACTTGCTTCATTTTAACCATGTTCATAAAGTCCAGTCCATCTTCTAGTCATTCACCTGTGTTAAAGTCATAACCTTTTATTGTGTTTTTTTTTATTGTATTATTTTATTTTTCTCAGTCTCAGGTACTCATTGTGTGTTTTATGACTGTCTGAAGGCTGTCGGGCAAAGCAGCACGGTATAGGTGATCTGCCCTAAATAACACTAGAATTAAAGGTTGGGCAGAAAGGTTACCATTTGAAAGAAAGAAAGTGCTGTGTGTTGTCATCATTGTATGTTTCCATACAATGACGAAACTAGTTCTGTGTATTTAACCCATCACATGTGTGATACATTCAGGTGGAGAAGCCCCGGGGAGCAATTAGAGATTGGATTTCTTGCTCAAGGGCACCATGATGTGCACAGTGATGAGTTGAACCTGTGATCTTCTGGTTCCCAAGTTGGCTGCCCTACCTCTCCATCAGTAGTGGGCAACTTTTTTTTTTCCTCAAAAGGGCCAAATCAAGATATTTAAAACAATCAAATAGCCACATAACTGACAAATAATTTTCTTTAAAACAGCATAATGGGGCGGCTGTGGCTGAGTGGTAAGAGCAGTCATCTTCCAGTGCAAGAGTTGGGGGTTCGATTCCACCAGCAGTCACATACCAATGTGCACTGCAAGACACCAACCCTTCATTGACTCCAATGTGTGTCCCATCAGTGTTTGAATGTGATAAAGCTCTGATTATTCTTTGTATATGTATAGTAGAGTGCTGTATGAATGGGTAAATGAGGACACGGATTGTAGTGTAAAGTGCTTTGAGTATCTTGATAAGATCTAAATGCACTATATAAGTACAAGTAGTCCTCGACTTACGACCTAGATCCGTTCCTACGCGGCGGCGTAAACCGATTTTCGACGTAAGACAGAACGTACGTAAATACATGTGCCGTACCTGTTTTTTTACCAAGCGCGTAAACCGATTTTCGACGTAAGTCCATGGTGATGGCCTTCCTTTTCCTCGCTGCACTGCCATCAGAAGAGTCCTCCTTGCGTTTTGGGAGCCATAA
>JARVGQ010000781.1:8547349-8561227 GCA_031762355.1 Hypsolebias martinsi
AGGGAAACAAATGTATTTACATCGTCACTAATATACTGTATATTCAATTTACAGGTGTATGAAATTGCTTAACTTTTTTATATAAATAATTATCTATAAGAAACCTTTAAATCTATATTACATATGTGAAATGCGTCTTCATTTTGAACCACTTACAAACATGCTATCCATATGAGTGGATGGATAAAATGCAAAAGATTCCTTAAAATAATTATTTTGTGATACACAAGATTCATTCAAGACAGAAGGAATGCATATGTGCATATTCCAAGTTAAAAGAATGATACATATAAACTGGAAAAGTGAGAAGTGGATAACACAAACTCATAAATTGGCTTGCCATACTTCATGTCTGCATGCTGGATTTCAAAACTGAAGACAATTTATTCAGAATTAAAAAAATGTAATAAAATGAAAAATGTGATGTGCACAACTTTTCAATTCATACATGTTCTGAACTTCCAACATGCATTCTTAAGTTGTTGATGAATCAAAAACTTTTCTCAGTCAACAAGAAAATATTAACAAAGTCCTACAACATACTAGTAACCACAGATCTTTTTTTTTTAATCCAATTAGGACATTTTACTAACAATAAAATCATCAAAGTTTCACCCCAGCAAATAATTTTCAACCACTGAGAAAGATACAAACCGAGCTAGTCTTTCTATGATTTTCTGTGAATGTATTTGATAAAAGTTAAATCTGTTGTACCCTAAATGCTTTATTAAAACATCTAAATCGATAAGAAAAAAAAGATACGCTCTAGTCAGGTTTTATAAAAAGAGCCAGTAACATTTTATTGAACACTTTGTGGAAGACATGTAAATATTACAGATAGGTCTACTAGTGTTGAAAAGGGATGAAATAAATACAAACAGAACTTGAAATCCCATAGGGATATATAAAAACAGTTTTCTTTAAAAGTGTCAATTTAGTAAAAGAAGAAAAAAAAACATCTTCAGTACTAAGCATAAATACAAACATGTTTCTAAAATCTATGCCCTATAGAATACCTGGTTATTATAACTACCATACATACTTAAAATCATCAGACAATTGTTTTATTATGATTAAGTACAAAATAGGCCATTTCATTGTCAACTGTGACCACAAATGTTGGGTTGGAAATCTGATTCATTAAGAAATAAACCATTCTGCAGCATAATGTCTCCAATCCTGAGTAAGACCGAGTGGAAAACAAAATATTGGGCTATGATGCACTATCAAGCCACCTTTTAATAACAACTGTGGGCTTCATGTGTTGTAGCTGCTTAAGTGAACTTTCAGCACCATCCAAAAATGTTTTGTCTAGAACTATTTTTACATTAATCCCAGATGTCAGCTTTAAGGGGTTTCTAAAGTCTATAAAATTATCACAGCCTTTAATGTCATTCGTTATTTTACTTCGCTTTGCAAACCTCGGTTTGTAAGCTTTCTTCCGTTTAGGCGGCACTTCAGCTTCAGCATTGGATGTCTCATTTAATTTTTGTTTAGGAGAGTCTGTTGACTCTGTTTCCAAGAACTTAACGTCTGAGTCCTCAAGTTCTAAAGGCTTGAAAGGCTGCGGCGCAACCACTTCGTCATGTTGCTCTTGGGTAGTGGGGGTACCAGGATTTGAGTTCTCTCTTGAACTGGTAACAGTGGAGCGGTTTCTAAGGGTCAGCATCCTCTCGGGACACGCTGGTGTAGGCTGTGCAGGTTTTCTAGGACGGCCTCGTTTAGGTCCAACTTCTGTCCCAATGGAAGCTTGTGATTCTTGAGGTTCTGGACTATCGTCGTCGGGCAGCTTGTTGTCATTTAGCACCAGATTGTTGCTTGTTATCTCTTGGACTACTTTTTCCACAATCAGTTCCTCTGCTTCTCTCGTCTTGACTACTTTTTCCACAATCAGTTCCTCTGCTTCTCTCGTCTCTCCTGGATCCTCCGTTTTCAGCTCGCTTGGCTTTTCGCCTTTGTCTGCCTCTGTCTCTTCCGTCTCTTCAGTCTCCTCGGAAGAACTCGACGCCCCTTCTTCTTTAGTTGCATCCTTGAATCTGGCGCGCGAGTACTTTTTGCAGAAAATGAACTGACTCCTCTGATCTTCTATGTATCTTTCCGTGAGACCATGAGTGGCGTAATGCTTAAAAATACTCTTTTCAGCTCTTTCCACAGCATCGCAGCCTATAATCATGCATGGGTACTGCAGAGGCGACTTCTTGGTGCACATAGCCGATGCCTCTTCATGAGATTTTAGGGTGGGCTTGCCAAAACAAGTCCAGTGCTCAATGGACTTCCCTTCTTTCTTTTTAGTGCTCTTCTTTTTCACTTTGATTTTGTTTTCTACATTCTCTTTCCCATTGTTGATTCCTGGAAAGAGTATGATTGATCTATTCCGCCGTCCATCGCTTGTTTTAGGATTGTAAACATAGTCGTGCTTCTTGATCAGGTGGCGGAGGAGGTTCGATTTTGTAGAGTACACACGGTCGCACCCATCATACTGGCACCGGAAAGTTGTATCAACTGAGCCTCTCTCAGAGACGGCAATTTCTTTGTGGTAATTCTTAATGTGCTCAATGTACGTCTCCACAGAGCTGAAGGGGAGAACGCATTCTGGACGATCACAGTTAAAAATTCCTATGGCCATGCTGGCCATCATGGAGGTGGCCTTGTCATAAGTGAACTTGTGAAGTAAGAGGTAATGTTGCACTAATTTTGAGATTCCCGTGAATACCCTAGAACAATTTCTCACCTGACACCTGACTTCAGCATCTGTTACTACGCTCTCACTGCTTTCCTGCTCATTAGTATCACTTGGATTTTCGGTGTCAGTTTCAGCCTTGGCCGGGGGCAGCGACACCTGATGCATGGCTCTGTAATGGAGAATCAGATTTTGCTGGATGGTAAACGCTGCAGTGCAGCCTTCATGAACACAGCGATAGGGTCTGTATGGGCTGAAGACATTGTCTGCGTCACACATTTTTCGACTCAACTTTCTCTGTCTTTTTCCTCTCCTCTTCTCCTTGGTTGGTGAGCTTTTAGAGCTGCTTGGTTTCTCTGGGGAGGATGTGGCAGATGCTGTGGACGTCTTTGGTTCTTGTGCTATATTCTGTGACACATCTAATGTTTCTTGCTGCACCACAGCTTTGGCTACAGGACTCAGTTTTTCTTTTACACTGGATTTTGATTTCACGTCTGGACTGTTCGGGACAGAAACATTAGGTGGCTCCGGAGCTTTTTCAGGAGTTGACGGTGCCACTTCGTCAGGCGGGCTTTCGCTCATATAGTTTGGGGGCGATGGTAGTCGTGTAACAGTGGACATCTCAGGCATCAAGGGTTGTTTCTCTGCAACTCCTGAAGTGATTTCAGGAACATCTGGAGGGGGTTCAATGACAGGTGGAGGTGCAATTGCAATGTCAAGTGGTTCTTGTTTTACAATAGGCATTACAGGTGCAGACTGCACTGTGCTACTGTTGTTCTGCTTAGTGCTTATAGTGCTTACTTGGTTGTTTGAAGAGCCATAGCTGGTAGTTTGGGATGAACGCCGAACTCGAGCATTAATGTTGAACTTAAGCATTTCTGATTTTGACAGCCGATGGACTTTTTCATAGTGAATTCTCAACCCCGTCATCCTTGTGAACATTTTTGAGCAAACCTGACAAGGATACGGGGCCAGTCTAGATGGGAATCTTTTGAGCTCCTCAATCATTTCATTGGTATAATCATGCATTTTGCACAAGTGTTTGAATAAAGCCTCCTTTGTCATGAATGAATACTCACAGTCATGTTTGGCACATTTAAAAGCTTTAGATCCCTTTGCTATAGGCTTTTCATCACTTTTTCTTGCCATTTTACCTTTTTCTATTTGAGGAGTTGTCTGACTTTGACTGGCATTTTGTTCTAAGGGCATAGCATTTGGCAGCTTTTCTTGCACAGCCTCAGTCAAATCAGGTTTTTGAAATTCGTGTGACATTTCCACCTGGTGATCTGCCTGGTGTGGTCCAGTATGGGGAGGATTACCCAGCTCAGTTGCTTTCTCCTGCTGGTCTTCAGGGCCAGCTGAGATGGAATTTGATTGGTCCATTATATTTACAGCTTGGGGTTCCTGCTTTAACGTCATAGGTGTATTAAATGTAGTCAAGCTACATGACTCTTCTGAGAAATCTCCATTTGGCATGTTGAACATCGATCCGTTGGCATCAGGGACAAGAGGGTCATTGAGGAAATCCAAAAACGACGTTGGCAGGTCTGCTGTCAGGTCAATTTCATCAAGAGGTCTGCACTGTGAGCGTTTAGACAGATGACCTCCAAGAGATTTGGTGCTTGTGAACTCTCGAAAACACCTCCTGCATATAACTTTACCATCCTTAATGATTGCTGGCCACCTGGTGCGCTTGCTTATCCTGCTGCGCTTTCCTATCTGCGAGTCAAGCTCACTGCCTTTTTCATCTGAATTGGTGGCTTGACAGTCAGTATTAGGACAGTCCTCATCATCAGGGAAATCTGTGTGAACAACACTGGTTGGACTCAGCATCTCATCTACAGAGTTGTCCATCTGTTCAAAACCAGGAGTTGATGCGTTCTCGACTTTCACTATTTCATTTGTATCTTTTACTGGAATTTTAACCTCTGGGCTCCCACATTTTTCTGGAACATCCGCGGATGACGACTGAGTGAGACAAGAGTTTTCACTTGGAGCGTACGAAGTGTGGTAACTTCCATCAGGAAGGCTGTCAATTGTTGAGATACTGTTTCCATTATCCAACGGTCCTATCATGCTTGCACTGCTTTTCCTCACAACTGCATTCTCCGCAGGACCAGCAGCGTGCACAAGTCCATACTGATTTCCTCCGTTATGCATTTGGCCACCGTTGTCGAGCATTAAAGAGCTGGACACATACTGAGACATCAGACTGGAATCTGAAGGAGGATGAGACACAGGGGAAGTGTGTGTAGCTGCCATTGAATGATCTCTCTCGGAAGGCTGAGGCATTGTGGTTTGATAAGCGTCTGCCTGCCAGTGAGGATAGCTGCGAGAGTACTCACTCATATTGAAGGTTTCAGGATAACTGTTATTCATAGACACTGAAGACCATGGCTGAGACATGTCTGACTGCATCATTGCATTGGGATTGTTATGGCACCCCCAGGATGGGTATACTGTCGGATTGATCATTGGAGTTATAGGCACGGGCTCAATTGATCCAGGATAACACTCGGATGCTGAGGTTGAGCTTCCCACTGAATAATCCATTCGCTCCATTCCTGGTTTTTTGCATAGGACCAATGTCTTTTTTGACTTCTTCCCCTTTTTGGCTGTAATTCTGGCCACTTTATTATATTTCTTTGCCAATTTCCAATCTTCAAATATTTCAGGGTGTTGCTTCTTCACATGCCTAGACAGACTTTTGTTTGTACTGTATGCACGTGAACAGTCGGGACTTGGACAGCAGTGCAGATTTTCTGCACTTACTGCAGGTACAGTGAGTGAACTGGAAGGATATCCTTGCAATGAACAAGGGACTTCCGTTTTGATTTGACTCGGAGACATTATTTTTGGTAGTACTTTCTTAAATTTGTTGCCTTGTACAACGTTGTGCTGGTGTGCTTGTTGACTAGCCGCTGAATTTGTCACAGTGGGAACAGGATAAACTGGAGTTGTATCACTGTGCCCAGACACATTAAGGTGCACAAGTGGCACATCTTGTGGAAGATTTGCATCAGAGGGTGCAGGAGTGGGGTTGGTGAGTGGAGTGAAGCATTTTTCAGGTTCTTTTATCCCAGGACCTGCCATTGAATTCAGCATGCTTTCAATCGAGTGCTTGACTTTCATGGGAGCGGCCTCCTTAGCAATGTCAGCTGATCTACACGGTGATGTAATTACCTCATTCACAAGTGCATCTGTATTATTTGTTTCAACGCTAACAGCAGAACATGCATCTTCATTGACCGGAGTGCTCCTAGATGGCAGTTCTACGTTTGTCGTTGTAGGAGGGGATTGATTCATGATAATAAAATTGTTTACGGCATCATTTGGTCTGTGATGCTCTTGGTGAGACAAAAATTCAGATTGTATGTAGAATATTTTACCACAATTGTCTATTTGGCAAGTGTAGGTAAGGTAATGCTGGGCCTCATGATCATATAACAGGTAGGCCTCGCTGAAAACTTGGCCACAGTTTGGGAACATGCACTGAGCTTTAAATTCAAGATGGGTTTTTCTGTGCATGAGAAGCTCAGAGTTGGAATTAAAATTGGCCTTGCAATCCAGCTGTATGCAGATATATGGTTTGGTGCCACAGTGCATCTGCAAATGATCATTAAGATGTCGGACATTAACGAACTGCCTTCTGCAGTACTGACACACTACTTTCTGTTTCTGTATTTCTAAAAACCTCATGGCCTCCTCATCATCCTTGTGAGATCTAACATGAGCCATGAGGTTACGGAAAAACTTGAAAGCCTTTGTGCAGTTTTTCACCGGACAGAAACAGTCTTGACTAATCTGAGAGTCAGATGTAGTTTGTCCAATTTTAACAGCGGATGTCAAATTTTCACCTACCTGAGGTTCAGTTTTAACAGGACTCATGCCTGTCTTGGCCTTTGCAGTTTTGGATGGACTTTTAGGGGACTGAAACGGTTTGGGTACGTTTCTTGCAGCTTTCATTGCTGCCAGTCTCTCTTTGCATGACTGCTTTACATGTGATGCTACATGTGGTTCCAAAACCTCCCTACTTTCAAAACTATCTGCACATATTGGACAAAGATACATCCCGTCCTTGAAATGTTTCTGAGCATGACGGACAATTCTGTGACCTAAAAATTCCTTATCGCACAAAACACAATACTGCATGTAGGCTCGCCAGTTTCTGAAACGAGCGGACACAAATCCCTGCTCCCGAAGTTTTTTAGCCTCTCTGTTTTTTTCTTTCTCGTCTGTTATTTCATTGAGTTCATTTGTAGTTGTTAGCAGGAAGTTCTCCAGGTCTTTGTATTCAGGCAGCTTGCCAAGTGCACTTTCCACCTCCTGTTCATCTGTGTCATTGAGTGTGTCGATAGATGAGACAATGGATGCTTCGTCACCCATCAATGCTAAGCAGTTGCGTTTCAGTGTTTTCCAATCCCAGAACTCTGGATCAAAAGGCCACTGTGTCTTCAAGGCCAACAGTAACTCACAGCGTAAAGAATTGGGCACTGGCAGACTCCCGTCCTCCTCAGGCTTTTGGTCAGGTTCGTTGTACAGTGACTCCACAGCATAGTAAGAGTCAACAGTAGGCTGCAGGAGGAACTCCGTCAGCTGGCACGCACGCTTAACCTCAAGATCAGTTGGCAGCAGGCAGGAAATAGTCTTGTAGATGGTAGACTTGCTGTCTTTATGTTCAGCGGAGGTCATTTTCAGAGCTTGAATGCACATTTCTATGCAGACTGGAAGCCCCACTTCTCCAACCTAAAAAAAAAAGTCACATGCAGTTAATGCAGAGCATTTTATTTTAGCAACAAAAGAACTAATGCTGTCTAACAATGACACATGCACATTCCAATGTTAAAGTGGCTCTTTGCAGGTTACTCTTTTAATATATTGCTCATTTACGTGGTAATGTCAAAATTGTGTCCTAGCTACGCACACAAGGATTTCTTTCTTACCTCGTTTTGGATGACTTTGATGAGAAACAGAATGTGACAAACATTCCCGCAGAGGAGCGTCATCGCTTTGCTGTGGCTGAGAAACGAATCAGCCGAAGCCTCTAATCGCATGAGCAGTTTACTCCAGAACAAAGTGAGCTCCCTGGAAAGGTTAATAAAATAACTAGTTAGGCTCTGAACATAAAAGAGAGCACAGATTATGTTAAATAAAATGAAAAATCTTGCACCGTTTACATTTGACAGGAATTGTGCGCAACAAACCAAGATTTTTAGCACCTTTTTTTGTCTATGTGCACAAAACTCAGAACAGTAGATGCTTGAGCACATCAGAGCCAATTACACCATGATGTGTGGTAAACAAATCTAATCCTTAAGACAAAAATATATATGTTTTCTGAAGTATTTGTCTTTTTTTCCCTTTGTCTTTCATTAGAGCAATATGTTATTTATAGAGCACTTCATACTTTTCTTTTCCTACTCTCCTTTTCCACTTCAGAAATCAAGATTTAGAGCTGCACAAAGACATTAAAATACAAAAACCTATGTAAATACTTTTAAAAAACATGTTTTGTTTTTTGTTCACTTTCCAACAGGGTTTTCAAGGTTTTAATTGTGAAGGAGCAAAGACTGAATATTGTAAGCTTGAAAAACTGGAACATTTACTGTTTTGTAAAATATAAATTATGAATCAATTTATGCAACCAATAAAAAAGTTGTAAGCCTAATTCTATAAATCATGATTCTCTCTTGCAGTGGATAATTGTTATATTTATATCTGGTACAGATATGCAGCTTTTATAGAACAACTTTTCTTGTCTGCCACGACGAGCGAGGATACAGGTGCAGGATTAGAGTAAAACAGCTACAACTCTACAATTCCTTGGCATACGATTTAAGTTTGAAACTCTGAAATCACTGCAATCCCAGCAATACTGCACAGTGACTTCCACACAATCGCAACTTACCTTACGATTCTATTCTTTATCAACGTAACTTATTATATTTGACAGGAGCTGTAGGTTTACCAGAGCAGCTAGAACAAAGAAAGCCGGTCTGTGCCGAACTTGCTTCAAAATGCTTCTATCCTCACACAAAGCAACTGCAGCGCTTACCAAGCACAGTAAACGTCTCCTTGGATCAGCTGCCGCTTGAGAAAGGCAGTGCACAAACACAGAGCTCCTTTCTCATCGCCCTCCGACTCCAGGTTGCAGATCATCTCAAGAGCATCTTTACAGTCTATTGGTGAAATCTGTTAAGAGGCAAAGCAATAAGTCACAGAAAACCTATCACACAGAGAAAACTGACTTCAAAAGTACAATTACTGTAATTGCTTTTATTTGGAGTTTTCTTTTGTGTGTCCAGCTCTAATCAACACTGAATCTACAGGAAGCGGTTTCTTACCTCTTCCATCAGCTGCTCCTGACTTTTTGTCATGCAGATGCAAAGCAGGTAGATCTGTTTGAAGTTCCCTTTCCCTTCATACCCTGGATACTCTGAGCAAACCTTCCCCAGGACAGCAGCTTTATCAATACTTCCCACTTGAATAAGGTGCTTTATTCGCATGTTAACAAGCTTGGGACCCTCCAATTCAAGATACTCATGGACTAGAAATAGAGAAAAAAGATAAGAAGCCACAGACGAGTGAACTCCATTGATTGTAATTCACTTAACTTTTAGTTCACGAACAGTAAAATGTATTGTGGTGAGTCTAAACACATTTAGTGAATTGAGGACTAACCTTGTTCGGTTTGAGGAATCTGATTGGACAGGATGCTGTTTAATGTGCTGTTGACCCAGACACCATCCTGCTGTGCCAGAACTGAGAGCGTACAAAGCTGCGTGCTCCCACTTTCTAGCAAAAGGTTGTGTGCCAACTGCAACAAAACGTAAAAAGAATAGGAACTTGCTTTGGATCCTTCAGGGTTTGTTTTTTTTTTGTTCCATACAAACCTAAACATCTGTTAAGACTGTTTTATTTTACAACTAAACATTAAATCTACCTTTCACTACTTAAATACTGAGCTTTATGACCACTTTTTACTATTCATCACTGCAAAAATGAGCCAGAGTATATAGCATCTAATGGCCTGAAGGATACCGACCTTCATGGAGGACTGGAACTCCTCCCATAAGGCACCAGGAATATGCTGGGGCATTAAAAGTAGCAGCTCCGCACAGCTCCTGTGAATCCAACACAATCATTTGTTAAAGCCACGTTCAGGTCAAGGATGTGCACAAATTCTACATAGCAGGAATAACCATTCAAAGTTAATGTTTCCAGGGGAAGTGCAACAGCAGCGCACCATTACAGTAGGGAAAGGGAAGCTCCAAGTTGTGGAATAAAATTGATGCAACTGGGTTTGGCACCTGAGGTGTTCCAATTCACATCTCTGCTCAACTACACAACAGGCAGGAGGCGATACATGCTGATTAAATAAATATATGTCTTTTTGCAATTTATGTTGAACAAGCAGCATTTACGAGTTCTCCATAGAAGATTTGGGGGAGAAAAGGCTGAAAATGTGTCATGTTTTTAATACGTTTTGTTTGGTTTATGGGTCTTCAACTACACGTTTTCTGACTGGATTTTGATTTTATCGAGTTGTGTAGGTTTGTTACAGTCTCCAATCACAGGGACAGGTGAGTTCATTTGGACCAAATTCCAGTGATCACAAAGTCAAACATCAAATGTATTCATTAAAAGGAAAGTAGGACATTACTTTCTATGTTCTGAGTAACTTTCATGGAGATCTGTTGATCCGAACGTGTTTTTTTTTTTTTTTTTGAAGCCCCGGAATAATGATCCTCTGATCGGATCATGGTGGAAATTTGCAGCTTCTTTTATTCCTCTAAAATTACATAACTTTCCATTTCTCAGCCAATTTGAACAAAATATGGATTATTTTGTCATTTTCAGCTGCATCCCATAAAATGAGTTTTAGTACAATTTGAGAGATTTTTTTTTAATCAAGTGTGTTTTCCAGTTCTAAACTATGAATCATATTTAAAAAAAAAAACTGCATGAGTAGGCCTTGTAGACTGTTGCACACATTAACAATTTGATTTGACGTTTGCCTGAATTTATTTTCCCTCTCATGAATAAATACAATACAGTTGTGTTCAACTAAAACGTAATTTTTTGTTTGTGCTCACCTATAGCGGCTCATTTCACTGATTTAGCTTTTATTCCCACAGTAGTGTGCCCCCTCTGCAGTTTTATATTACTGTGATAAGACCAAGCAGTGTTTCTCATCGACAGGAAGCAGAGCGCTACGTCTAGCGTACTGCGCACCGCAGGCATATTCCTGTTTGTAGTTTTCTACATTGCTTTACAATCTAGCTGTTTTTGTTCGTTTTTTTTTTATACCATTTTCTTTCATTTATTCTTATACTTTCTTTTATGATTGTTTACTGTTGTCGTCACTCTGTTAAAATCAGGTCTCTCTTGTAAATGAGTCCCCGGCGCTCAATGAGACTAACCTGTTTAAATAAAGGTTGAATGAATTGCGCGCTACTAGCTTAACGCTACATCAGTGCTGGCAGTGGTTGATCAGGTGTGGGGAGGGGTTAAGGACAATCTCGGTGGGCGGAGCACTCGGTTCTGTTGACAGGGCGGGGCGCCCTTCTTGGATAATGGTAAGGGAAATGGTGTGTGTTGCAACAGAATCATGTAAATCAAACCTGACTTCAGGACACAAGCTTGCTGCAGTTTTGACTCACATTGCTAACTTTTCAAGTAGGAGTGGCCCATTTTCACATTCGGGGGAGAGACAGGAAGAAGCCTCAGCGAAGCTGAGGATGGCCATGGTGTAAACCTGCAACAAGGGCAGTGGATCTTCGTCCGTTTGCCAACGGCCAGCATGTTCCACTAGGACCTGAGGGAAAACAAACAGATTAGAAAAATTAATGAAGAAAATGTTAGAGCTTTAAAAATCAGAGGATCCTCTTCTAGAAACGCTAAACATTCCTAGTTTTTAGATTCCTACTGTAAATGTAAAGGTTTGATGCTTTTGGTTTGATTGTTTCTTTAGACAATGAATAAATCCAGCATTGGATTTAAACAAAGTTTTGCAAAATCATTTCATTCTGAAGAATAGTGCATTAAACTAAGATTTAGGCTGCATTATTTAATCCAACCACATGTCCGGTTATGTTTTTGTTAATGCCATGTTATAATGTTGTTTATGGGGCAGCTGTGGCTGAGTGGTTAGAACAGTCGTCCTCCAATGGGAGTGTTGGGGGTTCGATTCCGCCAGCAGTCACATGTTGAAGTGTCGCTGAGCAAGACACTGAACCCCTCATTGCCTCAGATGTGTGTCCCATCAGTGTATGAATGTGATAAAGCACTGATTAGTCTTTGTAGAGATCTAGTAGAGTGCTGTATGAATGGGTAAATGAGGCACAGACTGTGTTGTAAAGAGCTTTGAGTATCTTGATAATATAGAAAGGGATTATATAAGTGCAGTCCATTTACCATTTTTTAAAGAGAGCACAGGTGCTAAGCACAAAAAATATTAAATCTGAGACAACATGGGGAACAGAATAGTTTAATTGATGTATCATAGCCAAATATAAAGAGTAAAGAGTGAAGCTCCCATTTTTCCAAAAAAAGGCATAACAGACACTACTGAAAAAACTGGTTATCTTCAAGTATTTAGAGCGTATAGATAATGAACTAATTTCAGGTTACTCTTCCCTTCTTATCAGTTCCAAAGTCTCTTTAAACCCAGTCTTTCCAGGTCATAATTTCTCAGTAAAGTCAACTACCACGAGTCATAGGACTGGCTTCTCCATCAAACCAAAGCAAACAGTGGATCATGGATCAAACGGTACATACCTATTCCCACTACACTCCGTTTTAATGAAATTTCCAAGGTGTATTGAAAATGAAGCGCAATGTACATAAACAGAGAATGATCAAATGAGATTGCTGTTCGGAGCTTTGATCGGAGAATATCTGTAAAAACCACTGATAGGATCTCCAAAACCTTTGGTTCCAGTGTGATCTTATATTAAAGTTGCTGATGTTTTAACCAGTTTTGATTAGCTTTTTGACACATCGGCCGAAACTGTTAAGATACAGGGCACATAAAAGGTATTTTGTATTTGAATCGTTGATTTATCTGATTTTCAATATCTTTTAGGACAGAAGTGTCCAATCCTGGTCATTGAGGGCCACTATCCTACAAGCTTTAAATGTTTCTCTGCTCCTAGATACCTGATTTGAATCAACGTGTAATTAACAGGCTCCTGCAGAACATGAAAAGGTGATTCAACCATTGAATCAGGTGTGCTGGAGCAAGGAAACAAGTAAAACATGCACAACAGTCAACACCCCTGTTTAAGGACCTTTACTCTGTGACACTTAATCCCTGCACTAAACTGTCTTTAAATGTGACATTATTAACTGTTTCTCCAGTTAAAATGGCTACATGGGATTTACAAAGTATAAATAACCCCAAAAACTTTAAAACAAAAAAGAGAACAACTCCAAAAATACAAATTTAACAAGTCCTAGATCATTTAATTTACACGTGTTGAAGAATTACAGGCTATGTTCACGCTGCAGGCAAAAGTGGCACAAATCCAACATTTTTGCATCTAATAATTGATATTTTCACAAAAGTCTGAATGATCCATATCTGATGTTTTTCAGAGCAACCTCAGTCTGAATGGTCACCTCACGTTTCATCTGACTTTTACATCAGCAAAGTAGGGGTGAGGAGATCGATCCAAGTAATAATAATAATGCTATCAGCCTTGTTCAGTTTAATTCTTGGATCTCCGCTAGAGAACAAAAGTCCATTTGCTTAATATTTGTTCTTTTTATTTCCATGTCATGGATGACTAAGGAACTGAGGCAACGTGATACAAACGTGTCAGGCCACATTGATACTAATGTGATGGATCAATACTTGATTTTGTTTCTACCTTCAGGACATCACTCCTGTTGTACCATGCTGCACCACAGGAGCCTTCAAGAGGCAAAACAATAGCAAACATTGGACAAAACAATCATGTTAGATAATAATTTAACCTCCTGAGACCCTGGGTTCTCAAATGAAGACGTTTTTTTTTATTTAGAGAACTGCTTATCAGAGAAAGCTGAAATTTAGTTTATAGAGTAACTGGGACTTTTTGATCCCAATTTGCAAAGAAAAATATAAAATGCACAGATAAACCTACTGTCCTCATCATATCTATATATTTATACAGTGTGTCTGTGTGTGTTGTGTGTGTGTGTGTGTGTGTATA
>JARVGQ010000781.1:8561327-8571411 GCA_031762355.1 Hypsolebias martinsi
ATGTGATAAAGCACTGATTAGTCTTTGTAGAGATCTAGTAGAGTGCTGTATGAATGGGTAAATGAGGACACAGACTGCAGTGTAAAGAGCTTTGAGTATCTTGATAAGATAGAAAGGCGATAAATAAGTACAGTCTGTTTACCGTTTTACTAGTTAACTACTGTGTTGCTATTTAAAACTACAACAGATCGAGAGATCAGTGGCTTCCAGTAAGGGTTGGGACGTTTGCGGTCGCAAAATGCGAAATGTGAGGTCTTGAGAAAAATTACAGAAATCAAACAAAGGTGAAAATAAAATGGAATGTGTTTCAAAGAATAAAAAATAATGGTCACAAACGCATACAAATACAAAGAATGCTTGACGAGGGTTATGGCTTATCAAGGTCTGTGTACTTCAGCTAAACAGTCATGAAGTTTCTCAACATTTATTCAGAAAAGTTTGTGAACCATTGTAACAGATCGTGACGTCAGAGCTCTCAGCGTAATTACATTTTAAAGCAAACGCTTCTCGGTAATCCCATTTTGATCCATTGTCCCTCGCTGCACGCAAATAAAACGCTAAAAGAACGAGCATCTGATGCTTGCTCCATAGTGTGGAAAAATGTTGAGCCAATTGGAAACAAAACGGACAAAAACTGATCAGCTCAGCGTTTATTGTTTGCATCAAACAACTTTAAAGTGAAGCGGATCCCTCCCCTGTAACATCTGGCTCAATCGCAGTGATAACCTGCAGTTGTGCACATCGTGGCAGAAAAAATGGAGACCAGCTTATTTGCGGCTAATTAATGAGGATAATGGAGTCGGTGACCACTCACTGACGCCTTTCTCCTACAAATCACCATTTTAGGCGACCGACTTTATTATATCTGACATCTTTTTTCACACGTTTTCACAGTGATGGCTATAACGCCGCAATTAACGCGATATGCTGGATTAATTAGTGCAAAAGGCCCCGACTAGCATCCTGGAGCAAAGAAAAAAAAAAAAAACTCCCCCCACCGTCCAATGAAAGCCATTTATTTTACAACCCGATCATTAAACATGGAGTTTCGGCGACATTATCCGGCTACAACACTATTATCAGTGCACATTCATGCAATACTCATGAAAAAAAATCACGCTTTACTCTATGTATTTATTTATTTATTTATTTGGTGCACAGCATGACCACTGCACAGGACAGGGGGACCCTGCATACCAGCTAGCAACATTCATCGGCCTGGAAAATACGGGTAATGCTTGCACAGCTGGCAGACTCTGCAGTAACCCCACGTCTCTTTAAATGTCAAACTGTTGCACATAACAACGCCACATGTTTACACTGAGAACGGACAGAAAAGAAAGAAAGAAAGGAGAGAGAAAAAAAAAAAACGGGAGCTTTTTTTTTTTTTTTTTTCTTCCCCCATCTTGAATGCGAGGCAGCTAGCTGCTAGCTCCTTAGCTACATTGTTGTAGCGAACGCGCATCCTCGGCCAGGAAGCCAGAGGGGCTGCGGGCTTCCCGGGATGAGCAGCGGGAGAACGAGGGGCTCTCACCTGGCAGAACTCCTGGCAGAAGAGCAGCGAGGCCTCCAGCGACGACTGCGAGCTGCTCGCCTTCAGAGCCGCGGTCAAAGCCTGGAAGCGCTCGCGCAGCTCGTCGGTAGCTCTCCGTGTTTCATATTCCTTTTCTGTCTCCCCCTCCGCCATCTTCACAACAATCACGACCGCGTACGCACAGATGTTACGCCGCCAGACGGGCACACGCACGCGCACGCAACGAAAGGGGGGAAGGGACAGCTCGTCAGGGAGTGTGCGCCCCCATTCTCACACACCCCCAGTATCAACAAAAGGGCATTTCAGCTGCAGGAACCAGGAACAAAACAAGAGTGCTGGGGGGAGAGTTGCCTCATAAAAGGCCCCGGTGGGGAGGGGGTTTCAGAAAAACCTTCAGGGTGGGATTTGAGGACAAGGCCTAAACACTTTGATGCCTTAAACACAGTTCTTATCTTTATTTGGAGCTGTGTATTTCAGCCTGTGCCCTGCTTGTTTGGTGTCGTGCAATACACTTGTTGCGGCGCTTTATAAATAAAAATGTGTATTTCCACTTTTCTGTGCTCCGTCAGGTTAATCACGACTACAAGAGCAGTGGGGATGGGTTTTAGTAGACCTTGTTTACACATGAGCGATCGCCTGGGATTTTCTTTCTTTTCTTCTTTTCGTCGACTGTGGAAATTGTGCCGTGAGATTGCATTTGTTAAGACATTTCAGTTCAGTTTAAACAATACTTTATTAAACCCAAAGGGAGATTAAATGTAACTCGCTTTCCTCGTTTCATTCAGAGATATTAGATACCGTAGGCAGGAAGGATCTCTTGTGAACCTCCATTCCACAGCAGATCCAAAGCCATCCGATCCGTTTGACTCGGCTGCCTCTTGGTTCCTCTGGGCTGCAGGATCGCCTGAACGCTGGGCAGAACAATTCCCAGCAGCCTGCTGAGCTCCTCGTCGCTGCAGGTGCCGGGGGATGATCCCGGTCCTTCTGCTGTCACGAGCCCCGTTTCCTGCCATTTTCCAGGATCTCGGTGATCAGGCATTTGAGCACAGATGGCAAGTAGACGGGAATGCATCTACGGCGCCTCCTTTTCAACTCATTTGAGATTTGGGACTGTACTGTAGCTGGGATATTATATGAGCTTTTGAGATGTTAATCTGCTGTTGTAAAAAACACCTTGTTATTATGGTTATGCATCATAACAAATATCCAAAGCAAAAAAAGTTTCAGTAAAAATTCTCCCAGTTGCACAGCATCTGATATCAGAGGAAATAATTATCCAAAAAAATAAAAAAATAACTTGATTTACATACAGAAAACGAGGAATTAAAGTTTCCAAAAGCAAAATCTCAGAATGAATGTGAAAGAGCTAATCCACCATGCGGCACAATGACACAAGACCACAATAAACATTGAATCCATTGTAGTTTCCATGTCAAGTTACTAGCTGGTGCAGTGATTGTTGCGTTTCAACAACAGGCGTGTGCACAGACCCTTCAGTTTTGAACATAGGCCTTTTTACAGTACACTTACACATCAGTACTCTTATATTACTCTTGTTGAAATACACAGTCTCTAAACAGTAATGTCTACTTGTGTTTCAGATGTGCTCATGCTATCAACGTTGTACGTTGAGGACATTTTGCCAGCGCAACATAAAATATCAATAAAACAAGTTTATAATTGTGTTTGTATATAAAACACAATAAAAGTGCATGTGTAACCAAATGATTAGGGTTAAACAACAACATTGAATACTGGAAATACCACCTATTCCATACCTAAAGGTAATAGTCCCTGCATGTTATGTAGACAAATAGCCAATACACGGCAAATGTTACAGAGTCACTTAAAAATAGTGTAGTGCAAACAGGATCATAGTTGGGGTGGGGCTGTCGTGCGCCTGTGATGTTGGCTGTGGATTTTAACACCTGTAAAATTAACAAATCTGTGCAATCAAATGCACACTGGACCAAAGTATTCATTCTTTCAACCTTATTTATACAGGCTAGTCTCAAGTATTGACCAAAAAAATGCCCGTTAGGCAAATTGGTGTGTGGTTGAGAGTGAATGGTTGGCTGTCTCGTTTGTCTTTGTGGCCCTGTGATGGACTTGCGATTTGTCGAGGGTGTACTCCGCGTCTCACAGTTGCACGTGGGCGCCAGCCACCCGGCAACAATGAAAGGAAGAAACAGTAAAGATAATGGATGGATGTTAATTTTCAGATTCAACAGCAGGAATAATTTCTTGTTTGCAGATTCAACAAGTAGCCCAACGAGCTGAAGACATCATCAGCTGAGAAAGCTCCAAAATGGGGGCGAGAAAGTGCAACCCCTTCGTTCCAACTAAAAACAAATATACTAACTGTGAATTTAATTTCCACGCTCATCTGCATATGTGGCATACGTAAGGGTGTCAGCCTCCCCTTGAGGGCCACCTGTTCCAAATGTATGCATTGTATAGGTCATTAAGTTCTTCAAACGCTTCTTAATGGCCATTTAAAAATGTGTTAAAGCAAATAAATATTCAAATCATGCAGAAAAGTGCCCCCACCTTGGAGGCCAGAGGTTGACACCTCTGCTAGAAGCACACGTTCAATCAACTTTGCAGAAATGTGTCACAGAACGTGTTCTGTGGCAGCAGACAGAAAAGCGAAAGCGCCTGTCTGCTAAACAAAGCGGCGTTTTAGATGTCAAGCAAGCTGTCTTACAACATTTACATTCCAATGCACGTACGCATAACCACAAGCACCACTGAAGTGTCAAGGCACGCTGCCTGAGTGTGCGCTCTCACAGAACCGGCATTACGAGGGTCTGCCGTGCCAACTTTATCCAATAAAATATGTAAACAATACACGTGTCCACAGCTGAAGTGAATCCATTTGTGCCACAGTGGAAACAATGGGGTGAAAGTTTGTGTGTCTGTAAATCACTGCTTTGTTATGACAATGAGCTTCTTCTCCACATGCCACACAGATAAGTGAATGAGTCGGCTTAAATGAATGAATCAACATGTTGTTTGCAAACGTGTTGAATTTCTGTTGTTCAAAGAGAACTTTAATTAGTTACAAATTATAGTGGCTGTAGTGACCATTTGCTAGTAGATTCCTGGTGATCCAGGACATGACATAAAAAAGGAACAAAACTGGTCCTGGTTGAAAATGTTTTTTTCTTTCTCACTTAAAAAAAACTGGACAGTATGGCAGTCCAAGCTTTGAACTGGATGAGGTACTACGCTGTACAAGTTTGGACTTGCTTGGGTTTTGACCCAGGTGTCATCCACATATTTCAACCAGTGGTTCAATTTTGTTCCCTCATCTCTTTCTATCTCCTCCATATAGAGATGGCTCACGATGCCATAAACTACCATGCTCCTGCAGAAGACATGTCTGTGGTGGAAAAGACAGAAGTTTAAATGGGTACAGATCTGGTCTGGGGTGAAAATGGTCGTTTAGGTTGTTATCTTGTTGAAACTAGCCACAGCCAGTGTATCTCTTGTGCCAGAACCAAGCCCGAGTACATGGTGAGAATTGTGTCAGAAAGGGTTGTATCTTGTTTAATGATGCAGAGGACAGAGTGACATGGATGACTCGATGTGGCGACCCCTGAAGGGGGAAAAGCCAAAAGAAGAAGATGGTCATTATCTTGCTGAAGCCATTATCCGATGTTATTATACAAGTGAAGTAAAGTGACATCAAGTGATACAAGGGTTTGTCCTGGAGCCATTTTCAAGTGTTTGACATTTGCCAAAATCCATGAGTTACCATGTGAAGTGTGTTTCCAACAAGAGGAGCTTAAACATCAGCAATATGTTTTACATTATTCACTGAGTTTATTATACTGATGGCTCTGAATGGTGTTCCTTCTTTGTATATTGTCCTTAGACGTTGGTGGAAATGCAACAGATCAGAGTTAATGTTTGGATGGTTTTGGAAATGAGTTTTTGTGGATGTTCAGGGTATCTTTAAGCCCACCAATAATCACGAGTCCTGTATCATTAAATTATATTCCTGTACTCTATGTGAGAAAACTGAATTACAATACCACCTGAAGTTGACCTTTCAGTCAACTTTAACTTCCTCTCACCATGAAATACTCTCATCTTTCTTGTCCCTCAAAAGTTTCATGCTATGCATCACTGCATCTTCACAATCAGCCTACCTCACTGTGACATAACATCCTCAACAAGGCAGACAGATGTTCACAAAAACATCTGCTTTGTTCCACTCTTACTACATCACCACGTTACTTTATAACAAAGTTATACAGGAAAGCTTTAATTAAAATAGACTGTTTCACATTTAATATAATTTTTTATTCATTTAACTTCCCAAAGTTCATCCATTTGTGTTGTACTTTACAGAACTTTTGACAAGGTTGCTCAGTTGTTGAACTGTGTTAAAAGTAGGCGTTTCATTTGAAACGCTACTTCGCTGTCTTACATTTCTGTCATTCATTACATAAAATATTTTTCCTTCAAATAAACATGACATGAATTTTGATTATTAAATTATTAGTATTTAATATGAACTCAATCCAGAATCAACAGGTTTTGAAACCAAATGTAGCCTCTTGGTGCACATTTTAATTCATTTCAAGTCCACAAACGTTTAAATACATTTATCCACGCAAACCGGAAAGCTCATCACACATCACAAACATTGAATCTCTACTAAAAAAATACTATCTGGCAAGAGCGCATGTTTTAAATTGGAGGGAACGTGCAGGTTTTGAAAGAAACACGAGGCGCTGCCAAGCCGGGCGATGCAGGGTGCGGTCAAGTCATTCATATCTTGTGGAAAAGGCAGGTGCTGCAGTGACATTCTGTGTGGTTTCTCAGCATTATATTGCCAAACTTTGTCTGCAAGAGACACAGAAAAGCAGCAGATAGATAATATTTGTTTTCATCAGGTGCTACTCAGTGTCATTTATTCTGCAAGGCTCAGAATAAAACATTTCTTATTACAAACCTTAATTAGTTCACTTGAAGAAACAATATAGCTTAATATTGTAACATTGAACTGTCACATGTGCTTTTAAAGTGAATGCTGAATCAATTAAGAGTATTCACCACGAGCTTTAGTAAATGAACTTATGTTTAAGGGCATCTTGTCGAGAAAGCAAATTTAAATTAATTTTTGATGAGCATTAAAATGAACACAACTAAGAAAAAGAATAAAGGTCTTTGGTAGGCCTGTCGTGATAAACAAAAAAACAATTAATAATTACATGATAAACTAAAATTATCAACCTCATTTTCATTTATCGTCTTTATCGTTTCTTTGTGTCTCTCTCTTATGAAGACACAGGATGACAAAAGGCTCAACTCCGGTGCTCTTCACTGACCCCTCCCTTTCTCTTTAAAATCTGTTTTGATGATCCAAAATCTTGTTTTTGGATCATTACAAGCAGCTAAGCTACGAGCTAAGCTAACAGACGGACCTCGGGGAAAAAAACGCTGACTTGTCGAAACTCCAAAATTCATGGTTAAAATCCGTGCCTTTGTGTAAAAAGTTATTTTTCTCTGCAAAAAGAAGCTGAGAACTTGTTTACTGATTTTTTTATCAAAAGCTTTGTGTGACAAATGCTATGCTAAAGAGCTCAAACCACACCGAGCGTCCGCCATTTTGAGAACCGAAGAGAGACAGCCCACATCACGTCAAGGGGCCTCCCTCCCATTTTTCTTAAAGACACGCTGCTCGCTCCCTCACTATCCGTCCTTCAGTTCAAACAATCTTATACTGCCATCCAGTGTCCAAAAAAGGTACTACATGTAAAACAAATTAACAAACATTTATTCTTAAATTTGACAATAATTACTAATTATTGTCTAATTTTGAACAACATTATCGTTATCAGACAATCGTACAGCAAAATTTGTTATTGTGACGTAATGGAAAATTATGCAATACCGTTTTGAGTAATCTTTTGCAGCTTGACTCTAGTTTGTGACAGGAAACACCACTATAAGTTCTTGCTATAAATAAATGGTAAATGGGCTGTATTTATATACAGTAGTGTCTTTCTATTTTATCAAGATACTCAAAGCACTTTACAACACAACCTGTGCCCTCATTTACCCATTCATACAACACTCTACTACATCTAAGAATAATCAGTGCTTTACATCACATGATGGGACACACATCAGAGGCAATGGTTCAGTGTCTTGCCCAGGGACACTTCATCATATGACTGCTGGTGGAATCGAACCCCCAACTCTCCCATTGGAGGACAATTGCTCTAACCACTCAGCCACAGCTGCCCCTTTTTAACCAATTACCAGTAATTAGCCAACTGTCTGAAAACTACAGTGTAATAAATATAAGAGATAAAAAGGACACAGTTTCCCTCTGACCTGCATGGTGATATAGAAGTAAAGAGCTCAGTACATAAATCTGCACATAAATAGGTCATTTTACTTTTGTGTGATACCATTTATAGCACAATACTACCTCATAGCTGTGCTTTGCAACACAGCATGTTGCCTCTGAGGTGATGTTCTTTCGGACCATCATGGTCTTCATGGACCCAAGGGGTGTGGGGTACGCTCTGGAAAAGCAGCAGCCCATACACTGATAAATGGGCCGATCCCTTGAAAAAGACCTGTTCAATCTCAGCTTGCATTCCTCGCAGCTCCCTGCAACAGATGATGAGTCACAGAAAGACGCCATGGATGTCTAATAAGCACAGATGAGATTAAGCAGAATTTGCAGAGGCAGCTGGTTCTTACCGCTTGAAGAATCAACGTTGGTGTACGATTCAGCTATGTAAAGGAGAAAATACAATAAAAGAAGAGATGCTCCAGTTGGTTTTACAGACAGCATGGTGGAAGCAGCAGAAACCTGGAGACACAAAAAACAGAAAGTTATCAAAAACCTCAATCTTTGCTAAAGCAAAGCACGAGGACATGAAAACAGAGGGTACCATGTTAAGAGAAAGTCTTCCTTCATTATGCCTCTGCGCACCACTCCTTTATATTGAGGGGTCATGCTTCAATTCATCTAATTTTATACCAGTGGTCTCAGCAACTTCCTGGATTAGAGAAAACCTACAAACCTTATCAGTGATCTCCATGATTCATTGGTTACTTTGCTCCCTCTTTTTACTAATCCCTCCAAAGCCCCAAAATGAAGAAAAACAAGTCATGGAAACTCACAATATTCTTCCCCCATCCTGACTATGGACGTTACATTTAATCCCTGGGTTTCTGTTACTTGGTAACAAAGGGTTGTTATTTTGTCAGGTCACCACAAAAAACATGTCCCTTAATGAGGGATTGTCTTCAACCTTTTAATTTACTGAGAAACCATTTGTATGGGCTGTTTTTTGTATAACAATGAGTATAAGAAAATGTTAAAGCAAAATGTTGAGTTAAATGTATTTCAATGACCTTCAGTTTCGTATTGTTCACACCTCTTTCTCAAGATTAAAAAGAAAAAAAGTTTTTTGATAATTTAACCAGTAAAATAAATGGTGCAGATTTTAAGAGTTTCCTTTAAGTTAACTGGCTCTATCAGTGAATTGTGCAAGAAATGAAACATTTTATTCATAATTTGTGAGGTTCTTATACATCCTAGAAATAAACTAATGAAAAGCAAGAATAAAATTCAATGTTTGTCTTTTGAATTGCTGGTTTTAGGTTTGATACAAGTTAAAATCACAATTTAGTACAAAAACAAGAGGTAATACAATTGAAAAGGTGCACAAACTGTGTCAAATATTGAAATACAGCAGCAGTCGGTTTGTGTTCTAACTCAGCACAGGAAACCAATAACTCTTAGTTTTGATGTGCACATAAATATATAATCCTGTGGAAAAGTCAAACAAATTTGTTTCTGCTTTAGTTTATTGGTATATTCCAGCACATCAACATCTGGAAAAGAGATACGACATATTTAAAATCGCTCTCTGATGGTGTTTATGTCATGCAGACCTCACAGCTTCACATATTTGTAAAAATGCAAATACAGCACACAAAAAAAAAAAAATCCATTGGACCACTGCTGTTGGATGTCCATAATAATGACGATAAATAAAAATATTGCAGTTCATTTGTGGGTGTATTTCAGACAAATTAAGAACATCATACAGTTAAAAGGGGGGTGGGGGGTATGTGATCATCAGCAGTGTTAGTGATGCCACTGAAACCTAATGTTGCACCAACATCACTCCATCCACTCTGTGTGGGTAAATGTGTTATTTCCATTTTTGGAGCTGCGTTTTCTTGACTGAAATCTCTTAAATCAAGAGAAGAAAGTTCCTATATGTTGAAAATATGACTGTCTTGATTTAACAAAGCAAAGGAATAAAATTCACCCATTAACAACACATTTTTTAAGCAACAATTCCTATGGATACAACACATACAACAACCATGTGCCTATATGGGCTGTGTACGGTACCTTTTATAACCAAGGTAACATACAATTCAATTCAGTTCAGTGTGTTTATATAGCGCCAAGTCACAACAGAATTCATCTCAGGGCACTGAACAGAAACATTCATATATAAAAATAATAATTAAACATTGATTATCTGATGCGCAGACTGC